>JAEMHR010000069.1:0-136037 GCA_016490725.1 Amphichorda felina | reverse complement strand
ATAATCTATTAAAATTAGATATATAAAGAAAAAGAAAAATATATAATAAATACTTCTTAGAATTAGATATATAAAAAAGAATAAAAAGGTATAATAAGGTAAGATAATTATAATATTATAATAATATTATAATTATAAGATATATAATAATTATATTAATCTTTAAAAAGTATTAGATCTTAATATAAGCAATTATTATTATAAATTCCTCTTATATAATTTTACCTAGCCTCGTTATATATAACTTTTATAGCCTTAAAAAAACTTAGTATAACTTTATCTTCTTATACTTAATAAGTCTATAATATTTAATTATATTCTAGGAAAACTTTAAAATAATCCTAATTAAGATTATATTAAGATAATTTAAAGGTTTAAGATATAATAGAGATATCTAGCTAATATTAATATCTTATAATACTTAATTAAAAGTAGCTATAGAAAAAAAAAGATATATTAGATCTTATTTATTATAGATAAAGTCTTTTATAAATAGTATAGATATTCTAGAATATTATATACTATACTATTAAAGTATAAAGTTATATATCTTTGATATAGACCTTTGCGGTATAGTTACCAATATCCTACTATACTAAAGGGTAAAGCGGGGAAATCTAAACAGAAATCGGCGTCCCCGTCGCTGCTTCGACTATACCAAGTACCTACCTACTTACGCGGGTAACCCCGTTTTTGGAGACGGTTAAAAAGCGTAGGCAGGCTCTCTAAAGGGTATTGAGATCTTTCCTGGCCGCCTAAAAGATTTCGGTTGCTCTGGAAGGAATCTATGCTCTGTCGAGAGCCTGTCTAGCGCCTTCCGCCGTCTCCAAAAACGGGGGTCGCCCGCGTAAGTATTTGGGTACCTACCCAGGGACATATGGCATGCAGTGCTAGGTACGAATAGATACCGTCATCACGCCACTCCTACCGCCAACACCAGTGCTCCATGTGGCCCGCTACACCTTAACTCACCTCATCCCCGCGCTCTCAATTTCGCTTGCCTCACCTTCCTTCCTAGCCGACTCTAGAGTCCCAAGTAAGTGCCGCCAGGCCTAGCTCAGAGGGTTGGATCCGCTAGCATCCCTCTAGCATCCGTTCGAGTCTCATACACTAGAGACGATCGCTGAATCGATTGACAAGTGCCAGTCAGATCATCAACGCCCCTAGGGTACTCGAGTAAACAGTGGCCCAGCTGGTCACGGGCCCCAGCCGCGTCCCCGGGACGACAAGGGGCTCTCACCCGATTCCCGTGGTCTCGTTGCTTCAATTTGCTCCCTTAATTACCCTCGTTCTCCCCTTTGAACCCGTTTTCCTGATCTACCTTAAGCGCTAAGCGAAACCTTGACCTCTGGTTAGACTTTAACGCCTGTGGTCCCACCCCCGCGCACTACCTAATCGAGGCAGGCCTTACCCCTTCCGCCTCCGTCTGCTGGGAGCCAATACACACAACATTGACGAGGAGGCCGATGCTTCCCTGCTCTGCTTGGTCATCCGGATCAACGGCATCATGGCAACATTGGAAGAAGTTGATATCGAGAAGCTGTTCTCAGGAGCTCCTCAATTCTTCTGCCGCACCGAGGGCCACTTTCCCGGCGCTCCCCACCCGAGCGTGGCGTTCCCATTTGACGAGGAGTTGGAAATCAGAGATCTCGCAGACCACATCCAGATCGAGGACAAGGCATGGAGCGCTGTGACGGCATGGCCTCACCTCACTCGAGACGTCAACCATGATGCTGCTGCTAAGAGGCGGGCCGAGCATCATGCCAGAGCGCATTTTCACGTCAAGTGCCGCGAGAGGCCCAACATGCTGAGCATGCAAGGCCTGGAGAAGGGAACAATGGGCTACCAGGCTGCCCTCGAGCTGCCGGTGGGTGATTCACTCGAGGAGGAGCAGTTCGGGTTTGAGAGTGTGGGGACCAAGGCGAAAGCTATTGTTGATGCTCGGACACGTATGATGTCAGGAAGCGGGTGGCTCAAGCGTCTACCAGAGTCCGACATTATGGACCGGCTGAGACGCAATGGAGAGATCTACCGAAACAACGAACTACGCAAAAAGCCTTCACTAGAGACCTACAAGGACCTTTTCCACACATTCATGAGGCCCTGTACCATGGTCATTGACAAGAGCGACCACTACAGTCTCATCAACCAAATCAATGCGCTGGTGAAATGTCTTGCGACGTCGAATGTCTGGATTGATTTATCCCGTGTCGAATGGCGGATTCGTCTCGGCCAGGTTCTCTGGGGAGAGACTGGGGGAGACGAGTTGGACGACGCCACAAAGATTCATGACGCCACGAATACTGCTGAAAGGACAGAAGAGAAGTACTGGCTGCTTTTGCAGGTCCTCGTATCAACCGAGCTCCTCATCAGATTAGACGCCATCACCGAGGGGGAACTGTATGGGACGGAGTACTTCCGCCCTATGGATGGACTGTACTTTGAGCGGCAGGCGAACCATTCGGTAAAATGGTCCATTCTTCTTGCTAGGAGTTGGCTCGAAAATATAGAGGTTGTGAAGGAGGAAGTCCCTCCAATTGAACAGACCAAGACCAACCGCAACAGCGGCTGGCTAGCATCACTGGTCAGTAAGGTGGCACTCAGGTATCATTCAGACCAGGAGACGCAGAAGAACCTTTCATCCCATCATTACACAATCCACGGTCGCCACGGCGACCGACAAGTCGACGGGCTTACGCACTTTGCCCGGAAGATTCAGTGGCCGGGAATTGATGCGTACGAGACTCGAATTTCGGAGAACGCCCAGAACGCTCAGAATGCCACCGAGTCGATGCCCTCGGCAATAGGCACGCCGAAAAGCGCTTCAACTTCTGGCTCATCCTACTTCGGAGCTTGGGACATCACAAGCCACCAAGGCCAGTCCCATCACCACAAACTACAGTCTCAAAGACGGAAAATGGTTGCGGCGCTGCATGCATCGGGGTGGTTATCAAAGTCATACATTTTTGCCCTGATGCTCCCTGGAGAGGCGCTGTCGCACTTCCTCATGTCGACGCTTCTAGAGAACGACACTGAGGCCACGAAAACGCTAGGTTCATTTGCCAATTTGTGTGGTGGCTTTGTATATCATGGAAAAAGCTTTTGGAGTACATCTTGTATCGTCGGTCGCGTCCTTGCGGCTGGCCAAGGGGCGGCAGAGTGTATGGGTTGGATTTCGACTGACGTTCTGCCCGACCACATCGACGACGGGTGGCTGAATATTGAGTCCGAGGGGGTTCCAGGTATGTCTTCTACGTAATCGAGTCTAGGCGCTGGCTGACAAGGGTGCAGATGACCTTGCACGACTTGGAAGGAAGGCGAGGATTTGGGGCAAGAAGCGGATCGAGCGGGAGTCGTCAATCCTGGGTGATGCAGACGACAGGTCGGTGAATCCTGCCGACTTCATCATTCCCCACGAAAATATGTACTCGATTCCGCCCCCACCTGCAGTCGTCGAGCTTAAGACTCTAAAGTTGCTGAGGTCGGTAGAGAATGTGCAACCTTCGCCCTTGAGCGAGCTTACAGCAACTCCGATGACGGAGTCGAGTGCGGCTCCTGAACTTCCATCTCGGCCTGCAAAACTGACTTTCACTGTGGCACTCGACGGTCAGCCCGTGAGGGAGTATACGTTTATCCTAACTTACGACGTCAGCTTCGTGACAGCCCACCCGTGCTCACCGTCTCGACGGGTCAGATTCCTCAAATCTGCTTCAAGTCCGACGATTCAGCAGATAGACGTCTCGGGGTCAAACATCTTGGGCAAGGGATCCCGCTCAGTTTATCGGGCAGGCCATCCGTTGCACAAGTTCTACAACTACACCGTCGTCCACATCTCAGAACTCCTTCAGAAACCCCATCATCCGCTAGCGGACCTTCTCGACCCCCCCACAACCAAGGTGCCCAACTCGGGAGATAACCGCGTGCTTGTGGTTGACTGCATTACAAGCCACAGCGACATGGCCCCGGTCTCACCGGTCCTTGAGCGCATTGACTCGGCAGCGTCAACGCAGTCGCCTGTCATGGAGCGAAAGGGGAGCTTCCCAAACAAGATGTATCTGGAGTCCCGAGGGAGGCAATTTGGCTCTGATATGGAGATTCTGGTGAGGGCTCTCTGTGCACAAAGGGGCTGGAACGCCTTGATCAGCAGGAGGAAGAGAGGGTGCCTGGCTTGTGCGATTAGAGAGGCCGGGGCCCTTGGCTGGAAAATTATTGTGCGGGTTGAATGAAACCGGGCCTGATTGATATGTAGGAATTGTGGTATTGTGCCAGGGTTTAGAGGGATTTGGGAGACGGATGCCTCAACTATACGGAGCTCAAGCTTTGGTTTGATGACTTGGTGTATGAACGAGCGTGTATATTAGTAGCGATATTTTTTTTCTTGAACTATTCAGGGAATATGAATGAAAAATTGGAAGATAAGTACCTGGTAATATCAATGGTCTTAATGACTTTTGTGACTTGAGGGTACCGTCGCTCGCAGCTTCTCTAATACGGGACTGGAAAAGGCTTAGCGCCATGGACCCCAAACCCAAGAGTCAGGAGTCCAGACCCCAACCAGGACTCACGCTCCTCCAGCCCCGAGCTCTTTCGCCATCTGGACGACGCTCTTTACTCCTTTCCTTGCCAATCGCCCGCGGCCACGTCCACAAAAACATCGGCAAGATGGCGCCTACAAAGGATATGCGCAGACCTGACCTGAGTGAGCACCCTCTTCGTCCGCAGCCCAATTGCGCCCGCGCGCCTATGCTGATAATGCGACGCACGCAGTCATCCCCTATCAGGAGCCCCAGGTCAAGAGCGACACGGCCGACATGTCGTCATCGCTGTCCTCGACGCTGCCCATGGCGGCTATGTTCATGCGCAACAAGATGATTGGATGGTATGCGCGAGCCATTCATTCCCTGCGACCGATGACCGCGAATGGATAAACTGATCGAACCCCTGCCCAGGGCGGCCCTGATTGTTGCAATCCAGAACTGGCTGGGCGAGAGCGAGCAGGCCAAGAAGAACGCAGCAATGCCCGGGTATCTCTCTGTTGGCATGTCCTGTACGTGTGACCCCGTGATCAAGACTGGGAAGAGACCTGCTGATGACGATGGTGGCAGTAATGGCTCTTGCGTCGACGTATCTGAGCATGTTCCTCCCGCCTCAGGCCCGCGCATAATCTAAAATAACAAGGCGTATATCTAAGAGAGGCGTCGAGGTACATACAGGGTTGAAAAGGGGTATGAATCCAAGCCATGCCCCGTGTGTCATATTCAGCTGCAGAATGTGTCTCAACATCGACAAAAACATCGAGACATAGATCCCAAAGGCTACAGAGTTTGGGATGTGTGTTGGATGTGATTAACAACCGGCAGCGGCTATCCGCTGGTTGGGTGCTTGGAGGCTGGTGGCCGAAGGATAGGAACTCAGGCGACCGTAGCAGGATATCTAGCGGCCGTTTTCCGGCGGACATAATATTATCGACCGTTATCGCGTTTCTTCTGAGTGCCTCACCACTCCCCATTTTTTCCCTATTAGGGCTGATTGGCTCTATACAACTCTGTCTCATGTGGCCGCGGGGTAGTGATGTCCTGTGGGCTGAAACGTGAGACGAGACGAGTGTGAGACGTTTACGACTTGTTGGACCCCTACCACGACTCACCAGCGTCTAGATATAGACTTCAGCGGCATTGTCCAATTCCTCAAAGCCTGGGCTGCAAGAGTTTTTTGGCCCCAAAACCAACTTACGTAGCAGGCCATTCAAAGCTCACGAACTCAGCAGTCCGACCACGAGTACCCGCACACGCATGAGCAGAAACCTCCAAGATGAGGCTGTTACCGGCAATGATGATCTTTCTAGCAGCGATGCCGCTTTCTGGCGCTGGAATTGTTATTACCCCTATTCAACGAGACCAAATGGTCGAGAAAGATATAGGCGACTGCTTCTTTGGCGTTGTTACGCCGCAAGGTTGCGGGTGAGTTGACTGTAGTCTACTTCAGCAAAGACACTGGGCATTAACCTCTTGTAGGCCGCTGAGAGGCACGAATAGCAATGCAAATCAAGATGGGGAAGCATAAGGAACAGGGTGATATATTACAGCCCACGCAAAGCTCTTCTACTGGTATTAGCACAGTGAATAACCACTGAATGGGGGCGCCGGGGTACAGGTTCGACTTAATTCCATCCCATGGCTTTTTTTTCGGACGAAAGCTTTCTATCTCATTATGTTTTTGGTGGATACTATGTAGGTATGGCATTCTCTGTGGCGATGCCAACAGCATTATCTGCCCATTAATGCGTCCTCTCTCGGCGATGAATCAACAAACTCGGACTACCCTATCGCTCATCTGCACCAATTGACGAAGTCTGCTGGGTTAGGAGACCGAAAATGCGACCCAGCTTAACACCTCAGCGGGAATTTTTCCTTACGATTGGCCGTCATGACTCCCCAGTGCTTCTCGTCTGCAGGACTGCCGTCTTGTCCAATGGACTGAGGCTTCCACAGCTCATCAAATGCCTCAAACACAAACACATTTGTCCCACTATTCAACTTAGGACACACTCCCTGTCGATAAAACGTGTTCGCACTATCGAGCCCCGGGCGCGCATTCTGGTACGTCGTACCCGCAGTCGGCCACCCTGTCTCGCCAACCCACAGCTCAACAGGTCTTCTACCTCGCACTGACTTAACACGTGATGAAGCCTGCGCAATGTCGTTGTTGAATATGCCAACCGCGGAACTGATTGTGGCTCCCTGCCAGTAGGCAAAGGCGTTGACGAGGAGCACATCGGATACGCGGGCAACGGGGTCCGCCGTCCCGTCAGCATACTTGTTCCACGAGTCGGCGGTGCCGTAGCGGAACTGGGGTGCGGCGTGGCGCATGTCCTCGAGCCGGCTGACCAGCTGGTCGGCCGTGTACGTGCCGCGGTATAGTGACTCGGAGCCCACGGTAATGGCATGTATCTGCTCGCGATATTTGACCCCGTTGGTCACAATGGCCTTCTTTCCCGCACTGTACTGAACTTCGTTCTCGGGCCTGGGGATTCTCAGTGGCGAATATTCAGAGACGAGAGAGGACGTAGCCTACCAGATGCCCAACACAGCTCGGAAGCCCTTGGCCTTTGCGGCTGGCAACATTCGGGCCGTTACATCACACTCAGAAGCGTCAAAGATCCTGACAAAATTGCTGCCAGAAGACCTTCTGATGGCGTCCATGTCAGCAGCATAGTCGGCCTGGCTCTTGCAGGCGCCATTGGGTTGCTTGACCCCGAGAGCGAACCCCAGCTGGCCGGTTGCGGTGGTACTAGGGATGAAAGCAACCATTGTTGCCCAGAAGGCGCAGACTGGGAGTAAAACTCTCATCTCGATAATAATCCCCAGCCCGTAGTTTTATAGTGAGTATGAAACAAGGAAACCCAAGGGCCCGGGGGAATATATAAGAACGAAACATGGGGCCGCATCATAGACTGGTCAGGGAGCCACGTCAGCGTCATAATGGTTTATATGGAGCCCATTCATAGGAAACCCTATTGCCATAGTAGGGTCGAACATAAAGGCGGACTCATTACGACAGACGGTCTCGGCCATTGAAGGTGCGAAGGACGTCCTGGCAACAGCAAACACATCACGAAGATTGGGGGTAATCAACTCACAAAAGGAAATTTGACGTTGCGCGGCGCTGAACTACTAGTAGGACCTTATCATGTACATACAGAGAAATACAAAGACATGGTTGCGAGTTTGGGAATGGTGGTTGGTCCCCCTCACCATCACACAGGATAGACACGAATAGCACGAAGGCTAAATACGAAAGTTAATTCGGAAATGTTTGCTACCAGCCTAGATATTCTAAATTTAGAGACTGTCTTAAATGGAGTCGCATGTGCTCGAAGCTGGTAGTGGCTGAGGGGGTGTCACACGTCTTAAGTATCCAGAGAGTTCTAAAGGGCAGTATCAATATTAACCTCCCAAAATCCTGGCTACTTATGTCCCCCCATACTGTTTGTATTTGACACCATACTGCTCCCCTTATTATCTGCTACTACATTGTACTCTTTGAGTCTAGAGCCTGGTTTATAAAACAGGATAAGAAGCGATTCCTCTGGCAACTTGGGTGCGGTAACCTCAGGTGCTACATTCCCGGAAATTGAGCTTGAATAGATGATCTTGTAAGCAAAAAGGGACAGATGGCTGGGCCCAGGCTACTACACAACCACGAATTGATCGGAGCATGCCGACCGCGACTTTGATGTATCCGCGGCTCCCAGTGGGACATCGCTGTTATTACCATACTCAAAATCTCCCGCAGATTAAGCCCACAAGGTTCTAAAGGAGGCCAAGGGAGTGGATGAGCTTTTGGAGACAGACTAGCCGAAGAACTATGAAAACGACAGCCAAATGTGACCACTACAAGGAAAACACTACTTAATCAATAGGAGAGAAGAAGACCAAGGAAGCGGGGATGATGGAGGGCTGGCGTGCGAGCTGAATGCACATGTAGTTGGGGATACGACATGTAGGTCACTACAGAAACATAGATCTATACATGCAGAACTAACGCTATACGTGGGCCAACACGCCACCTCACATCTTCTGGGGCGAAGTCTCCCCCGAATTTTCGAACCTATCAGATCTGGCAGTGTATGGGTTGGAGTTGGAAATGGGAACGTGTTTTGCCCAAGGAAAAAAAGAGTGAGTCGGGAGCGTCCACCGGCGTCTCCTGTCTCATGGGTTCCGGAGTTTTCCTATCCTGGTTTCGCTAACGCAAGTTTTCCCTCTTGAACTCCTCTGGTTCTCAACTCAGCTAGGATATGTACAGTGGCGAGGCGCATGCCGTGTCTGGGGTTCTCTGACATGTCTACATGGTGGAGATATCTCTTGAGCCACGATGTTCGCTTGGGTGGGAATGGCACAATGGGCTCGTTCGGCCATATAACGTGTATGTAACGACGCAGCTTCTTCAAATTTACTCCCCCGGACTATCCAATGCCCCACTTAATATCCTCCGTAGAGGTCTCAAGCATTCAGAATGTACAGTTGAAATCGCAGTCCTACCTACTCAAGTATGCGCCCCCTAGCACTATATATTTCGTACCTATCATAGATTATCCCCTTCGAATTCACCCTGAGTACTCTGCTGTGCATTCCTCAAACTGAGCATCACAGTCACTCGTAAAGAACTCATTCGTCTGACCAGAGTTGGCAGCGTCAAAGCATGCGTTGCGCTGAATGTCGCACGCCCGCTGCGTCGCTGCGTCCAGCGAGGTGAAGCTATCGCCATTGACCTCAAACGGTCTATTACCGTCTCCGGTATTTTCGACCTCCGGGGCTGCGATACCACCGATGGTAGTGCCGCTCGAGTTTCCCCTTTTGCCTCCGCCGGAATTGTTAGTTGTATCGTCTTCGGAATCCTCAGAATCCGGCTGGTTGGGGCTATCAGCATTATTATCGCCTGAGGTGTTGTTGCCAAACCCACTCTCATTGCTGAGTTGATTCTCGTTCTTAAACTCAGTTTGGGCGTCACTAAACTGGCTATCCTGGTTCTGGTCATCCTGGTTCTGATCATCCTGGTTTTGATCATCCTGGTTCTGATCATCCTGGTTTTGATCATCCTGGTTCTGATCATCCTGGTTCTGATTATCCTGGTTTTGATCATCCTGGTTCTGATCATCCTGGTTCTGATTATCCTGGTTCTGATCATCCTGGTTCTGATTATCCTGGTTCTGATCATCCTGGTTCTGATCATCCTGGTTCTGGCCGTCACCAAACTTGGTCGTCCTGGTTCTGGCCGTCACCAAACTGGTCGTCCTGGTTCTGGCCGTCACCAAACTGGTCGTCCTGGTTCTGGCCGTCACCAAACTGGTCGTCCTGGTTCTGGCCGTCACCAAACTGGTCGTCCTGGTTCTGGCCGTCACCAAACTGGTCGTCTTGATTCTGGCCACCATCAAACTGGTTGCCGCCGTTGCCAGTATCGTCGCCGTTGCCAGTATCGTCGCCGTTGCCAGTATCGTCGCCGTTGCCAGTATCGTCGCCGTTGCCAGTATCGTCGCCGTTGCCAGTATCGTCGCCGTTGCCAGTATCGCCGCCGTTGCCAGTATCATCGCCGTTGCCACCGCCGTCAGAGACGGTAAAGCGAACGCAGTCGTCCTGAGCACCTCGCTGAGCGACGGGCATGATTACGGGTTGGTGGTTGGCCGCAGATGCCATAGAACACAACCTGTAGTTGCCAGCGGGAAGACCCCCATCGACATCTGCGGACAAGAGGCCCTGACCATTGCCGGCGTCATTGATGCCCTTGAAGAAGACAAATTGTTGAGGGTCCAAAGGTTGCGTAGGGTTCAGATTATTGCCAGTGTCCTGCACGGTGACATGCGTATGGCCAATGATGTTCCCGCCGCCATCCAGATCTTGAGGCGCCGAGTAATAGGTTGTATCGGCATTTGTGAATGAACCAGCGGCAAAGTTGAGCATCTGAACCGAGATGGTGAAGTCAGTGTCGGCTGGTAGATCATCGCCATTTTGAGGACTTGTAAAGACGGCGGCAACCATACGGTCGACAGCGGGGATGTTCCCCATGGCTAGACAGTGTTAACACCTTAATGGTAATAGTGGAAACGGGACGTACGGATTCCATTGCAGGAACCCCCTTCCTTCTGCTCGCCGTTGGTTAGATCTTGGCCCTCGCAGAAATTGATGAAATTAGCATCATCACTGGGATTGGTTAGCCTGGGCTTATGGGTCATTTATTGGGTAATTCTCACGTCGCAGATGCCGTCTGCCCGTCCGCAGCCCCCCCATCCTGCTGCGAGCCCTCCTGGATGACGTCTGGGTTCAAGACTGTATCGTCGTCGCCGCCATTGCCACTCGTATCCCCTCCATTGTTGTTCTGGTCGTTGTTCTTTTGGCTATTGTTATTCTGGTCGTCATTGTTCTGGTCGTCATTGTTTCGTCCACGCCCTCTGAAACCACGGCCTCCGGAGTTATCACCAACATTTTTACCAAACTGACGTCTCTGGAGAGCGTGCGCAAAGGGGGACTCTCTGCGAATAGTGGCGGCATCGGATAGGGTAGAAAGAGCCACAAGGGCTACGATTATTCCTGGAAGATGCATATCGCGTCGGTCAGCTCAGGAGGTAGTCAACTATATCCGAGCAATGAGAGACGATATGACTTGGGAAAGGGGGTTCCAGCCCGTTGGAGAAGCAGTATGATAGAAAGAGCGGCTCCGGCAACAAACCAAAGACAAGACTTGGTTTAAAAGGAACGAATGTAACTCCCACTGCCAGCGTTAGGAAGAGAGAATGCGAGAAGGAGAGAGACAGTAGAATGGAAATATGCACACGGAAAAGAGAGAGGAGCTGAGGAGGACTGAGAGCAAAATAGTCTTCGTTTAGTAGATGACTCGACCCAAGGCTTCGCGTCTTTCAAAGAGCGTGAGACGGTGGTTTCAGGGGCATTTCAACCCGGCCGAGACTCAAGGCCGACATGAATTTCATAACGCTTGGAGAGTGTGACAGCTGACCGGGCGGCGGCGGCGGCGCCTAGGCCGAAACTGGAGCGAAGCTGAAGAGGTTGGGTTGGCTACGGAGCTCAGGTCAAACGCAGAGAGCCGCAGCTGTGCTAGTCTGGTGGCTACAGACCTCTGGCGCAGATCAGCGTTAGTGGCAGGATGCGCACTAGCGCGTATCGAAAAACCCAGTTGTGACAGAGGATGGAGACGCCAGAGGCCTCAAGGGGCTGCTGTTCTTCCGCATAGCGCTTTGCTGCGACGGTTTGCGGTTGAGAACGGCAGAGATGAGGTACCTAATAGGTGGTGGAGCTCCGAAAGTCGCAGAACGCAGCGAGATGGGGAGGCCCGCGGTTTCGATCAACCAATTGGGGGGTTGCTGATGGCGCCAATCAGGCAGTTAGCGTTTCGGCTGTGCTCGCTCATTGATTCTCCAGCTCCATACCTAACGTACATCATGGGACATAAAATGCTTCAGATAATGTCTGGCCTACTTATCCTTGGCTCCTCGATGGCATCTTTGGCGCCGGTGTTACCACAATTCCGCCGAAGGCCTTGAGATTAACATAACCACCTTCCATGGCGCCTGTGCTACCTACTACTAAATACCCAGTACTCAGTGCTGGCGTACCTAGTACCTGACCTATCAAGTAATAGCAGGAACCGTCGGAGCACATGCCAAAGAAAACCTCGCATTTGAACTGCCATGGATACCTAACTAGGTAATAACGAGAGGACATGATGTTTTCGGCCGCTCGGCGCTTATGGACATCGTGGGGTAGGTACCTTGCAAAATCGTTCCACAATTGATACATCGTATTCCATACTCACACGGGCTGCGTTAGAATATTGGATTTGAGCTCTTGGCCCAGGGACCGAAAGTGTCAGATGGCCTCAGATCAATCACCAAGGCTCTTCCACTGAGTTCTCTCGGGCGGAAATCGATGCCTGAAACTCAATGCTTCGCCAGATGTAAAACTCGCAACGTTGACCAAGTTCTCAAACCCGAATCTGTGACACGTCCATGTAATAGCGTCGTGTGTCATGGTACCGTTCTTATCATGTGTAATGTTCGCCGCTCAATCAAACAGTAATTTGTATGCGGGACGGGTATCCGTCATGTTGCAGGTTCACAACTCATCTTCCACATCGCTCTGAGAACGCTTCTCATATTCACCGGCAATACGGTCAAGCCAAGCCGCCATCCGGAATCCGGCACGTGCAACCTGCTTCTCAATAATAGGGCCGGCAGCCTCGAAATAATCCCCGCCGAGCTCTTTGCCGGCAATGGCTTTCGGACCCTCGGGGAAGACTGAGCTAATGTTACTATCAGAGGCCCGCGGGTTACGGAATTCGCCGAACTTACCATGCGTGCATACATAGGCATTGCACTCCCTGGACCAGGCGAGGGCTGTGCTAATGGGGTCCTCGAATTCCAAGTCCTTCAGCCAGGCCTCCTTCTCCTCGGCGAACTTGCCGTCGACGATTTCAACCGCCAGCTCGTTCGCCCACTTCCGCGCAAGGGGGTAAGGCTTGCCGTGCAGGCCCCCGATCCACTTCTCCGCGATGGAGCTGTCCCAAACATGGTGCAAATTATACTTTCGCCCATCCCACTGCACATAGATGCGGTTCCCTCCCAGGGCCACATCCTCATTGTGGAGAGGCTGGTGGAGGTCGCCTATGAAATGAATCACAAACTTCGCAGCCTGCGCCCGTCGCCATGTAGGCAACGCAGCCTCTAGTGACTGTTTAGTGTAGTTTGCCAGAGCACTGATAACACATCCCGACTCTTTGCAGTCACGCTCGTAGTCGACGTTGCACGATTCGGGCGGGTTATCGTGGGCGTCGATGAAGTGGAAGTTCTTGGTGAACCGTCCCCATTGAGTGTATCGGATCGAGTCGGCCCAGGTAGCAACACCTGCTAGGTAGTCGGACTCGTCATTTTGTAAAAGCTCTTGGAAGAATGCCTCGGTGGTGTTCGAAACAAAGTGACTAGCGATGAAAGCAGTGGTAATGTGGCCAAGACCTGATAATGGAATGTCAGCGCAGCATCGCAACCCGCACTTTGGGCTTGCAACATACTTCCCCAAGCAACGGCAGAAGGGACCGACAGGAGTCCAGCGACCAATGCACTAGAAAACTTCATGTTGTATGTGAGTAATTAAATAACTTTGAGGATATCGCTTTGTGTGGCGTATTGAGGTAAGGCAGACAAAAATTTGCGGAACCAAGGGCCTGAGCCAGACAGAGGTAACAAACGCGTCAATATGGCCTTACGCGCCGAGACCATGGTCGGATTCATGTGGCCATCTGATCGACCGTGGCGGTCAGCTGCTATTGTACCATGTGAGAGAGAGTGACTAGAAGAACGGAGCCTTGATGGCGAATCAAAGATGGATTGGAGGCCCCACGTAAAGTCGACTGGGCTTATCAACCATGGCATTTATTCGAAGCAATGGAATTTTGTGCAACATAAGAGAGTACTCGTGTAGTGGCACGATGTGCACGACACTGGGATTGTGCAGTATGAGATCTGGAAACACGTACGTAGTATGGATAGTATAATTATCTAGAGATTTGTGGACTGACCAGAAGCGACAAAGCGTTGAATGGTACCGTACCGCTCTGAGACCACTGCAAAGCGGCACTTGAGATAAGCCTTAGTCCCCACGGCCCACGCCAGCAAACCTTGAAGAGTGCTAAATAAGCTGGGTGACGTCGTTTGGTCCCTTGTCTATCAAGTGGCTACCTTCCATACTAATCACTTGTCACAGACACCGTAACCAAACATGCATAGCTATGGCATTCCAGGAAATTTCGCACACATAATCAGGGGGCAATAAAAAGGCCAATATGCACAGGTGATGACCGGTATACTGTACCAATACAATTCGCACTTTATTAGAGCGTTTTTCGGAGACGGTTGGGCGGCACAACGAGGCCATGGCGGGGTCCACGGGTGCATGACTCCCCCACACTGGCATGCCTGCACTGACACATCAGTGGAGCATGGAGACCTGCGAAAGCCTTGGCTGGCCAATGCAGGACAATCTTTTCCCAATCACCTCCCGCGATAAGGAAATCGCCCGTGTGACTTGACTTGCTTTCGCCCACCACCATGCTGCATTCGCCTCTTTGTTCTCTCCTCACACTTGCGACCTCGACTGGCACTTGACTGGGTCCCGTGAGCTTGCTCAAACTCCTCGATCGGGCATTCAAGCTCTTACTCCCTTCTTCTTTTCCTGATCGCCTCTCCCCTAGCACTCGCCCACAGCGACCAGTTATCAACATGGCTTCGTTCGTCGTTCAAGCTGCCATGTCTGTGGCGTCACACCCGCCACCCATCACCTTAGCATTGTCTGGAGTCTTTGGAAGTATTAGCCTGGTTGCATGGATATGCGTTTTGGTATGCCCCATGGCTGCAGCATAATTTTGTTTTCTTACCGGGGATTCTAATGGTGCTGCTGTAGATTCCGCAACTGTTTGCCAATTTCAAGGCCCAGAGCGCTGACGGCCTGAGCATGGTTTTCTTGGTTGTCTGGCTCCTAGGCGACGCGACTAACCTCATGGGTGAGTCCCCCACAGCCTGTTTGCCTTCCTCCCGAGACTCTTACCAGCTTGTGGCTTCGGTTTCACTTCCCTGCCGCATGGGGTCTCGTGTGGTGTCGGTACACGAGGGCCTCACTTTCTTGGCATGTGCTACAGGCACCGGACGAGACGCTAACGTTGACCACAGGCGCCCTCCTCACACACCTAGCGCCAACCGCCATTGCGCTTCCCAGCTATTTTTGCCTGGCTGACCTCGTCCTTATCACGCAATGCGCTTACTACAACAACCGCAACAAGCACAAGGCAGAAGCACGAGCGCGCCTCGCACAAAACGAAACGTCGGAAGTGTCTGAGGACTCGCCCCTCTTGTGGAGGCAGGAAGGCTCATCTATCGCGGGGAATGGTTCCCCGATAAAGGATACGGCAGTACAGAGCGAGGATGAGACCCGAGACTCGAATTCGTTGGCGAACAACGCGCTTAGCCTGGTCGCTGTCTATATCATTGGGACAGTCGCATGGTTTATCTCTTACAAGGCTGGGGCGTGGGACGCAGATGAGCCAGCTCCAGATGTTCCAGAAGAGGCCAACAACCCTCTTGAGTGGGCTGGCCTGACTCTG
The DNA here is from genome assembly GCA_016490725.1 of Amphichorda felina. NCBI lineage: Eukaryota > Fungi > Ascomycota > Sordariomycetes > Hypocreales > Bionectriaceae > Amphichorda > Amphichorda felina. The sequence goes on along the minus strand of JAEMHR010000069.1, from coordinate 120,377 downwards.
GGCTACATCAGCGCTGTTCTCTATCTCTGGTGAGCTATTGAGAATGACCTGGGCTCGAAATAGTGGAAGCTAACAGAGCATTAGCGCTCGTCTACCCCAGATTTACAAGAACTACAAAGAGAAGTCTTGCGAAGGTTAGTTGTGTCTACATGTGTGGGGAGATTCCTATTGACATTTTTTAGGGCTGGCACTACTCTTCTTCATGCTCTCGCTTACAGGAAATCTCACCTACGGTATCAGCCTCGTGGCTTACTCGCAGGAGAAGAAGTACCTTCTCAATGCGCTCCCCTTTTTGCTTGGATCGCTTGGCACCATCATCGAGGACAGCATCATCTTTTTCCAGTTCCGATTATATTTGAATAACAAGAGACAACCAGCGGTCGAGTAGAATTTGCGGGACGCAGCTGTTTGGGCGGCGATAACAGCCTTGTCTGCCCTTGAACGCTAGAATACGGTATAACGTTGGATGGCATCGTACAATTGGACTCTATAGGTGCATAGGTTGGCGTTCGGTGGTATCACTCCGTTTTTTAGTATATAGGTAGATGGTTAGTAGGTTACTACTATGTGCGTTTGAGACACAGTAGCGTGGTGGTTTGGATGTTTGCAGTTCGACGCGTTTGCATAGATACCTTAGTAGTAGTACCTAGTTTGCCAGCATTCCCCCTGCATTTAGAGTAGACGTATTGGAGGATTCCTTCCACGGACTGCAACTGATTTAGAACCAGAGACTACATTCATTGTACTATCCACTCAATGCTCTGCGCACTAAAGAATCCGGATGAAAGAGGGGAAGCTACAAATACTGCTTCTAGTACTCCGTAAATTCGTGCATCTACTACCTACTAGTACTCTCTTAGTATCTGTACTAGTAGGTAAGGTACTAGGTAAGTAGGGAGGTACTAGGTACTTACGCGGGCGACCCCCGTTTTTGGAGATGGTTAAAAAGCGTAGACAGGCTATCTAAAGGGTATTGAGATCTTTCCTGACCGCCTAAAAGATTTCGGTTGCTCTAGAAGGAATCTATGCTCTGTCGAGAGCCTGTTTAGCACCTTCCGCCGTCTCCAAAAACGGGGGTCGCCCGCGTAAGTAGTAACTAGTACTTGTAATACACGACTCACGAGTCTTGCCCCTCGGTGGGGTATCCCCGTCTAGTCTCCGATCGCGGGGCACCGGTGAGTGGTGACAACAGAGTCCCGCCACAATTTGCGCAGCAACCTCCTCAATATTTGTTTAACACACTAAGGAACTTGTAATCTTCGATTACCTTTATCTGAGATCTATTAAGCATCTTTTGATCGGAATCAATCATCATGGCGACCCAGTTCCCCAAGAAGAAGTGCGGTAAGTGATTTACTCCTTCCGCTAACCAGCACCATCGCAACCCCAACCGTGATCATCTCTGTGAGCATACTCCGACTGACTGTGACTGTTGCCAGGCGTCCTGGGATGCACTGGATCCGTTGGTCAGCGCTTCATTCTCCTCCTCGCTCAGCATCCGTCCCTCACCCTCCACGCTATCGGCGCCTCATCGCGCTCCGCTGGCAAGAAGTACCGCGATGCCGTCCGGTGGAAGCAGGCTGCCCCCATAGGCGCCATTGGCGACATGGTCGTCCGCGAATGCAAGGCCTCCGAGTTTGGCGACTGTGATGTCGTCTTTAGCGGCCTAGACTCGGATGTTGCTGGCGAAATTGGTATGTCTCCTGTAACTCGCCCTCCCCGTGATGGGCATGGGATAGGTAGTGGTGGAGAAACTGACACGCACGGTATAGAAATGGAGTTCGTCAACGCCAACATTCCCGTCTTCTCCAACGCAAAGAACTACCGCCGCGACCCTCTCGTTCCCCTCGTCGTCCCTACCGTCAACCTCCCCCACCTCGACCTCATCCCGCATCAGCGGTCCGTGCGAGGTCTGCAGAAGGGCTTCCTAGTCTGCAACTCCAACTGTGCCGTCATCGGCCTAGTCATTCCTTTTGCCGCCCTGCAGGCCGCCTTCGGCCCCATCGACAAGGTCAGCATTGTCACTATGCAGGCCGTCTCCGGTGCCGGCTACCCGGGCGTGTCGAGCATGGACATGATTGACAACGTCGTGCCCTTCATCAAGGGCGAGGAGGACAAGCTCGAGACTGAAGCGCGCAAGATCCTGGGTAGCCTCAACGCTGAGGGCACGGCGTTCATCGAGCAGGAGAGTCTCCGTGTCTCGGCGGCGTGCAACCGTGTTCCCGTCATGGACGGCCACACGGCGTGCGTGAGTCTGTCCTTCGCCAAGCAGCCCCCGCCCTCCCCGGAGCAGGTCAAGGATGCTCTGCGCAAGTACACGACCCAGGCTCAGGCCCTGGGCTGCCCTTCGGCGCCGGAGCCCCCCATCTTCGTCTTTGACGAGGACGACCGCCCGCAGCCGCGGCTGGACCGCGACTTGGGCAAGGGCTACACTGTGAGCGTCGGCCGCGTGCGTGAGGACGAGGCGGGTATCTTTGACATCAAATTTGTCGCCCTGAGCCACAACAGTAAGTGCCATTTGTGACCTTCAAAATAAAGTAGTGCATGCTAACTCTTGAGTAGCTGTTATCGGAGCGGCTGGCTCCTCTATATTGAACGCCGAGGCAGCGGTCCTTAAGGGCTACATCTAAGAAGAAGAAGAAAGAGGCTGGGCTGAATTTAACAGTATAGACAATGTTGGCGTCCAAAAGAACACACATCCTTTCAGGAGGCTACACCAGCCATCTTCATCTCGCATCTTACTAATACCGGAAGGCAATATCGGAATCATTCAGAAAGTTCGAGCCATGTAAGCTTTGAAGAACATCTATTTCTAGCCGATAGATATTGGTACTCGCCCGACTATTGTGGCAGATTGAGACCGCTTGCTACCCATGTTTGCCCGCCCGTCACAAATCAAAATGTTCCCCTGTGGACGCCCGCGAATATATAAAGTAAAAATACCATTAGTAGATATGTTCGAGCGAGGAGTAAGTCAGTCATCCGTATCGTATCATCCATGAAATACTCAGCATTGCTCTCACCCACAAATACGCCCAACGCAACGCGCCAAACCATAGAGAACATAAGTCGGATCCGGCATAGCTTGAATAGTTGGCTCTAGGAGTCATTGCCAGTAAAATATCGATGTTATTATCGGTCTCGGTCATCAGGCGGTGGGGACCGGGTATGTGATCGATAACCAAAGGTGCTCGGCCATAGGTGGTTCAGCCATCTATCCTGACGGCTAGACCGGTGTGGTTCCTGAGGCTCTGGTGATAGGATCCCTCGTTCAAGGTCAAAGTCATGAGCATGTGAGCCAGAAGCCTCCGCAATAGTCTCGTCGTCACTGTCGTCCTGGTAAGGCTCGTACCGGGGGCTCGATGAAGAGCCACGGGCGAGGGATCGGACGACATCCCCTTTACAGATAGGGCATGTCCGTCGACGAGTAGTGAGCCAGGGTGTGCTGGATATACCGTTAGTACAAGGGGACAGCACTAGCCACATATAATGAGGGATACTTACATGCAGTCTGCGTGGAATTCGTGACCACAAGGCAGACTCATTACGCGGCTCACACCGTCGATGTACTCTTCCAGGCAAACCACACACTCAACTTGTCTCCCCATATATTTCTTCCATTCAGAGGAGAAGCCTCCGGAGCCTTTTTCGTGCCCTCGTGTGCCATTTCGTGAGGATGACCGACCCGCTGGGCTCGGTAAGGGGTTATCACTCTCAGGGATCCCCGTTGTCGTCTGCGACCTAGGTCGCGAATGAGGTGGACTGTGTTGTAGAAGGGGTGTGGTTGGTGAGGTGCTTGAGGGCGAAGGCTGCCGAGATGATGGGCTAGGGGACGCGGCTACAGTATGATAGGTCCGTACGGGCAGACGTTCTACTACCGACTTAGGCGCCCTCCACCTCCTCCTCCGAATTCGGGCACGGATAATTAAAAGGGCGTAGACGACGGTCAGAGTCACCAGGGGACTGATGACGAGGACAAGCAGAGTGTCGAAGAAAGGGCTGGCGCTACTGGTTGGTGTGATGGTAACCCAAAGTCCTTCGTGCGGGCCGAAGTCGAGAAAGTTGGGAGCGGCGAAATCTTGAGGCCCATTCTCACCCCGCCGAGACGTGTGTCCGGCCACATCATCCTTGTCATCGAGGGAGCCAGAATTCTTGCGAAGCAAGGCGTAGCCATTTCCAGGACCGCCCTGCTGACTACCCCTAAATCCTTTTGGAAGAGCCTTGTAGGGATTGGGCTCTTCACTATTAGAATCTGTGGTCTTCTCCGAGCTAACAGAGTCCCGCGCGTTCTGACCTCGCGATCGGGGCTTTTCAAGCAAGTCAGGGTCTCGCCAATCATGCACGCCGATGACAAACCCGTCATCATCAGACTTGGACCCTGAATTTGATTTACCCATCCTCTCACGGATGGCCTTGTCTTTCTCGTCGCTCCAGTCGTCGACGAGGATCCAGTCTAGGCGGCCGCTGCTTGGCAGTCGGCTCTTCTCGTCCGTAGGACGGGACGACTGGCTCCACCCGAACAATCTCGACACCCAAGTTCGTTCTTGAATAGGGGGGGATGGGACCATCCATTCATTTGAAGGAGCGGAGCGCTTTTGTTTGGGCGGTCTCCTAGTAGCCTCCGAAGGATCTGTAGTTCTTTTCGAAACCGAACCTTGGTTCTTAGATTTGCTGGTGCGCTGCTGAACCTTGAGGACGGGGTTGCCATTCTCATCGAGGGAATCTTCAATGAAGCTTCCAGGCTGAGTCAAAGACGACAGGAGCTGGGCTGTGGTTCGTGCTGTGAACACCGAGGGGATAGTGACATTATCCACGTCCTCTCCGTGAGCAAACATCTGAATCAGAGGCCCGCCCTTCTGGTTGTCACCCACAATGACGGCAATAGCACCCCTGCGCTGGGCCCACATGACCTTTTCCAGAAATCCGCATCCGCCACGCATCAGGAGGACAACTTTGCCGTCGATCTCGGCGGTCTCTTGAAGAGACTGAATATCGGCGTGATGAGACGAGGATTCGCGGCGGCGGCCGAGCAAGCCGGCAAGTCCCTCGTGTAAGTAGTCATCGGTACCATCATCAACAGTATGTATTGTTTCCGTGTTTCCATTCCTCGCAACCCGGCTTTTCCTATCGACAAGCATGCCTCCATCGGTGTTTTTGGAGTAGCTCGCTCTGCGTTGTGATGTAGTGACACGGGGCTCGGTGACAGTCCTAAGGCTGTTTCTCAATGACCTCCTCGTATCCTCCCCATCCCAGCTGGGAAGATCACTGCACCCCAACTCACCCTCTCCATCGCGAGTGTCTTCCGTAAACCCGCTCCCCACCCATAGCTGGCCACTTAGCCCCCTTGTGGCCAATATAGGGCCGAAAGCAGCCGGGCGGGCAGCAAAGGATGTGCTGTTGTCATCGGTCAAGCTGATAGCAGCGTTTGGAGGGAAGAGCGAAAATGGTGTGTTGTAGTACATGAAGCTCCATACGGATTTTTTCTCGGGCTCAACCTTTGGGGCGGCGCGATATGTCGAAGGGCCGGATCGAGCTGTGGATGTAATGGCGCGGCCGATGAGGAAGAAAGAGGAGGCGAGGAAGAGGATGAGGATTGCGATCCGAGGCGGCCGCATCTTGACCGGAAGGGTCGGCGTTGATGCGTATGAATTGTCGTGAGGTTGGGATGAAGGAGATTCGGTGTCGCTGCTCACGGCGAGGATGATGATGTTGATGGCGCCGCAGATGATTATGTTAAATAAAAGAAGTTAAAAGCCTAGGACCAGTCACCTCACCGCGACGCAAATGTCGGCCGCGGCCGATCGATGGGTGTCATGGACCCTGCCCACCGAACGAATTAAGGTTCCGGGCGGTCAGAGGGAGCGTGGTGGCGGGACAATCGCAGGGAAGACGAGACAGCAGCGGGGGAGGACGCTAGGAAGGCAAGAGGGGGGGCTATGGGATGTTTAAAAGACAGGGAAAAGAAGATGTAACCAAGGGACGCAAAATGCGACGGGAGCGGGGTGGGCGAGATGATTAACGAGAAGGAGGATGAGGAGAGTGAGGAGGATGAGGAGGAGGAGGCGGAGGAGGAGAGGGATGGACTGATAGATGGCGGCAGTTGGGGTGATGATCAATGGAGGGGCGCAGCGCCCAAGTGGAGCGACGGGAGTCTCATGCCCACCTAGGCTGCTGGGGACTGGGGGGGGGGGAGGACTGAGCTTCCAGCCTTCTGAAGGAGGCGGCAGCCCGGGCACTGCGCCCAGCACCTCTGGCCTCTAGCCCTCTACCACCTCCACTGTCAGGCTCCATGTCAGTGAATCCAGCCCTGGAGTGGTCCACCTGCACCGAGTCCACTGTCTCCGCTCGGCTCAAAATGAATCCAAACCCCAGCCCACCTCGGTCACAGACTCACAGCTCACAGTGGGTGCTGGTCACAGGGCCACATCCACTGGATCGGCCCATCGGAATTCCCTGCGGGCGCAATCCCAAATCTGGGGAACCGTCGTCCAGCTCTTCGTTTAATCCTATCCAGTCTCATGAATTCCCAGCCATGTCCCTTACCCAACAGTGTGAAGATAACGGGATTCTGTTCCAAGATATCTCCCCTACGGTGTCCTTTCTGACGTCCCTCAGGTCGTGTCACGACGATCTGGACCTGTGTGACAAGGTGCTGATCGTCGTCGTTTTGACCACCAGGCATGAGGACGGCACGGCGGCAAGGCGGCATTTTTGGGCACTCAACGCTGCAACGGTATCAGGAACCAGACAACTAGATACCAATGATAGCATTACAGGCCCGGCAACTCCTCCCTCACAAAGGTGACTGTCTTCTGCCTAGAAGCATGGCGCTGCGTTGGACCACACCCCACGAGCCCAATGCATGCCCGTGTACTCTGTATCTACCCCTTGTCTTGTTGCCGGGTCTTTGGGGCTTGGACCTGTCCCATGGTCCTCTGCTGTGCGATGGGGAACTGAATGTTCCCCGAATGTTGCCTAGTTATGCTTCTGATGTTTTGTTCAGGTTGGTGCGTGACCCCTCCAGTCACCACGTCTTGGCATCGTTCCACCAGGAGGGGCCCATCTTGTTGCCCAAGGTACCAGCCAGCACCGCTGTTTGGCCTCTCCAGACCGAGTCCATCTACGAGTAGAGTTCTGATACCCAAGGCTGCCTAGTTGTATGGGTGCCCTGCTTATAACGCGGGACTCAATTTCTGTCTGGGCTCTGCAAGGGTCTGCTAGCAGGTAATACGTACGTACTTCATACTCGCATCAGTACCTATTTATCGTGTTTGCTAGATGGGAAATACAGCCTTGCGATTGATAGAAATCCCAAACAGTGACTGTACTGCGCAGCGCTGCCCTTTACCGTAGAAAACATATTACATCTGGGCTGTAAATCAAAGGCTTTGACAATAGTGCTAGTAGTCCACGGTAAAACCATGATGCTCAGCCATGATGCATGTGATGGACACGCGTCTCCCGTTGTCTGCCCACAGGGTATATAGACCCCTCTCCAGTATGCTGACAATGTCGGGCCGTAGTCTGGGGTTCTAAACAGATTCCATATATCAATGTACTAAGAAGCCAATACTGATTAATCAGATGCCGGTTACGGGGTACCGGCACCGGGCACAGCTGCATTAGTAGTATAACCAAGATGTCTACTCCGGCCCATCGGCCGGCCCCACATCGGCCGTGTCGGCCTTGTTACTGCTCGTCCGTCAGGTATTTCAGGTAATTTCGAGCCTAATCAATATCCCTATCAAATTTCAGTTTCGTATGCTCTATTCCGGCCGGATAATAATCAGTAATTGTGGGCGAGTCACCGAGTTCTAGAGACCCAAGGTCTGCCTGTAATCAGATGGCCAGCCCAGATGTCCTGTCAGTCCTATAGGCGGATGGTTTCTGGTCCCCTGGACTAATAGTTCTGTGATGCGTAACAGAATTGGTCGGAGTGATACCTCAAAGGGAACCTCGCTTAAACATAGAAGTCGGTGGACACCGGGCATAAATGCCCATCAATGTCTATTCATAGTCGCCTTATGAATATGGCATCTCCATTAGAACCATATTCTCGCTGTGAATGGGCGACAATAGCATCGATTGTATTCGCCGACATACCGACCTCCGAGCAGCCGCGACATATCTACGCCAAAGATAAGTAGGAAGTGTTCATGGTAGGTTATGATGAGGGCAATGTACCTCTACAAGGAGAGACAGACTAGAGCAGCCATTGCGCAACTCATGTGCTAAACTTTTCTATCCAAGAGGGGTAGAATGCAGTTGAGATAGCGCAAAAACTTGCTTCGAGGGCCTGAAGCTGAAAACCATGGTACTGTGGTTAGGGTCGAGGAGCTCCAGACACATGCGGCTAGGGCGTGTGTGAGTAGCATGGTCCTAAGTGATGCATACGGATCGTGGCGGGCGGCACACGAAACGGCCACACAATGACAATGTCAACCATGCTGGATATTGTTCAGGACCTATTGGTCCCCAGACATGAGGGGCCGCCATGACGTTGGGTGTTGGGTACATAGGGCGATAAGTATAATGGTTGGTCGAATATATTCTAAATGCTATCATGTCCAAGAATTTTGTCCTTATCCCACTCTCGCTTCTCTCCAACTTTGGACCATTTCACATCCTCTTCGAATCCCCCACCGCCTCCTTGTATCTTCTGGATATCGTTGTCGACAAGCCCTGGTGACCCCATCCGTTCCTCCTGGTGCTGCCGCATCCTCTGTCGATCTCTATATGCTTCCACTGCGTCGTCCCACGAGTTCCCATCCTCGCCGTCCATTTGAACGTCCAACTTTGGGTCGTATGTCTCGGAGAACCGTCGGTCAATACCTGATGACCCGGCCAAAGCTCCTCGTCCGCGGGGCTTGGGCGCCGGCATCGGCCCTATCAGACCATCGGGCGAGTCGGAGTCCTCGGGATTATTATGTGGCGAGGGCAGCGGCTTAGCTGCTTCTTGTATCGGTGACCGATGGCGATGCCTGCTCCTCCTCTTATCGTCATTCGGCGAGCGAGACCTCCGGCGACGGTCAGGAGACCTGGACTTCTCGCACTTTCGGGCGCTCTGTCTCCTACTCCGTGATCTGTTGTGGGAATCGGCGCTGTCGTCCCTCCGCCGTCTTGATGGCCTCTCAACATGCCCATGGATCTTACGCTCCCCTTCCTGATCGGCTAAACGGCCGTGATGTTTTCGACTGTCGCGGGTCTTGAAAAGATCCTTATCGGTCTTTGAAATCCTCATGGTTTCGTCGTCTCGAATTTCTCCCCTCTTATCGTCGCGTCTACGGCTAGATTGATCCTCGTCGTCCTTTCTCCGAGGCTTCCGTCCCCCAAGAATAGCGTGAATGTCGCCCATCTGTCGGCGCCGAATGTCTCGCGTATTGGGATTCGTCTTTAATCGTTTGGTCTCTTCTGCGTGCTCAAGACCCTCTAGCCTGGCTTTTGAATCGGCGGCCTCCTTTGCTAAAAGGTTCTTGTTATGGGTGTTGGTATCCTTGATGATGTGGCGAAGGAATCTCGTATTCGGCTTGGGCATATTGACCGGCCTGGGAGTACGTCGTCAGCGACGAGGTCCGCGGGCAGACAGCTGACAGGAAGCCTACTTCTTGTCCGAGCGGAAGGCCTCCATCCCCATGGCCGAGTATTTCAACGAGCAGTCCTTTGCATCCTTGGCCAGAAGATCGGCCACGTATTCGTCGGTGAGGATGTCATTGTTTGACATGGTAAGGAGAGGTGTCAAGGCGCCAAATTCACGCAAACGTATATATTCTGAGAGGCCTGTCGTCGCGCAATGGAGATGTTGACCCCCCCAAAAAACAGTGTTGTGATGCAGTGCGTTGTTTGTTCGTTGGCAATTGATTGTCTGACGATGACTGAAGCCAAGTCGCCGCCGATCTGCGGTACTGGGACAAGTGTCCCACTAAACCACATCGGGTTGAATGTAAACACCCATGTTCAATTCTACCTGGCTGTCGTCGCGTTTGCTCCTCCTACTTGGACTTCGTTAACACCCCACGATCACGACCTGGCGGCATTATTTGGAATTTGGAGAGAGCTGCAAATATCTACTATAGAGGATCTCATACATCTCAATTTGCAGCATGGACTCCGCCAAAACGGCCAAGGTCCTCCAGTCTCTGGAGGACCTGCAATCCCACCAAGTCTCCATCATCAAGCTCAGCGAGCCCATCTCGAGCACTGCATCGCAGGACGATGCCTCCCGCCAGCAGCGAACTTCGGACGCATCGAACGCGTCACTCGACGCTCCCACGCCCGCTAGCCTTGACGCCGACCTGGCGCACTACAGGGAACTCTTCGCCAAATTGCGCTTCTCCTACGTCGAGCAGGTCACCAAGGAGAAATTCATTCGTGCTATCGTCGGCGACCCGCCCCTTATTGTCACCATGCAGGAGAACCTCGATCTTGAGAAGGAGAACGCGGCAGCCAAGTCGGAGCTCAAGGCGCTGAAGCTCGAGGTCGCCGACATGGTCGGCGAGCTGGAGCGGAGGGGCCGCGAGCTGAGCAAGCGATACGAGGGCGTGAAAATCGAAACGGCGAAGCTGAGTGATCTACCAGAGAAGTCGCTAGAGCTAGAGGATCGGATCGAAGAACTCAAGGCGGAGCAAGAACTGTTCGGCGCCGACCCGAGCCTCAATCTACCGCTGGCCAAGACTGAAGAACTTGTGGCACGGCGCAAGCGTGAGCAGCAAGAGCTTTCGCGAGAACTCGAGGCACTTCAAGCAAAAGTACCGAGGAAAAGGAAGGAAGCAGAGAGACTGCAGGCCGAGCTACAGCCGCTGGAGACGAAACGGCAGAACGGCATGGTGGCAGCAAAGGAGGCACAGCGGAGGAAGGAGGCTTCGCTGGGTGGCGCGGCTGACGACCTGGAGCAGCGTGCCCGGTGGTGGAAAGCTAGCGAGAGCGTATTGAAACAGAGTTTGGACATCAAGAGGTGAAGTATTGCGCGGGTGGGCTTCCGGAGCTGTGGGAAAGCGCCAATTGGGGCTTCATTGGGTGGTTTCTGAAAGCGAGGCGTTTGAGGACAATATTGACCTGATTTTGAGTCTAGAATAACAGGTACGGAGGGATTACCAACCAAAACTAGCACCTATGCAAGCATCTGCATCGTGTCTCCCGTGGCCAGGGTGTCTGACCGGCGACTTCCCCATGGTATTTCTCCATTCCCTCAAACCCCTGAGGGAGCTGGTATTGTCAGTTCGTATATGATGGATTCGGTTTGCAATACAGCATAGCATCTCTGTGACCATACCCAACATCCTGGGCCCAGGACCCCAATCACTAACCGGACTTCGATGCCCGGGGCCATGAAACCCCCGAGAACCACGGGCTTTTCGGACCTTCTGAGCGCCGTCCCCGCTTTCTGAAAGCCGGTTTATGGATTCACGGAGATTGATTGATACCCCCAAGTTGCCAGTGCCGCGACGGGCCCAAAACCCAGGTCGGTCCCCCCACCAGACCTGATACAGTGGGCTACATAGTACGTACGTATTGCACACCAAACGCCTTGCTGTCCAGGGTCATTTTGCACAAAGTTCTCGGATAGTGGGGAAGCCGATGAATACGCGGGGGGATCCGCGTCTTGTTGCACCGCTGCGCAGCATTCGAGACAGACACCCCCCGGGGCCCCAGATTGGCAAACGGCACGGGGATTGCCAATTGGCATGATTTGGGGACACCGTCTTCCAGAAACGCCAGCCACGTCGAGGCCAAGACCTTCCTTGGCTGTGGAAGGTGTGGGTTTAGCACTAGCTGTGTCATTTTGTCGATGCATCGTGCGCTGGGATAAGCTCGCTTTCGTGTTGCGGTTGATTTCCGAACGCGAGAATGTTTGGTCGCATTCGCAGGGGTCATCCTGAGCTGGCCGAGAGTCATCCGACCTCCTGAATGCAAACACACCATGTCATGAGTGGAAAGAAACAAGTTGATCTCTTCATACTATTGCGGCTGACGAAACCCCAATATAGCCGCCTTTTATTGTTGCTCCTCGAGCCCGAGGTAGAGTTGCTTTGGACGACGCGACGAAGGCTACCCATCACTTGTACCAGGAGGCTCGTTTCTCTCGAAGATATCTCGCATTGATCTCGGTGTTCTTACACGACCAGGAACTCATTAAGGATCTAACAGGTAACAAAGTTCTATCTTTATTGTTGAACTCGGATATTGTCGAGGCATACGAAGGGCTTGGTGCATCTTTAGTTCGAAAACCAACGCTTCTTCGAGACCTGATCCTTCCACCATCTGCTGGCAATCATGGATGAGATAGAAAAGGCGCCCTGTGACCGATGTATTGCCTACTTCACACCTAGGATTATTGGTTGGCCCGACTCTGTTGCCTGAGAAACTACCGATGATCCTCCTAGTATAGGTAGGTACGTAAGCAGTATATTGAATACCATAGGGCACGTATTCCATGTAAGTAGAAGGTATGAGCGGCTCATATTCATTTCTCTGCGTGCATATGGATAGCTCGACATACGTGGCCTTTAACGAGAGTGTTAATATGGCGTCGGTTCTGAATTGTATCTTTATGTCTATCTCTCTTACTTGGTAGGCGGTGTATAAAGGGTAGACGACTTGTTCTTTCTTCTTGAGAAATATAGAAGCTGCTCCCCCCAGTGTTTCGGAAGCAGGGGAAAGGCACTATGATTGATGAAGCTTATACGTGACCCTACAAGTGGTGTACTGAAACTGTTATTTTTTAAGATAGAGTTGAACGAAATCCACCGAGTGAAGCCACCCACTATGCTTGGATGGACTATGACGGGATGCCCGCCAGTTGAACTCTCGGCGCGTGCCTCCTCTAGTGCAAAGTTAGAGAATCCGAGACGAACCTACCGGTAGATATCAGTATCATGATTTTCTGTAATAACTTCGGTCTAACTCGTAAGCATATCAGGCATGACGTAGTAGGTTAGGTCTAGCTGCACGTAAATGAGTTTTATACCAACTCAAGGGTATCGCCAAACTCGATCCGCGCGTCCAGTGGTCCCGAACACCAAGGACATGGGGCCTTTGCGATCTGAGCAAGCCTAGTCGTGTCAAAGTGCAGAGATATTCCATGGCTCTCACCCCAAGCACGGGCTTCTTCTCAGACCTGCGACTGCTCCTACGATCCCCTTGCTCCCTCGTTCACAGCTTCCAGCGAAGCCGTCTGCCACATTGTCAAATGTCAAGCCAGACCATGGAACCGCAGCCAGTGGACGCACCCCTCACCCAGTCGGCGACATTCCTCGTCCTCTCGGTCAACCCGTCGCCAACCGCTCTGCCAACCATCCGCTCTGCTCTCGCCAGTGTTCCAGATATCACAAAGAACATCGCCATACGCCACCCATGGGGGAACCTGACCTGTACCGTCGGGATCGGCAGCTCCATCTGGGATGAACTCACAGGCTCAGCCCGGCCGTCCGAGCTGCATCCTTTCCCAGAGGTCCGCGGAGCCAAGCATACGGCCGTCTCTACGCCCGGAGATATACTCCTACACATACGTTCGGAGCGCAGAGACTTGTGCTTCGAGTTCGAGAGGCAGGTCATGGACCTGCTGGCCGGGGCTGTGCAGGTGCAGGATGAGACGGTCGGGTTCCGGTACTTTGACGCCAGGGACCTTCTGGGGTTTGTGGACGGCACCGCCAACCCAGTCGGGCCTGCTGTGGAGGAAGCAGCCCTCGTCACTGCGCAGGACGACGCCGAGGCGGCTGGCGGGAGCTACGTTGTGGTGCAGAAGTACATCCACGACCTAGAGGCGTGGCGCTCTTTAGCGGTGGAGAAGCAGGAGGCCATCGTCGGGCGGACCAAGCTGGACAACATTGAGCTGGACGACGCAGAGAGCGGGCAGCAGCAGTCGCACAAGAGCCTCGCGACGGTGGAGGACGAGGCAGGGAACGGGTACGAGATAGTGCGGGACAACATGCCGTTTGGGTCACCAGGGGCGGCTGAGTTTGGGACGTATTTCATCGGGTACTCGCGCAAGCTGTGGGTGATTGAGAGGATGATGGAACGCATGTTTGTGGGAGATGTCCCGGGGAAACATGACCGCATCTTGGACTTTAGCAGGCCGACGACGGGGACGACCTTCTTTGCGCCGTCGGCTGCTCAGCTGTCTGGGCTCTCTTCTGGGTGAGGTTGCATGGCATACCGCATACCATCTCGGCCAATCGAAGGCGCATTACTCAGTAGTAGTAGTCGGTATCAGCGGCAGAACAACAATCTTTGCCATCTTTGCCTTCCATGCCGTTAGATTTGTGTGACAGATTCACTAACCGAGATGCATGGGGAGGGGGAGGGTTTCAAGATGAGTCGACATGAGTCTTGGGCCAAACCTTTTTGCCCAGAGGAACAGCCAATCAAATAGCGGTACAGGGGACTTTGGGAGCCTCGCATTCGCGCCAGTTGGGTCGAGCCACCAGCTGACAAAAAAATGCAGCCGTCAATCGACGAATCCCACTCGGACGGCTCGAATGGTGCACCCCACGCTCGCATCGGCCGGAGCCCGCAAGCACCCCGAACGCCGATCCTGTGGGCTTGGCGACAACCACTTATCCCCGACTCCCCGAGTCTTGAGTCCGTGGATGCGCCTCCTGCTGGTGAAAAGCCCGACGGTGGCTGTTGGTGGGCTGTCGGCTGGCTGCTGGCTGGTGACTAGTGACTGGTGACTGCTGGCTGCTGCGTGCTGCGTGCCGCTGCATTGATGAATCAATCGATTGTTGGCGACTTTGGGATTAGGCCCCAAGATCCGCTTATTAAACTTGGGTGGACCGAGGGCGAGACTGGATGGCTCAGGCCCGGTGGTCATCCCGCCGGGGCCCAAAGGCTGCCAAGGGCTTACAAACCATGGTAAGCATTAAGCACCAAGACAGACTCGTTGCTGAGCAATTATTACGAGTATTAGTCCTGCGTTAGTGGGGGCTCGCGTCTGAGCTTGGTGTCGCCCGATTCCAGTCCTCGCTCCTCATGCCATTCCCCGCCCGAAAAGTTTAAACCCGCCAGTCGTAACCATCACCATCACCATCGCCATCAGCGTATTCCATGCTAGCTAGCACACATAGTAGTACCAAGACGCAGGGTCTCCGACCCCGGCCTACCTGTCGTACGTCCAGCGATGGCCCCTGCCCTGGTAAGATAATACTATCACTTGTTTGCCCAGAAAGGTGGCTGGGCGTGAGAACTACGTATAATATCATCATACATATATTGGCCCAGAGTGCTGACGCCTGTCATGACGACGGGGCCGTGGCTTTGACCCAGCTGCGCATGCAGGATGGGTGGACACAGGGATACGCAGGTGAAATTTGCCAAATTTTGGGGCGCGTGAGATAAATCATGGATCTCAATCTGTCCTTTGCCCTCCCAGAAGGTAAATGAACGAGCAGGCGAATGGGCATCCATCTGCGTGTTTGTTCCTTCTTGGCCCACGCAGCCCTGTTTTGCTAGAGACACACCCTCCTCCCACTCCTCCTCACGATGCTCATGATTATGCTGCCATCCTCATCCTCATCATCATCATCATCATAATCATTCTCCTCTCGCGAAAAGAAGCTACCTACCAGGTGCTGTCCACTAGTCGCTCGCCGTCTTTTTCCTTAAATGCCGCTTTTACTCCCTTTTTATCTGGCGGGACAGCGAGTCAGCCAATGGTGGCGGCGCATAATACCCTGAACTCCAAGCACAGGGAACTGGAATGGGGGCCGAGAGCTTGTCAATTTGTGCGCACAAATGAAACACAGCAAGCATCATCGAATATAGGAATCGTTTGAGCGAGTTGTTTGTGGTATTGGGCCCTCCCCCCTTTCTATAGAGTACCTGCTGTCCATACATGTACACGCACACCTTTGCTCACCGGCATCAATGTGTGCCCCCCTCCCCATCTCGCCAGTGCCGACTGGAACCATGAGCCCCGTCTTCGCCTGTCCTAGATGCGCCTGATTACAGCTGCTGTCAAAGCTGTTTCCTCCCGCCCTTCCCAATCAATCAAGACTTGAAACCCAACGCCGTGCATGTGGCCGAAAACAAAAAACCCCAGACCGTACCCCGTACAGAGAGAGATCATTATGTCGTGGTGCCCCTCCTCATTAAACGAAAAAAACCCCCTGCTAGTAGAGAATCCCGACCCAATGGCTGTGGCTGCTGTGACGCTCACAGCTCACCGTCGTAGCCGCCCGAGAAGATCATGGGATCCCCCATGCCCATCATGACCTCCGAGTTGGCACCGCTCAGCACGTGCGGCTTGAGCGTCCCGAACTCGGACTCGACGAGCCCCTGGTTCATCAGGCGGTCCTGCAGCTCCGGGTTCAGCATGTCGATGCTGTGCATGGCCATGGCCTGCTGCTGCATGAACTGCATCGTCAGGGCGTCGGGCGGCTGGGCCTTGGGCGCCATCGTCGTGGCCGTCGCCCACTGCTGGAAGTTGTGCATGGCTGGCGACCCGGATGACATGCTGTGCATCATGGCGCTCGAGTCGAGGTCCTGGGGCGAGGGCCCCAGCTCGAAGTCGGTGTTGCTGGTCGTGAAGCTCTGGGGCGACATGGTCACGGCGTTTCGGCCGCCGCGGTTGCCGAATGCCATTGCGCGGTAGTCCTGCTCAAAGTCCGAGTGGTCGAGTTCCGATGACGACGCGCGCTGGAAGCTGGACGAGTCGGTGTCTGCACTGCACGCGGCGGCGGCCGAGGACGAGGATGAGGAGGATACGAGAGGGATGGGCCCGGATTCGTTGTTGCTGTTGCTGCTGCTAACTCCGGCGGCGTCCTCCAGACGCTGCTGCTCCTCCAACTGGCGGGCCAGCTCGTGCATGCCACGCTCGTCCTCGGGGAATACCGAGTGGACGGGTAGGTCGATGTCGCTGTTGGGGCGTATGCAGCCGAGCTTCTGGGCAATGTTGTGGATGACAGGCTGGCCGCGGTCGTTGAGCTCGGGCTCTCCCAGCTCCCAGGGTTGCGAGTTGCGGACCATGGAGTAGAGCTTGTGGACGGTAGCAATGAGGGCGAATTGGGTGTTCTCAAGGACCTCGGCATATCTAACCAACTTGTTAAAAAAAAAAACTTTCACAGGGAAGCGCCGAAATGTGCGAAATATGCGTACCCCTTGGGGAGCTGCTTGTACTCCATCTTCTTCCTCACACCAGCAGTGCACACGAGGCCGTCGTCCTTGCAACGCTTACACGGGAATTCACCATCGCACTGTGATATCATGTCAACGGCTGTGTCCGATCCTGGCGGACCGAGACGGACCAACCTTTGTCTTCTTCATTCGACACCGCTCGCAGGCCTTCCATACCCGCTTATGGCGGCCGTCCATGGCGGTGCCGTGGGAAAGGTGGTCATGGTGATGGTGGTGGCCGGTGGCGGTGGCGCTCGACGAGGAGCTGGCGCGCTTGGCGATACGGTTGGTCCCCTTGGCCGACTTTGTGCTGGAGGACGTGTTCTTTCTCGAGAGGGCAGATTTGGGATCCTCCGCCGGGGGCGAAGGGAGGTTATGCGACCCCATTGTCACGGATTATCGGGGAGGTTGTATTATGTTGAAGGCCGGAGAGTGCGGTGAGACACGGGCAAGCTTCTGGTGTAAGTCGAGATGGTGTGGGAGGAGTGTGTCAGGTGTGAGACGGTGTGACCCAAAGCGTCGGGAAAGGGGGAGTGATACGGTATATAAAGGGGCCACGGGGGGGAGACTGGGGGGGGGATTAAAGTATATATGTATGTACTCCGTAAATAAGGTGAGCCACCGAGAGAAGACCGGATTATGTGAGACGAAGGGCGCCGAGGGGTTTAAAAGCAAACCCGAAAAGTCTCCAGCAAGACGCCAGTGACAAGAGAGGAGCGAGGATGGGTGGGATTCAGAGCCTTTTAGGACGCCGGTTGTGGTGTAATTGAAAAAAGAGGGGCCCTTTTGGGGAACGACGAGCAGAGGAGGGGTGGAGACGGGAGGGGAGGGGGGTGTGGGCAACGGTCGGCTCCTTGTTTATGTCCGAAAAGCGAGGGCAGCTTTTTTTCACAATCCGGCCCCACACGTGAGAGGGTAGTGTTCGTAGTTTGTACCGTTGACAACAAAGTCCGCGCCGCGCGGCAGACTTGGCTGAGCTAGGGCAGCTTCGCCAGGGTGGAGGGACCAGCAGCAGGGCGAGCAGGCATGTATGTGAGCATGCGGCATGTATCAGAGGAGCCTCGCGCCTGGAGAGCACCTGGACAGCGCCTGGAGAGCGACACCAAGGCCGGTGCCAAACAGCCAGAAGGCGTTGCCAGACGTTCTGCTGACGAGCGCCTCCAAGGCGGCGACGACAGCGATGGCGTGCGCCGCCGAGTTGTCTGCTTGGTTGGCTGCCCGCCTGCTCGCGTGCTCGATCGCGGCAGGTGAGTGACCAGACTCACCAGAGTGAGGACTGGGAAGAGACTCGGGCGAAAATACCAAGCCGCTGGCGCTCCCGATTTTACTTCTCGAAACGGGGCCCCGATGGTTTCGCCGGCGCAGATCGGGAGACGAAACGAGAAACAGAAGCTCGCTGACAGGCTATGACGAAACGACGCCGACCCGACCAAGACGCCGGCCGGATAATAACTACTACTGCTACTAGTAGCAGCAGTGTGTAAGTATGCAAGTATGTAAGTAGTAGAAGGTGGGCTCGTTGCGCGCGAATGCCGGTGACTTGACGAAACCCTAATCGAGGACGGACGGGAAAGTCAGAACGAGATGCTCAACCGTCGAGCCTGAAGCTATTAGTATGTAGCGATGGCGGCTCGGGGGATTTCTCCTGCATCCTTGGCTCTCCGATATGGCATGTACATGTATCATAGTTACATCGCACGTCGGAGTGGTTGTGTCATGGAACCCGCCGGCATTCAGTCACGACTCCATTACAAACCAACGGGGTCTGGGTGGAGAAGGCCCGAGGAGTCTAGGAGAGCTCCCCGATTAGAGCACTCAGCCGGTATGGTATGGAGTAGTAATACTGGTAGTGCTACTCGTGCACAGAGTTGAAAGTACGGAGTACATGGTCCACGGAAGCCAACAGCCCAGCACCACCTGGCATCAGGCGTCGATCCCGCCGTTCTTGACTCAGGATCACCCAGGGCCTGTCGAGGCCGCGACCATTCTGGCGGAGGGTTATGGCGCGCCCCCCCTGGGCTTGGGCCGCGGGTCTCGCCAGGCTGTCCTCCAGCTTACAGAGCTTAATATTGCATAGTACATACGAGCAGTACTACAGAGTAATACGCGGTGCTCGTACACGGTACGATGTGCGATCGGAGGAATCGAAACTCCAGAAGCTCTTCTCTTAGCTCTTCTCTCAAGCATTGATAAGTATTGCGAGGCGAGGGGTGGTCTGGCCGTGCTGTGCTACGGGCGCATGCATGCATGTGAAGCGGTCTCGCCCCGAGCCACCTGCCTGTGGTGCGGCGGTCAGTTGTCCATCAGTCATCACGATCAGAAAGAATGTCGCATCAGCCCGACACGTAAAGATTAGAAATGCGTCCACCGCGGAGTTTCAGGGCGCACCCGTGACCTCTTGACAGGTACGAGTACAGCAGAGTGGGTCGGCGACCCGCGGGCGCGCAGCTTGACAGGCTCACTCGCACCGGAGCCCATCTGGTGCTTCGTAATTAATACTTAACAGGTCTTGGGGCGCGCGATGGCCGAGGGATTGAAATGCCCTAACAAGAAAAAAACAAGAAGAAGAAGAAGCTCAAGCTTCGGATTGTCTGGCCTGGCGATGAAGCGAGTGGGCTTGGTCCCGACCCGGAGCGAGGGCCCACCACAGCTCGTCCGGGCTGAACCCAGTTTCTCCCATCTTTCCTGATGCAGAATGCAGAGAGCCATGATGGCTGCAGAGGCTGCAGAGGCGGCTCAATGCCTTCGCACTCGGCAGCCCTGTTACATTAAGTAGTGATGGTGTCAACCCCGTGAGGCTGTCGGGGTCTGGCCGCAGAGTGTCGTGGACTCGTGGGACACAAAACGTGAAGGCCAGGACATGGGACCATAATAATTACCGGCGGAGTGACAGTGGACACATGCGGAGCGGGTCCCCGGAGTTGGCATGGGTCCGAGTCCGATCGGAGTCCGCATCATGGGACAGGGAGGCGCTGAGCTGCTGCAGGCGGCTTGCAGCCAAGCCTGAGCCAGGAGGCGCCGACCAGCCGTGCAAGGAGGTGCCCTGGTACCCATCGCCATCGGCCATCACTCTCTGGCTGCAGTATTGTACGGAGTACCACTGTACGTACCACTGACAAATCGATCCGCCCGGCCATGCATTTCCGCGCCGGCATGTGTGAATGATACGATGCTTCGTGCGCACTCATCAAATGAGCGTGGCAGCCTGGCCCGCGTTTCATGATTCAAAGGAATGAGGCTGCCTCGCCTCAGCACATAGGCCGCAAGCCAGTCCCGTCCCATACCTTCCCATACCTTATACCTTATCGACGCGACTTCCGCGACTTACGCGAGTTTTCCCCGTTGCCCTTTTACGAGGTTTTCGGTGCGTTGGCGCATTGGCGCGTTGGCGCACTGGTGCGGTCTGGCGTCCCAAAAAGGCGCAGGCTCGGTGTCCAATTGGCCTCGGCGAGTCTGCCACGGCTCGAATCTTGTCCACCCCTCTGCCCGTATCTTGGTACAACTCAAAACACCCATCAATACAACTTCAATCTTTGCTGCTGCGGTCTCGCCCTGGAGACGGGCCCAAGCCTGGCGCCTGGCGCCCGGCGTTGCGCCCGCGGTCGCTCGGTGCTCTTGGTGCTGTCCTTATCAGAGACTCGGAGATGCTTAGAGATTTTTTGGGGGGGGGGGGGGATCGCACGTTGGAATCCGTCCCCGTACTCCGAAGAACCCTTGATCGACAGGTTACAATGTGCTCCGTAAAGCACCCACAGCGTGGGCGCGGGATTCGGGATTCGGAAACAACAGGGGCGACTCCAGCCTCCTTAACTCCATGATGGGACTCATGGCAGGACACAAACCGTGGAGGGCTCAACGGGACGGGAATAACGTGGGCTCGGATCAAACTGCCGTGCGTGCCCCTGACTCCCCTAGCCTTGGCGGCCTGGGCCCTCGTCATTGGCATCGACATTGGCGTCGTAAACTGGGAGGTCCAAGGATTCGGATTTCAAATTGAACCACAGATCATGGGGCTCCCCGCTGTGAAATTGCGGCAAGCATCAATGTGGTGACGGGCGGCCGAGACTCGGCCTTGGTGAGAGTGTGATTGAATTGTGTCGCGCGGGTTGCGTGTTGGTCACAGCCATCAGATTAGATCATTGTTACTATCCATCCACTCAGGCAGGCTTGATGTCATTCTGAGTTGGCGACTTGATTAGCGAGATGTTGCATTCCGCATGGATTCGCGCCAGGCCAGATCCGACTCGTGGTGTTATCGTCAGCTTGTGATAACGAGGTGGTATGCAGTGCTACTAGTAATGATGAGCCCATGATACGCACGAGTACCAAGTACTGCGGGACCAGGAGAGCTTCCATGGAGATTCCAGAAAGACTGGAACCCCAATTTAACCCATCCCATGATCCATCATCCATGATCCAAGGGCCAAGGCTGCAAGCTGCCGAGGTCGGTTGTCGGGGGTTGTTTGGGAAAAATCATGAATCGGTCGGACGGGGTCGAGGGGATGAGGGCGAATCCCGTGTGGCTGTTGGTGATGCTGAGCCGGACGCGAGTCTCGAATTTTCAGGGTTGTGGCCGTGGGGGAGCAATGTACGAGCACGTATGTACATATGTGCGGACTCACGGAGTACGTAGTACGTACGTAGTACGGATACGTATTACATCGTGGCATCGCGGTGTGTGCAGATGTGTATCGATATGCGGGTTTCGGAGCCCTTGTACCCGACTCGAGGTCCCCACAGCGCTGGTCAGGAGTTCCTTCATTCTCAGTTCTCACCGTCTCACGAGCCCAGGGTCTGGGATTCTGAGATTCTGGGATCCTGGGATCAGGCCTGGGGTCCTGTTTAGGGAAGCTGACAATGGATATTAGGGCGATGTCAGGAAGTGGGCATAATTCCCTCATGATCACGAGTGCATGCCTCTCTGCCTTGTCCTCCTAGAGGCTTTTGGCGATGCGTCGCATGGTCAAAGTGGTCACTTTGGTGCTCCCCATCGCCGTCCAGCCCCCACAAAACTCGGCTCGCCGGTGCCGTCTGGATCGACACACCCCCCTCCTGGTCCTGGAGTCCTGATCCATCAAAAGCTGGCCGTCGGTCCCACATCCGCAGGCCCCACATCCGTTTGCCGCCCCCGTTCAACCGGGCGTCTTCTCGAATCGCTCCGGTCCCGCCCGGAGGCATCGTCCCCGGTGTGAGCCTGCGAGAATCAGGGCTCCAGGGCTCCAGGGCTCCTTTAGGGCTCCAAGGCTCCTTTAGGGCTTCAGGGCTTCAATCCTCCACGCATAGGAGTGCATGCATACATAGCACTGGCAGCACCACGTACGACCCGGGAAGGCTGGCGTCGAGGAGTGGGAAAAGGTGGTCATGGGTCATACTATGGCATTTGACAAGTCCGTGATCGGTGATCCACCTCCCCCGATCTCCACGCCCGCAGGCAGCCCTGCTTTTCCCGGCCTCGACGCCCCGGCCGTATCGTGGGCCTCCGGTTCATGGTAGTCACTGCTAGCAGTACCATGACGCAGACGCCTTGCCCAGGCGCCAACCGCCTGGAATAATACAGGTTTCTGCTCACGATGCCGTATGTAGATGCCTCTCTTACGTTTCTGCCTCCAACATGCCAAGCAGCGGTGGGTCCTGGCCATGGTCTTACTCTCTCAACTTTAGAGGCTCCTTCGATCGACCACTTCAACCAAACCACATCTAACTTGGACTAAGGGGATCAGTCGAAATTCAAACTCTCCCCTGCTACAATGGACTCCAGAAATCAAGACTACTGATGCTATGCAACCACGGACGTACCTGACCGTCTCGTCACCTCCATGCTGAACCTGCCATTTCCGTTCTCTCACCCCCCATGGACGACCAACGACTCCCTCTGCATGGGCAGGCGTGATCTACACTGTAGCCATGCAATCCTCCACAGCCTTATTATCTGCCGGGACGAAAAGGGCGTCAACCCCATATGATATATCCGGTTTACGTCCGCATAGTTCCCCTGGGTCCACCTATCCGAGCCAAATCCGAAGCTTGACGGGACGATAGCGCGGTTTTTACTTTTTTTCCTGCCTCTTTCTCTTTTTCTAGCCTCCCGTCTGTGGATCATATGGGTCAGGAGCTTCGATGGGTCCTCGTGAGCGACAAAGCTTGCCAAAGGAAAGCCCATCAAAGAAAAAATAACCTCAGCTGGCATTCCAGGCCAGTTCAGACGTTTAGACGGGCCGAAAGTTGCCGCCCAATGCCGAGGATCAACCTATCCCCACCAGAAGGCATCACCACAGTCCCGGCTGTCGCCCCATATACGACGGGATGCAGCGTGGTATACGGAGTAGTACATACTAATAGTACCCACTGGGTCAGTCGGCCAAAGTACCTTACCCAGGAGAACTTTGAGGGCAAAACAAAAGTTTCTCAACCTTGCGATATCGAAGCTCCTTTTAGGCCCCGCCGCTCCTACCTACATGTATTCCTCGCGCGCTCCATGTTTACAGTTTCTGAGCTCGCCATTCAACAAATACCCGTACATAGCAAAACTCCCCAATATCCCAGGTACAGTTACTAGATACGAATATGCCATGCCCCCCTCGTCATCACTAAACATCAGTGTACATGATAAAGGGGGGGTTGTCCATCCCGCAGTACGCCCATGCCCAGGCCGCGCTCGCATGGTAGTTCATCAGCACCGCCCATTCCTTGTCGTACGACGCCGGCGCAAAAAGATTCGAGTCGTGGCGTCTGACCCTGTGAACAGCCTCATCAGTGGCCAGGGACAGGAAGTGCTCTCGGCTGGACCCCTTTGGCAGAGCTCTGCGGTGCCATGTCAGTATCAAGACCATGTAAAGGGGAGAGAGGGTCCGGCGCGCCATGTCACCTACAGTGCGTTTCCAAATATCCCATGACACAAACTCGGCTCCTTGGTGAGAAGCCCATGCTGCCAGACTACCTGCTGCCCCCTGCTCACCGCAGCATCGATATCCCCCTGGAGCTGTGGAAAGTGCGGCCGCAACGCCCGGAGGGAGATTATGAAGCCTGGCGCTCCGTGGCACCACTGCACAAGCGTGGGTGCCTTGCGCTCGCTCATCTTGCGCTCGCTCGATGGCCAGTTGCCATCGGCACATTGGAGATCTAGCAGATGGCGGACGCGGCGCGCGAGCCGCGGTGCCAGTGACGGCCTCGTGAGCACGAGCTGTGTGACGATGCCAATCTCGCCGTGGGCTGCACCAAAGTACCTCTTCCCGTGCCACTCCCAGTGCCCTCGACCGTCGTCGTCGGTATGGAGGATCAGGTCGGCCAGGCGGTTGATGGCGGAGTCGAGGAAGGACTCGCAGCCAGGCACCCAGTGCCTGATCATGCGCAGCATGTACAGGGCGCCGGACCGGCCGTAGACAATCTCGGAGCAGAAAACGTCCCCCGAGCCCGGCGGGTACGGGCCGAGCAGCATAGGAATGTTGGAGAGGAAATCGACAACATCGTCGTTATTCGCAGACAGGCACGCGCGCACTGCCTGGTATGACAGCTTCTCGCACGCCAGGCCACAGTTGCCCTTGGCAAGGACCAGATCACCGCGGTCGCCCTCGAGGTACTTGCCCGCCCAGAAGTGTAAGGAATGACCCAGGACGTGCAGGTCCGGGTGGGAGGCGGAGAGCTGCAGGAAGAGGTAGGCCAGGCCTGTGTAGCCGCTGAAGAGGCCGCCCGACTGGCGCGAGGTGTAGCGCTGGAGAGGGGGAGTGTGTCTGAGGATCTTCTCGAGAGAGGCCTTGAGGAGATGCTCAGGCGACGAGGTCAGCGCCTGCGGCGGCATGTTGTTGGCGATGTATCGTTGGTCCATTGCCGCATAGTCCGGATCTGGTGCTTTAAGGGTCGCATTGGCAGGTTTGCGGCGCTGGCGATGGGGAGGAGGAGTATATGTGAGGAGGAAAGGGACGAAGGTGATGGTGAGGAGGTGGTGAGGTCAAGATACATCATTTATGTTGCCTGAGGTCTCTCTCATTTAGCATGGTCGTCTGCAGCTGAGTGACGATCAACGGACGTAGCCTCCGTCCCCCAAGGCAGCCGGGTACGGCGTGGCAAGCCGCGAGGGAGGGAAAGTTCCGAGTTTCCAGGTTTCTCATGTTACATCTCCATGTCTCCTCCGCCCCCTGTTCGGCGCCGCCCGTCCTTTGTGGGGAAATGGGCATCTGGGGCCGGTTCCGGGTGGGGGATGAGGGCGATCCCAAGCTCCAATGCTGCTCCAATGCTACCCTGCACCCGGACATTTCGTCCTGGCCAGGAACGGCACAGAGTCGCACGGCCGCATTGGCCTACGCAACCGAGCATTGAAAAATGTAGTGAAGAGATCTCCTCCACTTCTGTCAGAGGATTGAGCATGTTGGATTGGCCCAGTCGTCAACCGACTCTCGCCTTTGCCTGTCCTGTCGGAGGTCTTGCTCCTGCAGTCCTGGACGAGACCCACGTACCAGCACAAAAACCCGTGCAGTAGCAGACCCCACAGCGGCTGATAGTACTGCCCTCTGAATGACGACATTGGATCGAAATCTGCCCCTCGACCACAGCTCATCTCTCGTGCACCCTCTAACCCTCTCACCATTTTACTCAGCTCAGAGATTGGGCTCACCAGATTTACCAACCTCAGCCCCATAGCCCTCCACCAGCGAACATCCATTGTCATGGCAGACTCAGACGGTTCCGCGTCCAAGCCGTCCAAGAGGAGTCGCGTCGCCGACTCGGTCAAGCACAACGCTCAAGAGGTCCTGTAAGCTGCCCACACGTCGTTTTGCTTCCTACACGCAAAAGAAATACCGTCTTACACATGGAAACAGAAAGGAAGACTATGAAAAGGCCAGAGGCGTAGCTCTCGAAGCGGCTAAGAGCCGCGCCTGGCTCTACCCCATCAAGGTATGCATGCTTCTCCCAGCACTCGCCAACCCCTAGTCTAGCTCTTAGGAGCTGACGAGCGTCGTGACAAGGGTATATTCTACTTCATGTCCCACCGCACACTATGGAAGCCCTTTACCTCGCGCCTCCCGCAGTACATTGGACTCTACGCTAGCGTCGTCGCGGGCATGTTCACCTTCACCTACCTGCCCCAGCTCGGCATCCTCGTCTTCGTCAACGGGCCTCTTGCCGTCTTCACCACCGTATTTCTCGTTCTCAACGAGAGCTCTACCATTGTCAACATGATGTCACGCGGCTACTTTCTCCAGGACGCCCTGCTCGACACCTTTGACGGCACGTTGCTCGCGCGCAACAAGACGGCCATGGTCCGCGAGGGCCGCGAGGTCAAGTCGGGCAGCGACCCCATCGGAAGGCTGGGTAAGATATTCAAGAGCCCCTTTGAAAGGTTCAGCCCAAAGGCCATCGTGCGGTACTTCATGTATTTGCCGCTCAACTTCATTCCTGTGGTGGGCACCGTCGTCTTCTTCTTCATCCAAGCGCGTGGACGAGGCAAGGCAGTCCACGACCGAGTGAGTATCCCTTAGTACCATCGCGTCCATTATTGAGTACATAGCATTGACTGACCCCTTTGAAAGTTCTTCCAACTCAAGAAGTGGTCGGCTTCTCAGCGATCAGACTGGGTCGATAAGAATACCGGTCCTTATACAGCGTATGTTAACCCAACCACCCTTTCCTCAAATGCCCACCATGCCCTTTGCCCAACATCTGACAGGAATCATGTACAGCTTTGGGCTCGTTGCCACTCTCCTTGAGATGATCCCTATAGCCTCAATGTTCTTTACTTACACCAACACTGGTAAGATACATTGATTCTGATATATCTAACGTGAACTGACCATCCCAGTTGGCGCCGCTCTCTGGGCGGCCGATATTGATGCGAATGGAGAGTCCATGACTGATAGCAACGCACCTAGCCTCCAGGAGGATAGCCAGCATGAGACTGGTGTCATTGATAAGACGGAATAAAATGGCGGAGCTGCACTTGAGCCGGCTACTGCGTATCAATGCTTTCGAAACACATATTCGATGCTTACTTGCAAATGCCCCGTTTCCGACCATGATGAAATATTCTTGCTGTCGCGTCGATACTCGTGTGCCCGATAGATAAGCCCCCAACTGATGCCGCCTCCGATCGACTTTAACTTGCGTATCGCTTTCCCATGTTAGATGAAGTTTTTGAAACTGGATGGGTAAGATTTGTGAAGTGTGCATGCGCCAAGGACATTGGGGCTCCTGCTCCCGTAAATTTTCGGCACCTGCTTCTTGATCATAATGTACATGTTGCACCAAATTTGTGCCACGAGTTTAGCCAAGGTGCTAAGAAGACAGTCACTTTCCGAACCGACCTCTCCTCATAACTTGGCGATGATGCTGACCATTGCAAGGAAGAATCAGAGTAAGAGATATGGTCCCTATAGAAATTGCTACCTTGCTCCTATCCGGCTAAATTAATTGGGTTACGTCCTCCGAGGCCCTCGAAACCTAAGTCTCATGATGGAGGAAGTTCATATGAAGCTTCGCCCGACCTTCAAATGACTCTGGGAAGGGACAAAAGGGAGGTGAATGGGATGCACTTGAAGTAACGTACAGACTACGTGTCCCAAAATATACGACAGTTAGCTTGACAGCACTGCAAATCGACCACAATTTTCTGAAATTACGGTGACAAAATTGTCAGTGAGGCGGTGGTCGCAAGGGATGGCGGCATCGATGGATGTGAGCTCGCCCACTCCCTAGGGATACACGTAATACACGAATACTTAGGTACGTAGGTATCCCAATTCTTTGAGAATAAGTTATTACCAGTGATATGTTGTGCGGAGTACAGAGTACGAATAGAACAATATATGATTTGACTTCTTACTCTAGCCTCAATGACGCAAATGACGGTGAATGAATTGAGACAATACAAGAGTCCAAGATTGGATTACTATTATCCGTACTACTCCGTACGTGTGCTAACCAAAATATGAGTAGCATTAGTTATGTAGTATTAGTATCCGACTGGTTTAGTGCCAGTGCGCGGCGACGTCATGTTTCGAAGAGTCTCAGTATGGTTTCTCGAATGGCCATTTCCACACAATTGGGGGCACTCTCAATGAGACTGCTGGAAAGCTGCAACGACCAAGCTGGGGGGGCTTATGATGCTCTAAGACAATCTGGAGAATGCCGCCAAGCCACCAGTCTCGTATACTGGTCGCTAGCACCACTTTCGACACATGGGACTGCGGTCGAGAAATCGAGAGATGATAAAAGCGCTGGCTGAAAAGGCACGTGCTACTTATAACTTCGCTGCTCTGTGCTCGTATCTTTCTGTTGCAAAACTTGTTTGAACGTCGATGATCTGTGGCCCGTGGTGCTCGTATAAGCTGTGAGGTTGCAATAAATAGCTGCGAATCTGGACCCTGAAAGCAGGCTGCAGCAGTTCCTGAAACTGGGTGGGCCGATCCTCTCGAATGAGATGGTGCCAATTGCCCTGTACCCACTAATTGCCGGTTTCCCGCCAAAGTCTCGCTGGTGTTGCGCCGCTGAGCCCAGATTAGCAAGTCAACATGTGTCATTGTCTTGTTTGGTGACGCGTCCGGAGGATACCTAAGCTGAAGATTCGACAAAACTCGTTGGGCGAGGATTGAGGAGGGCTTTTTTTTTTCCCGAGTCGAGTGGTCAAGGAACGCCCAGTCCAGAACGAAGACGGCCAAGGTTGGTGGCTGATGCCTAAGGCACACACATTACGTCGACACCGCTCGCGATCCGGAAGGTCCGGTACTTGGCTCTCCGCCCAAGTCCCTGGCACCATCAAAGTCACCAGTATCCCCCTCTTCCCAGTCACCCTGCATCTCGCCACTGCAGGCACGGCAGCACCCCTTCCCGACACCCTCTCTACATTCCATCCCTTCCTTCTCTTCCCTTTGGCTTTGAACCCTTTCCCAATTTCCTTCCGACTCCATCAACTTCATCGACTCTCTTTCTCAATCATACGTTTCCTTTTATCAACGAATCTCTCGAACCGACCATACCAACTGTCAACCGCTAGAGCACGCCCGTCATGCTCTGGAAGCAACTTGCGCTCGCGGCGACCGCGACCGCCTTCCTCATCGTACCGGAAACGAAGGAAATCGAAGATGAGATTTACAAGGCACTCCCCATCGATGCCTACGCCCAGGAAATCCCCGTCACGGCCATGGGCCAGAGCATCGACGTCCCTTGCAACAAGTGCAAGGGCAAGGACACGCATCTCAGCATGGACTTTGCTGTCGAGTACGGGTCCAAACTGACACTGAACGGCTACGAGCTCTACCCTAGCGCCGACCCGTGGCACGGTGATCTGACAGCCACGGTGGTCAAAGGCAACGGCAAGAAGAAGGAGCAGCTGCTGGGATACAGCCTTGCCGTCGGGCCCCAGGCGTTCGATGAGCAGCAACACCTGGAGATCATCAATGTCGGCCTTCACATCATCGAGGTCGGCGGGCGTTTCATCGAAGGCATCCCTACGGTCACTGTTAAGCTCATCAAGGCTCCTACCGGCGAGATCCTCATCGGCGATGTTAGCATGCAGGATGCCGAGCAGACCGATTGCACTGACGTGTGGTGCCGCATTAAGGGTGGCTGGAATCAAGCTTGGAAGAGCCTCAACAAGGGCTGTGGAAAGCATATGCATCATGGCCACGGACCTGGCAAGGATCATATCAAGATCGATGGCAAGCGTCCTCACCATGACCGGCCTTCGCCGCCCCGCCCCGACCACGAGTACAACTGGGGCCAGCTTCTCAAGAACATCGCCGTCAGTATTCTTCTGCCTGTCCTGGCAGGTATTGCCGCCGGTGTTAGCGTCGCTGTGTAAGTCCACATCTGCGCTGCGTAACCTGAACGCGCTAACACATTACAGATTTGCCATGGGTATCTGCAGCTTTGTCGCCATTCTCGTTCGTTCTCGCAAGTCCCGATGTGCCTCCCGCCGCGCTAAGATCGTCATCGTCGAGCCTGCCGCTGAAGAGGAGAAGACTGGCCTGATGGATGCTCAGGAGGAATATCAGGATGCTCCTCCTCAATATGAGGACCATCGGACCAACGACCAGGTTTGAGTGGCTCCCCTATCAGGCGTATTCGATTTCGAGTTGGCATTGGACATTACAACTTGCTCTGGCTCGCTAGGGTCGGTGCCAGCAACCAAGAATCACCAGAGCGGAAAATAAGAGGTTTATCAGAGGTACTGTTGTTCTATTGATTTGGGATTGGAGACTGAGGCGTTTTTGGAGTGGTCAAAGTGGCCAGAGAGATGGCACACGAAACATGACGGAGGATGGATGGACGGGCCCGGCGTACATGATGATCTACCAACTTCCTCTCCTTCACACTTGAGGTGGCGCGTTTTGTTGATTACTATACCCACATTCCTTTTCAGACGTTATATGAATACCAACAAGGCTTTCCAGCGGCAAAGGGTTTTAGCACCAGCGGTTTCCTTTGTGAAGTTCGGCATGGCCAGCCCATGAAGGGAAGGAAGCTACGTACGAGCATGAGGTAAAAAGGACGCGGATAAATTCAACACTGAGATGGCTTGGCGCACGGATGCCAGGCTGCCAACCGGTGATCCTGCGGGGTCGGTTTGGGAAAAGCCCGCACCGACGTAATACGAAGGAACAGATTTGAGGTGAACTGTTGGGATGAGTATCATGAGCTCTGAGATGTAGGGCCCAGGGCGAGAAATGGCCTAGGCTGTAAGTGCTGAGGGTCCGATGAATGACGTTGGTGATCATATTCCATACTAAGTGCTGGGCAGAATGACGATGGGCCACTGTCCCGCTGCTTCACGCTTACAAATGAGCGGTTTACAAGCGATGGACTTGGAGTGCAAGCCGTCCCTTCTTCTGTATGTACTTCGTATACGTATGTATGTACTCGTACATATGTAAGGTATGATCCCGGCGGGTTTAGCTCCAACTGCGCGATTGTCTGCAGGCGCCCGTGGCGATGCGGGGTCTCCCTCGCTGCCACCTTTCCCCGAGACACGGGTTGCGGGATACTATTAGTATTACCTCATGGGCTTTTCCGTCGTCTGTTTTATTGCTCACGCGGAAAACTCGCTCTCGTCTTTATCAAAACCTGCTCCTCTATTTTGCTACTGTAGTGTTGAACGAAAGACTTGGAATCCATCTGGTGAACTCTACGGCTACGTCCAAGGGAGGCTTAACACACACACGCTTACGCATCCAAATACCCCGAAGCCGAGAACACCGAGACAATGTGGCAGCCCCAGTCCCCAACCGAGCCCACATCATCGTCGCCGCCTGCCGCCGTCGAGGTCGTCCGGCAAAAGAACCCTGGGCGGCGGTTTGGCCAGATTGTGCGCCTCAAGCCCAAGTTCGTGGCGGAGTACAAGGCGTGCCACGCCAAGGTGTGGCCCGAGGTGCTGAAGCAGATCAGGGACTGCAACATCCAGGACTGTGGGTGCCAAGTTGAACCGGAGGCAGCACCGGCGGTATCGGAAGAAGAGCTGACAATAGTCGCAGACAGCATATGGTGGGACGACAAGTCGGGGATCCTGTTTGCGAGCTTCAAGTACGTCGGGTACGACTACGAAGGTGACATGGAGGCGATGGCGGCGAATCCAAGGGTCAGAGAGTGGTGGCGGATGACGGATGGTTACCAGGAGAGCATGGTTGAAGGCGCAGTGAGCTCCGAGGCCGGGGAGCCAAGCTGGTGGAAGCCGGTCGAGGAGGTCTTCTACCAAGCTTAGGCTGATTATGGGGCGCGGTGGTTGGCTGATGGTTTTAGGGTATAGTTAAGCAGCTCAGGAACAAAGCCCGAGTATTAGTTGAGAATGAATATGAACAGCATCAATACCATTTGGGAAGAAATTATGAGCAGCGATGAGGGAGCTCGAGGTCGGGGCTAGTGGCTGTTTTCTAGCCTATATATTGCAAATAGGTATGTGTAGATAGGCGACGGGTAATTGGACGAAGTGGATGTTGTATGTCGATGGGTAAGACGATGGCGGGTGCTGGCTGGTATCAGTGGTTGAAGGATGGCCGTAATATTTGAATCCACGGCTAGTTGTGGGGTTGAAAGGTTAAGTATTTCGTTTTCGAGCTGTGTTAAATTTCTTCGGCTTCTCTATATTTTTGGTTATTAATACTCGTACTATTACGGCGAGGCTGCCTTTTGGAACAGAGGCGCAAGATCGGATTGACGATCTTTTTCGGAATCCCGGGTCGGTGCGACGCTGATCGGGCTTATTATCAACAGCTCGTGCAGCCTATCGGTCTGTACCATAACGGGTAGAGACCGGCCAGCGGCCGGGTACGCCACACGCCGCCACGTTCCTGGCGACCGGGCGACGCTACAGTAGCCCATGTCTCATTCTCCTGCAATGCGATAACGACGAGGTGGTCAGTCTCA
The DNA here is from genome assembly GCA_016490725.1 of Amphichorda felina. NCBI lineage: Eukaryota > Fungi > Ascomycota > Sordariomycetes > Hypocreales > Bionectriaceae > Amphichorda > Amphichorda felina. The sequence goes on along the minus strand of JAEMHR010000069.1, from coordinate 87,920 downwards.
GATACAGCATGACCGAGGGCGAGGGAAAGGATGATGGAAAATACGTAGGTAGAGAAGTACTAGGTGTGCGTGTCTGTTGACCTGCGCGAATAAATTGCTAGACAATGCGCTGGTGTTCGTGCTCGTACATCTGGGAGCAACCCGGGGGAAGCTTGCAACGGCGGTTTCGAATCGTACTGGAGTTTGCTGGAGCATAGAGGAGCCGTTTAGTGATCAAGGTTTAGGGTGCCAACTTTATGTGCTTCGGGTGGTGCCTAGCTTAGGCAGCGCTAACAGAGGTGCAAGGACGGATACTCTACTTTAAATGCGACCGGGAGAGGACAAAGTCGCGAGAGGTTCCTTTGGAACGTGGAAGCTCTCTCGAACTCGAGTCATCAGTCGGTCAGTTAGTCACCCAACCCAACAGGCTCTCTGACTGGCCCCCGGAACGTGGGAGACCAGTCAGAGCTAGGTGATGAAGACGCTGAATGGAGTCTGAATGGTGATTTGACGCAGGAGCATGGCGCTAGCGTTTCCAAATCGACTGCTGTGGACAGGGATCCCGGCCTCCAAACGTGCGACATCTGGACCAGTGGAGATGCTAACACGCGACGACTTGTTGGACGACGTCGGTGGTTGGCAGATGGACAAGGAGAGACAGCTGGAGGGAGGCGACCGTTGTGCCAATGGCGACGGCGCTCTCTGGGGAAGTGATGAGCTGCTGAAGTGTAGCTGAAGGGCAGCTGACCTGGACGAGGGAGAACGGATAGCCTTTGGCTTGGGGACCAGACCATGGACGAAATGTGCGGTGCTGCAACTGTCGAAGGCTGCTGTGCCAAGGTCGACAACTGCTGCGGCCCTGTGGGTCGTCATGGGTCGCCATGACCCCTGGGCCTTGACGACTTTGAAGACCCGGCGGGAGCCCAGCCGACGACCACCGGTGACCAGACCGCCTGCCTGGGCACTGTTGGCAGATACGAGTCCAGTGGTCGGGGACTCGGGCCACACAACCTGGAACGACAGAAGGCTGCGAGCCTGTGACAGCGGCGTTGAACACCAGTTGACGAGGGAACCCGGACCTGGAGAGCCCCCTCCAATTTGTGGCATGCTGGCAGTTCTGGGCCTCGACGGGCCAGCTCCAGTTGTTCCAGGTTCAATGATGGACCAGCTTCGCCTTCTGGGCTCGTAGCATGCCAGCAATGCCCAGGGCGAGAAACCCGTCTTTTCTATCCCTCTCCCCGCCTCTGCTAATTCAGGCCTGGCCCTTCTCGTTCCTCTCGTGCTAGTCGCGACCTCACTCACGGGCTCTGCTCCCTTCTTTCTCTCCCACCACCCGCTCGCCGCCCACCGCCGGTGTCTCTCTACCTGGCTTTCCTTCGCTTGACTTCACTTCTCGTCGCGTCTCATCACGCCACTTCACTTCTCTGTGTCCTTCGTTTTTTCCTCAGAAATATTCCTCTTTGGCCCTCTGGCGGCCCTACATTCCTTTCAGCGCTCAACGTCCCGACCTGCCTCGTCGCTTTCCCTGCCCGGGATACCAAAACGCACTGCGACGCACTACGACGCAACTCAACGCAACACAAACGTGGACTGCCCCTGTCGCCTGGCAAACGCCCCGTCGCAACTCCCCGAAAGGGACCATCCCTTCACGCCGTCTCCCGTCAAGTCTGGTTCGTTTTCGAGTCGTCGACGCAGCCACCCTCTCGCCATCTTCGGCACGACATACCTCCACCACTGCAGCACGGCGCTGCTCTGTCGTCCCGTCGGCAGCTCACTGCCTGTGAATCCTTTGGACGCCTTTCCTTCCAGGATATCGGGAAACTTAGGGAACCTTTTCTTCCGGGCCGTCGTCTCGTCCACTCTTTTTGTCCGCTCTTCGTCACTGCGCCGGTCGCTGGCTGTTGTGTTGCGGCAGCCTCCACTCCGTCGGCTTTGACCTTTTGTTGCGGCTCACATTGACTCTCTGGAGAGCCCGAGCGTCTCTGTTCTGGCAACAGACTCGCTCATTTTTAGTCCATCGAAGCTTCTCTGGAGTCGCTATCTGAAAGTTCAGACTCTGTCAAGTGTACGTCACCTCGATTCTAGATCGAGCCCTCTCCGCCGTTGGTTCCCGGGATTCTCTTCGTTCTCCAGCTTCGTTGTTGTAGACTGGTCGTGAGAGACCTCTGCGATCGGCCTGTGCCGGTTGAGATTGCTTGTCTGCAGAACATGTTGCGCAGTTGTTGCTGATTTTCTTCAGTGTTGTTCATCGTATACTAGGACTGGACACTGACGCCGTACACAGGACGTTGGCCATCATTGCCCTTCACTTTGGCTCTTTCTTTCACCCGTAGCGACTTTGAAAGTCGCACAGATACACCATCGAGTCGTGCGACGTACACTACCCAATCTCGAGACAAGCTACCAACTATTGATGTTACTCAACGCCCACATCAACTAGACGTCGTCTCCGGCATACACGAAGTTCATTTCCCGACCCAATTTCGCAGGATCGTTTGCACGCCATCTGTTCAACGAACGTTTCAACTCGATTACTCTTGTGTTCAAACGGGTTTTGTGCGCCCCGAGATTTCTGCTTTTTTCACAAAAGACTAGTGCAATAGCACTCGGTGCCTTAGAAGTGTCTTTCTTGGACGCGGCATTCCTGTTACTCAATGAGCCAACCACATTATGGGCAAAATATGGACCGACCAGCACCATCACAGGGATCCGTCCAGCGGGCTCGAGAGCAAGCCCAAGCAGGCTATGCACCGCCTCGTCGACCACAGGAGCCTATGATGACGGACGGCTCATCATCACCCCAGGGAAATTTGAGCCCTCCTCCGCGTCGTCATATGCCCCCTTCGCAACCGCCGCCTCCTCTACCCAACTTCGTGACCCCCCCGTCAGCTAGACGCCGAGCACCACCTCCAGGCAGCGGTAAAGGGGGCCATGTCATTTCCAGGCCAACTCAAGCGCCCCAGTGGCCCCTTCCTGCAGGTTCCCCTTTGACACTGGGGAACGAAGACTCCTATCATCCCCCTCCTGGGCGCCCACTTAACGCACCCCCTCGCCCAGCTCGGCCAAGTCGCATCCCGTCCATGGTCGATCAGTCTCGCCCTCAGCAACCGACTCCCGTCTTCCTCAACCCCCAGAACGATCCCGATGATCAGGGGGGATCGGGGCAAGACTTGAATCCATCCACGCCTGCGACTGTATCATCTACCGTGACTTCCTCATCAACAGGCACAATCCCCGAATTTCCTGCCCCTGGAGCGGCTCCTTCGTCACTCATGCCCCCACCGCCTAGAAGGAGTGCCAACCTGGGGCCTCCCCCATCAAGTCGAAGAGGAGCATCATCTTTTTATTCAAATGCCTCATACGTCTCCCCCATTCCCGAGGAGAGCACAAGGTCTCACGGATCATATGCCTCAAGCGCAGCAATGCCCGAGACGTGGTCAGCAGCCTCTCCGGCGACGAGCCCTCACGAAGCATTCTACGACGACTCCGTTACGGACAGGAGCCACGAATCGATAATTGACGACTACGGCGATGAGAGCAACCTCGTGCGCAGTGCTAGTATTGGCAAGAAAACGAGGGCAGCACTCGTTGATAACAAAACGGGTCCGGCCGCTGCCTCTCAGTCTCGACCCTCGCCTAATCCTGTCCAGCAGCCTTTCGAAAGCGGGACTGGCTACATGGATGAGTCTACGAGTTCTTCTTCCAACACTATTCCCACAAACAAAGAGACGGCCTCGGCACCTAAGGAGAAGCAGTTTCTCACCCCACTGGGAATGGGAACAGCTACTGAAGTGTCGGGCCCTGCTAACCCGAGACTTTCTCAACAACCCCCGCTGTCGTCAAGGCGCTTGTCAGCCATCAGGCGGCCCCCAAATCTGGACATTGATGCAGTTAGGGCGGCCGAAGCCAGGGGCAGCATTACTAGTCTACCGGATCTGATTAAGAGAGCAACAAGACTGGCAGCGATGATAGAAAGGGGTAAAAGGCCCGCAAGCAGGTTCGACAATTTCGCCGACCTTCTCGAGAAGTCTAACGCCCAGGATAGAGATAAGGATGATTCCTGTGAGTTGCATATTCTGGTCTGGGTTATGCTCGTCGGACACTAACATCTGATACAGCGAACGACAAGCACCAGTCAGGCCTCTCAGACATGCTTGCAGCTTTTCCTCCCCCCGCCCAGTTGACCCCTAATGCACGACACAGCAGGGGATCGTGGTTCCGGACCACTTCCTGGCCCCTGGCCCCAGGCCGGCAGGAAGGGGTGGCTCAAGAATCCAACTTGCGCGAGATGGTTGAGAATAATGATGACGAGAAGCCTAGAAAAACACGCCGGTGCTGCGGCATGCCCCCGTGGGCTTTTGTACTGGCGGTGCTGTTGATCTTGTGCGCCATCGCCGCAGCTATCGTTGTCCCTCTCCAGTTCTTCGTTTTCAAGACCCTGGGGAACCATGAGAAGCCCAAGTCGTCGGTCGAGCGATGCCAGGATGAGCTTAAATGTCAGAACGGAGGCACCAACGTCTTCTCTCAGGGCGTATGCTCCTGCATCTGTACAAACGGGTTTACTGGCAGCGACTGCAGTGTTGAGGGATCTGAGGGTTGCACTACGACCAATCTTGTCTCGACCGACTCTTCATCCAGCGTAAACGATGTTACTCTCGGGAAAGCCATTCCTCGTCTCATCGCAGACGCCCAGGCTAATTTCTCAATTCCACTCTCGGGAACAGAGATCCTTGCCAAGATCAACAACGGAGACATTTCATGTAGAGAACAGAACTCTCTCGTCACATTTGATGGCCGGCCCACCCGAGCTGGGACGGCAAATTCCGAAGTCGCAGATATGGAAGACGATCTGGACGATGTGGCTGCCACTGCTGCGGTCACTCGGGATACCTCAGTCAAAAGGAGGACTCTGAAACCGAGATCAACAGATTCTTTGACTTCAGAGGCTAGTGGCGATTCGGCAGCGAATTTTACCGTTACCGAGGATGCTCTCGATTTTGCAAGGGTTGTGGTGCTATACATTCTTCAAGAGGAGACCTCGAACGATGCAGAGGCTGCACAGTCAAGTCTTCAGCGGTTCTTTAGCCGAGCTGGCGAGACTGATCCTCTGTACGACAAGGTGACTGAGGAGGAAGCGAAAAACGTCACCATCGGCGGCAACACCATCAACTTGGTCGACTTGAGTGTCGACATTGGCGAGGGCGCCATTGGCAGGCCTATTGCCAAGCGAAGTATGTTTGCATCATGGTTCGGGAAGTCGTCTGATTCAGAGCATTCCTCTCGGTGAGGCGATTCCTCATTCACACAAAATTGATCTCGGCCCATATACCACAGACGATGATATCCATGGCGAGACCACGGTCTTTGTTGAATGCACATTATGGAGCAAAGATATTACGATATGAAGCAGCCACGGGGCTCAGGATTTTGACGCGAAACAGCGCCAAGGGCAGTAGCACAAAGGATCGGACAAGCGCTACAAGGAAATCATGTATATATATCTCAAACGACCGTCTTCTCTTCGCCATACACAACCCGCGAGCGGGTAGGATTATTTGGGTGTTTTCTCGCAGAGGATGAAGGGCAGATTAGCTGTGATAGCATCATCGATACCGATGACGGGTTTAATCACGATACTCTCCCAAGCACCATTGGGTGTGATGAACCAAGGGGCCATGACGCAGCGTGACTGGTCTGATTAACATCGACATTGCATTTATGGTATATACAAGAGTGTAAAGCACTGGCTTCTAGATAATGCATTTCTATTTGTTCCCAACACCTTACATTCTGAAAACTCCAAACTTGGTGTCTCCAGCCTTGACCTCGTTGCGCCCACCCATGGCCGCCTTCAACCCGAGACCAAGGTAGCGTCTTGTGTGTTGCGGGGGGATGATGCCATCGTCCTACAACCATGTTAGCAGGGTACCTTACTCGGGATGCAGAAGGGTGCATGGCACTCACCCATAACCGGGCCGACGAGAAGGTGGCATCGCTCTCGCGCTCGATGCGCTCCTTGAGGGCCGGGTCGACCTTCTGTCCGACCGTCTCCATGACGGAGGCGAGCTGCTCGCCACCCATGACGCCGATGCGGGCGTTTGGCCACATCCAGAGGAAGCGCGGGGAGTAGGCGCGGCCGCACATGCCGTAGTTGCCAGCGCCATAGGAGCCACCGACGACGACGGTGAACTTGGGCACGTCGGCGCAGGCGACAGCGGTAACGAGCTTGGCGCCATGCTTGGCGATGCCGTCACGCTCGGCGGCAGAGCCAACCATGAAGCCCGAGATGTTCTGGAGGAAGACGAGGGGGATACCGCGCTGGGCGCAGAGCTCGATGAAGTGGGCGCCCTTCTGGGAGGACGAGGGGAAGAGGATGCCGTCGTTGGCGACGATGCCGACCTTGTGGCCGTAGATGGAGGCGAAGCCCGTGACGAGGGTGGTGCCAAAGTCGCGCTTGAACTCGGAGAAGTGCGAGCCATCGACGATGCGGGCAATGACCTCGCGGATGGGGAGGGGCTTGCGGAGGTTGGTGGTGGCGATGCCCAGGAGCTCCTCGGGGTCGTAGAGGGGCTCGGCAAAGGTCTCGGCGGGCTGCGCGGTGGAGGGCGAGGAGGCAGGCCAGTTGAGGTTGCTGACGGAGCGGCGGGCGAGGGTGATGGCGTGGGCGTCGTCGACAGCGAGGTAGTCGGTGACTCCCGAGACGGACGAGTGCATCTTACCACCACCGAGGTCCTCGGGGGAGACGACCTCTCCGGTGGCAGCCTTGACGAGGGGCGGGCCGGCGAGGAAGATATGGCCCTGCTTATCGACAATGATGCTCTCGTCGCTCATGGCAGGGACGTAGGCACCTCCAGCGGTGCAGGGGCCCATGACGACGGAGAGCTGTGGGATGCCCTGGGCGCTCATGCGGGCCTGGTTATAGAAGATGCGGCCGAAGTGCTCGCGGTCGGGGAAGACGTCGGCTTGGTGGGGGAGGTTGGCACCGCCGCTGTCGACAAGGTAGATGCAGGGCAGGCGGTTCTCCTGGGCAATGGCCTGGGCGCGGAGGTGCTTCTTGACGGTGATGGGGTAGTAGGTGCCGCCCTTGACAGTGCTGTCGTTGGCGACGATCATGCAGGTGACGCCTTCGACGACGCCAATGCCTGTGATGATACCTCCAGCGGGGACTTCGGCCTCCGGGTATAGCTCGTGGCCGGCCATAGGGGACAGCTCGAGGAAGGTGGTTCCAGGGTCGATGAGGGCGGTGACGCGGTCGCGAGGGAGCATCTTGTTGCGCTGGAGGTGCTTCTGGCGGGCCTTCTCGGGGCCTCCCTGCTGGACACGGCTGGCGAGGTCCTGCATGCGGGTCATGACGGCAGACATCTGGCGCTCATTTTCGCGGAACTCGTCGGAGGAGGGGTCGACGGTGGACTGGATGCGCGAGATGGCAGCAGCCTGGTGGGGAGAGGCGAGGTTGGCGATGGACCGGACGGCGTAGCGCGGTGCGGGGGAATTGCGGGTGAGCTTGGAGCCCAGGCGCAGGGCCCGTCGTGAGGATCCCGAGAGCGACATTGTTTGAGGGCTTGTGGGAGGGGAGGGCGATTCGTGTCCCAGTTTCCCAGCTTCTCGAGGGACAGTGGAGGAGGAAGAGAGTCGTGGGGGGGAGATTGGAGGACGAAGCTGGTGTTGAAGGGGGGACTCGGAGGGAAGTCCAGTGCCAAGGCCGAGCTTAACTGACTGACGATGCGAAATCTGGGGTTTGATTCGGCGGGCCGGTGGAAACCGCGAGAAGCCGAGGCCTCGACTCCATTAAGCGGTCCCGACTCTGGGGTTGCTCCTGCACCGCCGGCCTCGACTGGGCCGTTCTTTCCCTTCATCCATCATCCATCCCTTCCAAGTTTCCACCCTCTACTGGATACTAAGCCGAGCAACTCTGCCCTTACCATCCACCCCCTTTTTAACACCTTTCCCCCCATCTCTCCTCTCCTCACAGCATCACCACAAGTCACAATGGCCACGAGCGTACGCACATTCAGGGCCCTCGCTCGCCCGGTTGCTCGGCAATGGCGCCCCGCTACGCTCCCCGCGACCGCGCTCCAGGCCAGACTCCACTCAACCAACAAGCACCCCAAGGGCTTCGAGCCCCCCGCTCCTGAGGAGCTCGACGAGCTGCGCGAGCGTGTGCAAGAGTTCACGCGGCGCGAAATCACGGAGGAGGTGGCGGCCCATACCGACAAGACCAATGCCTTCCCCAATGAGATGTGGAAGAAACTGGGTGACGCCGGCCTGCTGGGTATCACAGCCGACGAGGATGTCGGCGGCTTGGGCATGGGGTACCAGGCGCATTGTGTCGTCATGGAGGAGCTCTCGCGTGCGTCTGGCAGCATTGGCCTAAGCTACGCGGCGCACTCGCAGCTCTGCGTCAACCAACTCCAGCTCAACGGTTCGCCCGAGCAGAAGCAGAAGTACCTCCCCGGACTTATCTCCGGTGACCAGATCGGAGCCTTGGCCATGTCCGAATCTGGCGCCGGCAGCGACGTCGTCAGCATGCGCACGACGGCTAAGAAGGTTGATGGCGGCTACGTCCTCAATGGCACCAAGATGTGGATCACCAACGGACCCGACGCCGACCTCATTGTCGTCTACGCCAAGACAGAGCCCGATAAGGCCTCCAAGGGCATCACTGCCTTCATCGTCCAGACCGACTTCAAGGGCTTCAGCTGCGCCCGCAAGCTCGACAAGATGGGCATGCGCGGCAGCAACACCGGAGAGCTCGTGTTCGACTCTGTCTTCGTGCCCGAAGCCAACGTCCTAGGCAAGGTCAACGGCGGTGTGCGCGTGCTGATGGAGGGCCTGGATCTGGAGCGTCTGGTGCTGAGCTCCGGGCCCTTGGGCATCATGCAGGCGGCGCTTGACGTGGCGCTGCCGTTCACCCACCAGCGCAAGCAGTTTGGCCAGCCCATTGCGCATAACCAGCTGGTGCAGGGCCGTCTGGCCGACATGTACACCAAGCTGCATGCATCGCGGTCATACACATACAACACGGCGCGGGCAGTGGACGAGCAGGGCGTGGTCCGCACGCAGGACTGTGCGGGCGCGATCCTGTATGCAGCAGAGCGGGCGACTGAGTGCTCGCTCGATTGCATTCAGCTTCTAGGTGGTATGGGTTACATGGAGGAGATGCCAGCGTCGCGGCTGCTTCGAGAGTAAGTCCTACCTGGAACAATTGATTCAAGTGTGAAATGACTAATGATGTGTGTAGTGCCAAGCTTTATGAGATTGGAGCTGGAACATCGGAAATCCGGAGGATGGTTATCGGGCGGGCGTTCAACAAGGAGTACGCCAGCGCCTAAATGGCAGGAGGGTTGTAAGTGGCTACATTCTTGTCGGCGTCTTGGATCACGATGGACTGCATATAGAAAATGGTAAATAGATTAACATTTTAGTCTCGATATGTTCTTATAATCTAGGTCCTATGGTGCTTGTAGTGATGTGATGAGTTGCTACACCCTACTGTAGGCGAGCGACTACTACATCTAGGAACGACTGCCACGAGTAGATATTACCGTTCGATCTGCCGACATGGGCAAAATACCACGTACATGTGAGCATGAGAGTACCCGCGACAGGCAAAAGATGGAGTTATACTACTTATCTCCGAATCCCCGTATGGCTTCAAGGCGTTGACTTGGAGGCTGTCGTTGTCGCCATGGCAGTACGTAATGCGGACCGCCCCCTTAGTCCATCAGTCTAGTGAACTAACTATATAGTCCAGTGAACTGTATTTTAATTGCTTGTCAGCGGGCCTTTAGAATTGGAATATCATCGGTTCATTGTGGCCGCTAGGTCTGGCTCGGAATGCATGCCTCCATGATCTGGGTCCACAAGAGAGGGGAACATGTTGACGGGGATATAAATGAGCCCAAGTTTCTGCACTTGCGTACTTTGGCATATCATCCTATCAAGTAGGTGGACTACAAAGATACTGCAAATATCATGTCATTCCCCAAAAGCGCACTTCCCATCGTCCTGGGTGTCATGACGATTGGGAACCCTGGCCTGGAGGGCGTCCGGGTCAGCGACCTCGACGAGGTCGACAGGATGCTGGACGTGTTCCAGTCCCACGGCCACAACGAAATCGATACGGCTCGCCTGTACGGCGGTGGCTCGTCTGAGGAGTACATGGCCAAGGCCAAGTGGCAGTCGCGCAACCTCATCATGGACACCAAGCTGTATCCCAACGAGGGCAAGGGCATGAAGATGGGCACCAACGTGTACTCACACCGTCCTGAGGACGTCCGCCGCGGCCTCATGGAGAGCCTCCGGGCCCTCGATGCTACCAAAATCGATATGTGGTACCTCCACGGGCCAGACCGCAAGACGCCATTCGAAGATACGCTGCGCGAGGTCGACAAGCTGCACCGCGAGGGCTACTTTGACCGCTTCGGCATCAGCAACTACATGTCGTGGGAGGTGGCTGCCATGTGCGAGATCTGCGACCGCCACGGCTGGCTCAAACCCGCCGTGTATCAGGGCATCTACAACGCGCTGCACCGCGCCATCGAGCCCGAGCTGATGCCGTGCCTTCGACACTATGGCATCGCCCTGTATTCCTTCCAGCCGCTCGCGGGCGGATTCCTGACCTCGCGCTACCGCCGCAACATGGGCGACGATGATTACGAGCCTGGGTCGCGCTTCGATCCGCACCGGTGGCAGGGCCAGCTGCACCATGCGAGATACATCAACGACCTGTATTTTGACGCTCTGGATGTGATCCGCCCCGTCGCATCCAAGCATGGACTGACCGAGGCCGAGTGTGCGTTCCGATGGCTGTCGCACCACAGCATGATGAAGCGGGAGGAAGGGGACAAGATCATTATCGGGGCGAGCAGTGCGAAGCAGCTCGAGAACAACCTGGTGGACCTGGAGAAGGGGCCTCTGCCCCAGGACGTGCTGGAGGCTCTCGAGGCAGCGTGGCTGCGTGTCAAGGGCGCTGTGCCCAAGTATTTTCATTGAGCGAGCGTCCATTTTACAGATTTGGACATTAGACCAAATACACATATATAATACACCATGGTCAGGTCTGCATCTATCCTGCGTGCTTCTCGTTGACCAGCACATAGCGGAAACGCGCCTTACCATCCTCCATGTCAACGACGGCCTGGTTGGCGTCGCTAAGGGGCCTCTTTTGGACCCAGGGCTTCAGCTCCTGATCGGCGGCAAGCATGAGCATCTCCTCAATCTCGCCGGGAGACCCGATGCCGCTACCGCCAACCTTGATACCGTTCATGATGAGTTCAAAGGCACTGATCTCCGGTAGTTTTCCGCCGTCGGGGAGCCTGTAGTTCCAGAACGTCAGCTTGGATAGTCTACAGAGCCAGGGGGTCAGGGGGGTCAATAAGGCAGAAACGTACCCGACCTGGATATATGTGCCATTGGTGGCGAGCAGTTTCAGATATCCTGTCAGGGGCATTTTGGAGCTCGACACGGTTGAGACGATGAGGTCCAGGCTGCGAGCGTGCTTGTCTTCCCAGCCCTCCTCATCGGCGGTGGCGATGTACTTGTCGGCCCCGAGGGCGAGCACGTCGGCCTTCTTGGACATTCTGCGCGAGATGCCCACGACCTCATCGGCCCCGAGCGCCTTGGCGAACAGGATGCCAAAATGGCCCAGGCCACCCACGCCGACGATGCCCACCCGCTTGCACGGCCCGCAGCCGTTCCTGCGCAGCGGCGCATACATGGTGACGCCGCCGCACAGCATGGGGGCCGCGAGCTCCGAGGGCATGCCCTCAGGGATGCGGAAGACGAAGTGCGAGTGGGTGCGGTTGTAGTCGCCGTACCCGCCAAACGACCGGCCCTCGCCCCCCGGGTACGTCGAGTCGTACGTCGTGACGTGGCCACGCTTGCAGTAGTTCTCCAGCCCGACCGAGCACTCGGGACAGTCCTTCTGCAGGCAGCTCCGAGCCTGGGCACCGACGCCCACGCGGTCCCCGACGTCGATGTGCTTGACGTTGCGGCCCACGCGGACGGCCTTGCCGACGATTTCATGGCCCACGCAGCACGCTATACACGACAGTCAGGCCCCCCTGAAGATGAAGACTGTAGGATGTCCCAGTGGAGGGCGCTTGCTTACGATATGTCGTCTGCCCCCAGCCGGACCGCAGAGTGTGCAGGTCCGAGCCGCAGATGCCGCAGTGCGTGATCTGGATGTCCACGTCGTTTTCAGTCCACTTCTTGGGCTCAAACGTGCCCCATTCCATCTTCCCCTTGTCGGCCTCCGGGGAAAGGCCCAGCCAGCCCTGAAACGTGTAGTCGGTAGTCATCCTGAGGTATTCTAAGCCTGGGAGCAGCGCTTGGAGGACGAGGAGGAGAAGCAGGGGGAACCTCCCACCCAACTTATACATAGTAGAAGCCAGAGCTCCCAATGCTTCCTACATGTTCGACGAGTGACATACCTCACATTGCAGGACAAAATCTTGCCCAGCTCCATGACGCCACGACCATCCATATGCCGACACGGTACTGGAGATCCCCACTCATATCATGTTAAACTTGGAGGGGACCAACACTAGTAGACGTTTCTACCACCAACGCGAGGTGTTTTGACTTCGGACCATCAATTGAGTTGGGACTGGTACCCAGGCTGGTATTTTTTTCCCGTCCGGTCGTCGGTGGTCTCGAGGTGCCATTAGGGCCCAGTCCTGGGCCAGGAGGCAATCAGATCAAACTTTCCCCAGATCCAACCCAGTCACAGCCCTCGAGCATGACGCCCTGGCTGGTCGACACAGCGCAAGAGTGTAGAATTTGACGCCGGAGGGTGCCCTTCGGTCGGCGAATAGCTGTGGGGACAGTTTCCAAGAGCCATGGATTTATGAGGCTTTCTTTGATTGCTGTCGCGAGATGGCGCAAGGCAAAGTACGGGTCCGAATTGGTAATACTCATCAGTACCTGGACATTGGCGACTGGAAGATCGTGAGGTTGGAAGAGGTACGACACAAACCCATCGCCCACCGAACTTCAGCTGGGGATCGAGCTTGAGGAGGCAGGTAAACGCTACGTATGTGCTGCCATTGCATGATTGCAATGCACCCAGCTGTCGAGGGGACGAGACCGTGAAGAGTCATCCTCGATAGACGCGCAAAGTAGGCAGTATTAGCAGGTAGCATCAGAGAGAAACAAAATGTCTGCTATTGAGACAGATTGAGACGACGCCAGGACAGGAATTCTCGAAACCCATCCTGCCATGCACATTTGATGTACCAGGAGCATGCATGTCTGAAATCCAAACGCCAGATCTCATGACTCGGCATTTGTGGATGGTTTGCTTTCTGGAAGCAGGATAGCGCGCTGCATGCTCATCTCATGCACGAAGGGTGGGATGCTTGCAGCGGGCTAGCTAGCATCGTGAAACGGAGGGTAGATACCTTTCGTGGGAGCCGCAACAAAAGATGGGCCATCGCGGCACAGGGGGGCAGCGTGGGATGAGAGAGTGGGATGGCGGTGTGACTGATGCCAGCACTTCAAATGTCCATTGTCCATTGTCCATTGTCCTTTTGACCAGGAAGACGACGCCGGTGGCTAGGGGGCAGATGAGCTGCTCTGGAAAAATGGGCACAACGACCCATAATACATAGGTGGTCGATGGGTCACGATGGAGCAACCATGGTGGTGAGGAAAGAGAAAGAAGAAGAGGTGGCAGGTTGGCAGATTGCGGCAATCTTGCAAGGGAAACCACCAGAAACAAGAAATCTCTGGGAGGTGGGCCGCTTCACGATGGCATCGTCGTGTGGACGGTGGAGGAGTCAGGAGTCAGGAGTCAGGTCAGGAAAAAGAAAGAGAAAATTTCGAATGGCCCACGGGACCAGAAAAGTATGGGGATTGCATGGGGGCGCCAGCTGTCGATCGGCTCAGAATGGGGGTCAACTGGTTCAGATTTGCAATGCATGGATTAATATTAATATGGGATCGAGGAGAAGAAAGAGGACAGTGCAGACGGAAGCAGAGAAGGGGGAGAGAAGGTGGATGGAACTTGGAAGGGTGAGACAGCACACCCACAGCACACCCACAGCACACCCACAGTGGCACTCCCACAGTGGCACAGACTCCCGGTGAGCGGACTGGGCGGAGTCACCGACTCCAGCATCGTGAGGTGGGTTTTGGGCCTTGGGTGGCAGCGCTGCACCGGACGCTTCTGGACCAGGCGCAGGGCCTGAGCCGGTTACGGGGGACCTAGAGACACCTCGTGACCATTAGGCATGGGGGTCGCCCTGGGGGTTTCGATTTGCCAATTTCAACATGGTTTCTCGTCAGTTGGAAGAGCAAAAAAACCTTTACTCCGTACGAGAGAGGAAAGCAGGGCATTAGCTTCCATAGCCCACGCCAAGTTGTCCGTCTAGCCGTCATCGACACAGCATTGGTCCGCGCACAGAGAAGGGCTTGTTGCTCTGCTGACGGGGTGCAAACAACAAATCAAAGTCTGAGACTTGCCTCCTTCCTTGTCCCGCGCCGAGACGACTTGGCATCCCCCCTCACTTGCGAGCACCTGGTGAGGGTGTGGTGGGCAAAGGGGGAGGGGCCAGAGCGGTGCTTGACGTTTCCATCGCGATACGGGTTTGCTGGACGGTGATGGTGTTGAGGCTTTGCTCTCCCACGTTCTCGAACTCGAGCTGAGGCTGCAGAGTACGCATGTGCTACAAAAGAAGGGTCCAGGCACATCGCATCCGCAGCCAATGGCCGTCGTAAACCCAGCCGGCAGAGCGGCATCCCAGCACCCATTCCAGCACCCAGGTTCGTGTGGGGAGCCAAGGGACTCGAAAGGAGCTCCGCGCCGCCGTCCGATGCGATGGAATCCGTGAGGTGGGGTGGAGCGCCTAAAAGGGCATCCATTCCAGCATTCTTGGGCGCCGAGGGCCTTCGGGGACTCCTTTCAGCGGCGTGCAGCACTACGGGCACTGCACCTAAGCACTGCACCTAGGCACTGCAACTGCAGGGCATCCCATCCAATGCAATGCGCCCCGGGCATCTTCCATCCATGATCCATAATGCCCCATGCATACTACTAGATCCATGGATGGATCCCAGTAGCGGCCCCGCCCCAGGCACCCCCGATTCTGGTCTCTTCAGGGCCCGCCCAAAGCTTGATTCTGATTGAGGGTGGGCGACCCCTGTCGTTGACTTATTTTTGCCCACCGGGGCACTGGGGCACTGGGGCAGTGGTGGGCTGGTGGTGTGGCCGGGTGCGTTGCAGGCTTTGCAGCACTGTCGCCGCGTGTGCTTCACTGCTTGTTCCCGGGCCTCGCTCCACCTGCTGGGCCACTGCCCCCAGTCTGCTCGGCTCCACTGCAGGCGCCCCAGGGTCCAGCCCGTAGTCCGTTCTTCGGACCTCGACCTCCCATTACGAGCGGCATCGTGACTTTTTTCCAGGGCCCGGAGGGGGCGGTCCAGCCGAATGTCGTGGAGGGTACTGCTAGCGAGGCAGTAGGGCTGCTCTGGAAAAGAAAGGGGCCAAGGGACCTGGGTAGTATAAAGTTGCCTGTCCTCGTCCATGGCCATCGTGTCTTCTTGCCTCTCCTCCTTTCTGCTTTCCCCAATTTCCAACACCACCACCTGGACACCCTCAATCTCTGTGATCCAGCTTCCCGTTGGTTGCCTAGATCGTCCGCACGCTGTGACAAAGCCAATTGGGCCCTTTTCAGTCCCCAAGACCTGCTTTGTACCGTCCTCGCAAACCTCGAGTCTCCCTGTCAAACGGCAGCCCCAAGTGCTTGCTTTGCTTTGCGTTCATCCGACGAATCCGGCTGACGAGGCGACGCGTCCACCATCTGCGATCGTCGAAACTCACGAGACACGGGCCATTCTTTTCCTTGGCCCCCCTTCTTTCCCACATCCCGCCCGTTTAATCTCTCCCTCGCTGGCCTTTTAATCTGGGGCCGAATCGACAGCCTTTTCCCCGTGCCCATCTCTCACCCTCAACTCACGATCCTCTCAAATCTCACATAATCCCCCGCCGCCATCACCTCTACCACATACGTACACACAACCATAGCAATGGCTTCTTCTTTCGCCCCTATGCTGCGGCACGCCGCCCGCCGAGCCGCCGTCTCTACACCCTCCGCAGCCCTGCGTCCTTCCTTCGCCCTCGCCGCCCGCCACCTGCATCGTGTGCCGCCCCGCCAGGACAAGCCTGGCAGCTACTCGCGTACGGACAAGGACATTGAGGTTGAGTACCCCGAGGAGCACGAGCTTCCTAGCAGCAAGCCCGTGCACGGCACTGGTGGCCAGTACGTCAAGCCCACGCTCAGCACCTTCACCCTCGACGGCAACGTCGGCCTCGTCACGGGCGGTGCTCGTGGTCTGGGTCTCGTCATTGCCCAGGGCATGGTCTACTCTGGCTCTGATGTCGCCCTCGTCGACATGAACAAGGAGGAGGCCGAGAAGCAGACCAAGCTGCTCATTGACGCCTTTGTCAAGGAGAACCCCAACGCTGAGCGGTAAGCATCTCTATCCCTACTGTGCAGACATGTTTGCCTTGCAGTCCACTGACGAGAAGTACCCCAGCGTCCCCAAGGTGACTGCTCACTACGCCGATGTCTCAGACCCCGAGTCCGTCGAGGCCTGCATTGCTGAGGTACTAGCCGCCCACGGCAAGATCGACAACCTCGTCACTTCGGCCGGCTTCACCGAGAACTTTGAGGCCGTCAACTACCCCATTGACCGCATGCGCAAGCTCTGGGCTGTCAACGTTGACGGCACCTACCTTTTTGCCACTTCCGTCGCCCGCCATCTTATGGAGCGCAAGAGCCCCGGCAGCATGGTCATGATTGGCAGCATGTCGGGTTCCATTGTCAACGTCCCCCAGCCCCAGGCGTAAGTTTCTGACAGTCCCAAGCACGATCGGGGACTCGCAGCTAACAGTACCACCTACAGTCCCTACAACGCCGCCAAGGCTGGTGTCCGCCACCTGGCTGCCTCGTTGGCCGTCGAGTGGGCACACGCCGGGATCCGTGTCAACTGCATCTCGCCTGGCTACATGCTCACGGCGCTGACAGAGAAGATCCTCGATGAGAACCCAGAGCTCAAGAAGAAGTGGACCTCCCTCATCCCCCAGGGCAAGATGGGCCAGCCTCAGGACCTCATGGGCCCCGTCACCTTCCTGCTGTCTCCCGCCAGCGGGTATGTCACGGGCGCTGATATCCGCGTCGACGGCGGCTACACCGTCACGTAAAGGAATTGGCGACCTATTGTAAAAACACCGAGGAAAAATTAATGGAAGGAACCACAGGCAACTAGACAAAACAGCGACTGGTTTTCATTCGTGGCATATTTCAAGGGTTGGGATGATTTTGATGGTTTCGGCTGGGGAGCTGATTCAAGAACCCAGGGCAGGCGTACGGCGCGCACATGCATAACACATTCAATATATCTAATAGTGATATAATCTAGCGAGAAAACACTGGAATGAAAACAAAACTCTAATTTCTCGCTCAATCGCAGTTCCAACGGGTCGCATTCCCACCAGGGTGCTGGAGTCCCACGTTATAGGGTTTCTTGGGGTTGCAGTGGTCGCAGTGGTCGCAATCATCCACGTAATGCGAACAAAGAAGAGACCGCCAGCCCCGATGATCGGTCTAGATGGCCCTGTGGAATGCTGTGATGGGGATTTACATTGCTATGTACGAGTAGTATCGGTCAATCAATGGATGCGCGCCTCGCCTCCGAAGCCCGGAGTCCGGCCCAGTGGATACCACGGCGGCTCCGCAGCGCGGCAGCGCCCCAGTGCCACAGTGCCGCAGCGCGCACGGCAGGAGCCGATGGGGGCCAGGAGTCTCCACAACACCACCACCATCCGCCCAGTTTCGCGATGCCCCAGGTACCACCAGGTACCCATACACGCGTGCAGGCGAGGGCAGGAGGCCCTTCAGAATTTTACCAAAATTCCTCGGACAGTCTGGTGACACATCGTGGCGGTGCAAATGAAATAGGCCTTGTTAGGTCGTTGGGGCGATGGGGCGATGTGGCTTGGATGCTTGCCGTCAGATGATGATTCGGCACCGAGGGATGCCCGTTGACCGTTGGAAATTGATATCGGTGCAGCTGCGTGTGAGCTGTGGTAGTTGGAAACCAGGGCGGTTGGTTCAGTTTGCCCACTCCCGTAATGGATATTTCGAAACCACATTCAGTGAGAGATGCTCAGCCGTCCGCTGTGTAGTCCAGGCTAGAAGTCTTTTATCTTGCGGCAACATGCCTCGCACTCTCTCTTAGCCAAGCAAATCTTGCGTCTTCATGCTTTCCTACTGTGTCAGCGCCACAGCATCGCCTACTACCAGTAGTGCCTATTTTCCCACTAGTAGTACGTACTAGTAGATAGCAGGAGGCTCTCGCAGTTCGTGTCAGTCTGTGATCCCTGCATTGTAGCCAGATGCCACCACGGGAACCCCCGTCTGTCGTAGCGGGTTGTTGGTTACGAGGCCCCAGAATGGAAGGTTATTGGATCTAGAATGTCGCACGTGGCATGACGGATGGTGGTCATCAACCACCCGGCCCATCCCTCCGCGACTCTGCACCGAGTCACTTGCTTATTCCAGGTCGACACCGAGGCGATTGCGCCATTGCTCCCGGTGTCCAGGGCAGCTATAGGGCCGTGAAATGAATGTCGCTCATGTCACGCGGCCATGGAAACCCCCACAAAGCCCTGTCCTCGATAGTTCCGGTCAGCAAAGGGTTCTGAATAGTATGTAGTAATCGGATTATCAGATCCAAGCTGTCGCCCACCCAAGGACGCGCGCGCAGCAGGGAATAAAAGAGGAGAACTGTCCACCTGACTATGCTGCCTTTATCAGCCGCGAAAAGCCGCAATGGGGGTCGCTGGCAGAAATTCCGCCCACGCAGAGACGAGTTGCAGATAGCATAATGCCGGGCCAGTTTTCCAGAGCAGATATGCTCGGGCAGCCGGGCGTCGATACATGCTCCTGTTGCTGCAGCTCCCCCGTTTCTTGTAGGCACAAGGACCAAGAGTAGATTCGCAGTGGTCGAGAGTTGCAAAGCCCATCTTGAGAGCAATATTTTGCCGTCCATCAGTCCGAGCTTCCGAGGTGGCATCTAATGCGGGGAAGCTCATAGGCATATATATTAGTATATGTAGGGAGAGTCGGTGTCACGTTGGCCGAACCAGGCAGCTCTCACGATAGTGGAGACTTCTATTGAAACGCGCAGGACGGCCACAGGAGGCTCAGGGTGCCTGTAAGCCTGTAAGGGTCGGTAGAGGTTTGAGTTCTCAAGAGTTAACTCCCAAAATTCAGCGGGGACAGCTCGTGTCTTAGGCTCCGAGGTGGGGATGCGACTGTGTTCTAGAACTTCCATGAAGCCGTGTCGCATTCCATTACCGAATTCCCCGTCACCCCCGAGTTGCTGGGTGGGGTTGTGAGGACAGACGAACGCCAATACGCTATGGTGTGAGACAGCGAGAGGAAGCTTCTCCAACGTCCCCAAATCTGCCACAGGCACGAGCGAAAGATCGGCAAGTTCCAATCTCTTGCCAAGACTCAGGCTCCTTGTGGCCACTGTTGCATGAAGCTATGGAGGCGGAGTGTGTTGGCTCACACGTTCCGTCGCATACTATGAGTATGTATCTAACAAGTAACCTAAGCAGTAGCCATGGGTGCTCTTTCCGGGCCAGTTAATCACTGGAGTGATGCTAATAATCACAACGGCAACTGTCACTACCCATCCCATACATGACAATAGCTACAGCTTCGCTGTCATCACATTTCGTAATCCTGGTCGCGGCTGCGAGACCGATGCCCACCATGGCTGTCGTGGCTGATCAGGCCGTTGGGCACCAATGGAACCCATACGCCTGAGGTTGGGGATTATCTTTTCCGCAACCAGCTCGTCCAATTGCCCCAGGGTTTGTGCCCATCCTGGGCTGTTGGAAGGGCTGTGGTTGGGCCCGAGTTTGCGGTTAACTGCATGTCCCCCCTGCCGCTCCCCTGTTCATTGCCCCAACTATTCGGTATGTGAACGCCGCATATTGGATTCATCTCCATCAAGAACTGAGACGACGTCGCTCAACAAGCGCCCAGCTATATAGTCACTGCCGTAAACATAAAGGTCAGGATGTGCACTCATATCATGTACGAGTAGTAACTCCGTACTGGTAGGGCGGATTGTCTGACCCTGCAGCAAGCCCCAGAACCCGGGGCAGGCAACTGGCGACGTTCACATGTCTCGGACCATCCGCCACGGCAGGAGCATTGGCAAACGTTGGAGGGGCTATTATTTTGTGATGCCTTGAGTCAACGACTGAGATTTGAGGCCCGAGCAATATCATCCGATCCCGGGTCGCCACCCCTCTCATCCTTGTGAGTGCCATGTGAGATCAGCTGACGGCGAGGCGGTGAGCTCTCTATCCGTAGCTGTTGGTGCCTGGGTAGGCAGTCTACTCGTAAGGGCCAGGTGAGCGAGCCCTGGTTAAGGCGAGGTTGAGAAAACGTGCTGATGAGGGGACTGGAATGATGGGAGTTCGATACGGCAATACGGTCAAAAGATGGAGCTTCGCAAGCCTCGGCGTTAGATCCGGCCCCTCCAAGAGTCCAAGGACCAAGCCTCCAACGAGGTGGTGGTGGCAGGGCCTGGAAGGCGGAGTTGCAGGTCCAAAGCGTGCCTGAGCTCTGGTGGGGGGAAGTTGGAGCTCTGTCACAAGACCCTAGCAACCTAACAACCTAGCAAGTGGCAGGTACTATGGAGCCGCCCTGGGCGCGCCCCCACCGCAGAAGACAGCGAAAGGTGCATACTGCTAGTATCATGGAGAGCGGAGAGAGGGTGAGTCGCTAACATCTGGGCCATGTCTAAGATAAGCTCCGACAAGAGACTTCTCCGCGGGAGGACAACAGCACTTACCTATGGGAATAGCCCATAGGACGAGTAAGTCGGTACCTCTACTAGATCGGGGCGTTGAGTGCTAGATTTTCTGGGTTCAGACTCGTGTGCTACTACGTACCTCAGGTAGGAATTATAATACCATGTACGGATACATGGTAAGTCGTAGAGTCTAGCCGCGAGCTAAGGGGAGGGGCCTCGTGCTAAAGGGGACCGTGCTTGGGTCGCTCTTTCCGCCAAGGCCGGAGGAGGCTAAGGCACAGACTTCGCATGGCACATGGTTCAGAACTTCAGGTCCCGCCTCGTCCGGGTTGTTCCTTCCCCTTGCCCTTCGTGACTCTCAAACTCCAACCTCACATTTCTCCTCCTCCTTCTTTTCTTCACTTTCTCCACTCGTCTCCCAATTTTCCATCGTCGCGCCTTTACTGTCGAGCCGCTGAAGCTGCTTCGCGGCCCGCGCCGCGCCCCGTTCAACAAGCCCGCTCACTCAACCCGGCAGAGGATTCGAGAAAGCGCCCCTCTCCATCCGATTCGGTGGCCCCGTGTCGGTCCCGTCCCTGTCCCGGCACCTGCATCCAGTCTTTACAGCCCTTCGCCTCGAATCGATCAGCCTGCTGGACCCTGAAGCTTTTTGTGGCGACGAATAGCCGTGCATCCTCCTCAACTCTTGCGAAAGCCGAAACCTACCTTTCTTTTCAGTGGGCCTAACCTCTCGTTTTCAGCTCAGTATCAGGTCGCCATAAGCCAGGTTTCCACCTGTTCAGCATACGGTCAGACACTGATACCTAGGTCTCATTAACTCGCATCCGACCATTCGTTTCTCGACCACTCCGGCGCCTCTATTTGCTGTTTGCCCGGGGGCCCTATGTGACACGATCGGTCACGGACCCGAGACTGATATTAAATCAACATAACCCTCGCTCGTCGCACTCCCCCAGCCACCAATACTGCCTAAGCTTGCCGTCCGCGTGACCGACATTCGCCCCAATAACGGCACCGAACTGGCTCATCTGGACCGCTGGTCAACCATCATATCCCCCGTCTCCTACCCAGCGCGCCATCCCCGGACCAGTCTTCCCTGTCAAATATGCGCTAGCGTAGTCCTTATTCTCCAAGGCCGACAATCTGGACCGACTCATTCCAACCAGCTATTGGTCCATCAACTGCAAATCACTCTCAACCGCCGGGGTCTTTATATTTGTCCTCTCTATATTTCACGGTTGTGGTGTTGATTCGCCCGGTCATCATAAAGCTGGCGCTGGACGCTGGCGACGCTCTATTGCTGCTGGCAAGTTTTATACTACAGCGACGATGATCCGTCTCTCTCGTGTCAGTTAAGACTGCTCTGCCGTGCTCGACGAGACACCGAATAGGCAGCACCCATACAGTCGCCGAATCCTTTCTTTGTCCTTCGTCCCACATTCTTCACATCAAGGAACATTCGCTGGTCATCGCACGCCTTGTTGCCCCACAGGACCTTCATTAATTTTACAATGGAACCTGAAATTCCTATGATCTTGCCCAAGGGCATCGTTGTCAACACCAAGGAGATATATGATGAGATCGCCAAGCATCCTTCTGTACCGGCCGATCGAGTGTGGGAAATCTGGCGGGGTAAGTCCCCAGGCTACCACCTAGCCATCTACTAGGTACTCAGCCACTAACATCTTCGGCCAGTATACACGACGACAAACAAAAAGCTGCAAGACCCCACCGCTCGCAGGCTAGAGAATTTCTGGTGGCATGTCTTGGGTAGTGATCGATTATTTCTAAGCGGCAAGACATTGGCCACGCTGTACGAGGATATCTCGCTTGGTCCTACCTTTGTTCCTCTAAGGGGCCCCCCCAACAGATGGGAAGGTGACGATGTATGTCATGTGGTATCTCACTTTCATTCTCCGTTTAACAATGATAGGTCCCTCCATTCATACGCCAAGCCCTTTCTATCCTTGAGGCTGAAAAGAACCGGGCACAGCCTCAGAGTGAAACAGCCCTCAATGAGACAGGGGCCCAGGGATTAAGAGATCTATCCTCGAGTGCCGCGAAGCCTCCACCACCACACCCGATTCTGAAGAAGCCTAGAGGACCTTCATCGTCTGGACCACGACCGACTGCTCGTTTCGTCTCACCTGAAACCTCGGGGGATGAAGATGAAAAGGACAACGAAACGACCTCATCAGGGAGCACTGTGACGCCGGTATTGGGAATGCGGTTACCCGTCACATCACCAACAAAGAAGAAATTGCCTGGAAAGAAGTTTGTGGCATCAACAGGGGCAGCTAAACGAAGGCCTGTGCTTCCGAGAAAATCGAGCTCGCAGTCTTCAACAGCTTCGGAGAATGGGTCCAAAGAAAGCACCTCGTCATCCGGCTCACGGGGCTCAGCGACGCCCCAACGCCCAGTATCACCTATTGCGGAAGGCCCACATCCTGACATACCAGTCAAACATGACGACAGTCCTAAGCTGAGTGCCAAGGCTGCTGGTAAACGCCCAGCACTAGCAAGGAGAACTACGGCAGAGACGAAAGACACTCTGGGAACTAATGTCGACCCGGCTGTCCAGCATGAGTCGAGTTCGGATCCTCAACCTCACGTGGAAAAGAAGCCCATCCATCAGGCGCCCTTGGTGGCGAAGCAGAAACCCGAATCATTGACAAGGAGGCCGAAGTCTTTGATCCATCTATCGCGACATGCACGAACAACAACGACATCTTCCCGGTCAGCAAACGGTGATTCGGACAGTGCTTCATCCACGCGGCCAGGTACCAGGTCTGTTCCCATGGTGCAATCGCGATCCCACAGTGGCTACGTTTATCGTAAAGAAAGTGGCACCTCTAGAGGGCTGGATCAGGGTCTCTTTACCGGAGCGACCGCTTCAACAACAAACATCGCCGCCCAGGGAGAGATTATCGACCAGTCTGGTAGCTTCAGCCATCTCCCAAGCTCAAGCTTCTTTGACCACCAGCCGACCGACTCGGGGTCTGGTAGCGAATCGCTCTCGTCTTCGTTGCTCGAATCGCGATTCACTCCAACGCAGCCCAGCACTGCGCCTACCGTACCGCTAGGAAGAACCAAGAGCCAACTTACTCTCCTTCTGGAGCGCGAGAATGAAGCCAGAGCTGGAAATAAGTCTCGCTCAAAGAGCTGATGAAGTCTATAAAACTAATATCCCCCGAAACCCTTCCTAGTCACACTACTTTCAAACGTTTCTGTTGCTTTTGTTTTCCTTCGCAACTTCAATTCACAGCGCCAGTACGGAATAGTTCGACTGCATATTTACCCTCGTCACGAATATTCAGGAGTACAGGAAGCATGGGTAACCGGATTTTGTTCTCGATTACATCTCCCTTGGCCATTTAAAGAATGGTCCCAAAATCATTCTCGTCGATGACAGACTAGGGGGCTATTTTGTGATTGCATAGGGAAAGCGCACGGAAACGGTTCTTGCATCTAGCGGAGTTGGCAGCATGTCCACGGTTCATTAGTATCAGTTGAGCTTCTAGGCTCTGACACGGGCCGATGGCATATAAACATAAATCGATTTCAGGTATCTCGGTAGGGTCCACATTTGCAAAATTCGTAAAAAAAGACATGATGACTTGAAGCCCACATGGGCCATCATCATGGGATATTGAATGTTCATTCCGATATATCCACAACTCAATGTAATTCAACTTCGCAGAACCCGCCTACATAACCCGTATCCAAGCTCGGGTTATCAATCCCACGACTCGTATAAAACATCAAACCCATCGCTTTTGCCCCCTGATTACCTAGTATTGCTTGGCCAGCAACCAAAGCGCCGGAGATAACACTCGCCAACTGGGAAAAAAAATGGTAAAGAGAATGACGCCAGAAGAATGAATACTCCAGTAGTAAAGCATCAGAAAAAACAAATGTCCCCAAATACATGTGGCACGTGTTACGCATGAAAAAGACATTAGGGGTATATGTGTGCAAGGAAACACGCCAGAGAATGATCATGGCAGATAACCCCGAATAAAGGGGTACCCAGACCTCAAGTCTGTCAAAACCCACAGTAAAGGCTAAGAGAAGCCGATCACTGCACACTAGTCGTTCAGGCCAAACATCTTCCTCAGCGTGCCGAATTTCTTCTTCTTATGGGCGTCGGTGGCTTCTGGGGGCAGATATTCAGCAGCAACTGGTTGATGGGAGGTGCTGCGACGCTTGAGGAAGCCAGTTTTGGAAGATGGGGCTGCTCCGGGGCCTGCAGAGGTAGCTGGGCGTTGTACAGGATCATCTGCAATCCCAACAGGTGTTCCTAGACCCGGGCCATGGTGCGTGTCGTCGTCATTCTCGTCTGGAAGTGGCCAGCTAGGTTCTCTCTTGTGTAGCCGCGGCTTACCGCTGCTGCTACGACGGAGAACGGAGAGCTCCTCGCTGCTACGCTCAAGCCTAGTATCGCGGCGTGCCGCGCTCTCACTCAGCTCCCGGGAAACCCTCCCCGAGTTGTCCGTCTTGCGCCGGAGGATGGCCGACATGAAGCTACCACGGCGCTGGTGGCGGGGTGGCCGTTCACCAACACCTTCGGTTCCAAGGTGGCCAGGGGCCGCTGGTGAAGCGAGGCTGCCGCGACCAGACCGGCTACGCCGAAGTGTGCCCCCAACGTGGCCGTTTGTTCCATTGCCCATCGAGTTGCGCTTGGGCTGGCCGACGTCGTCATCACTGAAAAGAATCTCAGGAGAGTGTGCCCCTGGCCTGCCTCTTGAAACACCTTGCTGGCGAGCTGGTACGCGGCTGTCGTCTTCGTCGCTGGAGTCGTCAAATCGGCTGCTAAAGAACATGCGGCCGCCAACGTCCTCGTCACTTGAGTCCTCGAAGCGACTGATCTTCCCCTTCTTCCCCTTCTTCCCCGGCGAACGCCCAAAGACGGACATTCCGCGCTTCGAGGATTGTTCGCGCTGACCCCGCCCCGTCCGCATTGAATGGCGCATAGTAGTCGGCATACCCCTGCCCATAGTGTGCTGTGGTGCAACACTGGAACCACGTAATGTAGACCCTGGAGGAGACAGGGAGCGGAGGCTAAAGCGTCCACTGCCTTTGGAGCCCGGTGATTGTGGGCCCTGGGAGCCTGGCCTCATTGAGCTTCTGAAGCCGAAGCCTTGGCCGCCCGCCCTGCTGCGCTTGAAGCTGCTCTCGCTGTCAGCCGAACTTTGCCTTCTCAAAGTCGGCCTCAAGCTTAAACTTGGCAGACCACCGGAAGAGACGGGGCGTGGTTCAGAGGACAGAGTTCTTCTGGCGCTCCCCTGCCTTTCAACCGTTGCTGGCGGGTGGCATGAAACGGGTCTTGCGGCAGCGGTCCCAGAAGGAGCCGGACCTTGTGTACCACCAGATACTCCTTTGCCTCGTAGCGTCTTCCGCTTGTTATCGCCAGGTTGTTGACTGTGGACCGTCTTGGTCTGTTTCGGCTGCTCACCGCCTACAAAGTTTCCAAGCGGCGGCGCTACAACTGGCGCAGGGTGCGGTGAAGACATCCTGGACGGTTGCACCGAATCCTCATGCGGCCCGTTGGTCCAGCTCGTCCCTGGCGGAGTCGGATAGGCCCGGTCAGGCTGGGCATTCCCAGAGGTAGTGATACTCGAGGCTGGTCTGTCTGTGGATGCCCTCTTCTTGGTCTGCTTCTTCGGCTTCTTAACACTCTCTCCATCTGCGTCCTCGCCAGCCTCCTCCAAAGCCTCCTTCTCCAACTGGCGGCGCTTTTCAATAGACAAGCTCCTCCAGTAAGCTTTGGCATTTTCCCATTCATCTTGAGTTTGGGAGGATTCTTGCAATTCCTCATCTTTTTCTGACATGGTTGAGGCCAAGGATGCTGCCTTTTCCTGAAGATGTCTTCTCGTCTTTTCGTGCAGCTTGGAGATTTTGGAATCGGCCGGCGCAGTTAGGATTGCATCTAGAGACATGAAGCCACCTTCTGCATCAGACATGTCTTCGTAGGCGTCACTGTAGATGCTGCTCTGATCGGTACCCTCTTCTGGGATGTCGGCCATCGAAGGGCTTGTCGCAGCCGACGAAATGGCAGCTTCCGATGGTGAGGGAATCGTTGGGGCATCAGCGCCGTCCGAAGTCGTAGTCTGGGGCATTGGCTGAATTGCTGGCTCTGGCCGGCTGGATATGGCCGGCTCTTCGCCGGGAGAGCCCCGAGGAAAGCCTCCAGGGATGTCAAAGTACTCGCTCGCCGGAGAGGGTTGGTTCTTTTCCTGAGCAAGGGGAGTGGGATTGGAAATTGAAATAGATGGGATAGCTGCGTTCTGTGTTGCGTAGTCTAGGTCGGCAGCCTCCGGCTTGGAAGTGGCATAGTCGGCATTGGGTAAGACGTGCTGCCGGGCCTCCCCCTCGTCGGATGTTGCCAATATCCCAGCCTTTTCCTCGTGGACGAGACCCTGCTTTCCGAGCTGTTCAGGTTCCTCCTGGTGGGTTTGAGCCTCCTCAGCAACAATACAGGAGCTGGGCTCAGGGGTTTCGGATACTTCATGAATATCCGAACGGTCCATATCGTCATCAGTGCTAAAGATGCTGCTACTATCGTAACCGGTACCCTCAATGGACGTCACGACGGGTGGCAGAGGCTCTCGCATCCGTGAGATGTTCGCTTCGTTTCTAGAAGACGACTCCTGTGACAGAACAGAGCCAATGGCGGAGTCGGTGGACGGGCCTCCTAAACCGGCATCGTTGGAACCGCCCTGTCTCAGTGCGGACGATACCGGGGTAGGAGACCAGGAGCGCTCAGGGGGCCGGACAAGGGGCCTCTCGTTGTCGGGTTCTCTGGCCTTCTTCTCTCGGACGCTTCCAAACAAGGGCAGCGCGGGCCTCGGCGTCATAGTTTCGGCATCCTCCAAGGCCGTGGTGTCCTTTCTGTTCCTCCCCAGGATGTTGTGCCACGTCTTCTTCGACGCCTGGGGGCTAGGCACGATGGGCGGCTCTGTCTCGGGCGGTTCCGCAGACTCTCCGACAATAACGTTGCTTTCGTCATT
This sequence comes from Amphichorda felina, assembly GCA_016490725.1. Taxonomy (NCBI): domain Eukaryota; kingdom Fungi; phylum Ascomycota; class Sordariomycetes; order Hypocreales; family Bionectriaceae; genus Amphichorda; species Amphichorda felina. The sequence continues at coordinate 60,093 of JAEMHR010000069.1, read as the reverse complement.
GAAACTGACCCGGACGCTCTTCCTTCGACTGGGCTCATCCAGAGCGATGTGATTAGCGCCCCGCCCCGAGGCCTCCGAACCGTCATCAGACGGCGAGGCGCCTCTCCCACCGCTTGAATGCTTCATTGCTGATTTGCGTGGAGAAAGAGAACGAGGCGGTGGCTCGTGCCTGACTAGGAGCTGGTCTGCCTTTGGTGCAAAATGAGCCGATCGCACCGGACTTTCTGAGTGAACACGAGCTCTGCGGACACTACCACGCTCGGTAGCTGCTTCAGGGGCTGGAGAAGCTGATTTCTCCTCAGCCAAGGCCTTGGGCTCTGCATCCTCTTGTTCCAGGCGCAATGACTCTTCATCAATATCACCAGCTGCCGCTTGGGAAGTGCGGACGGGAAGCGCATCAATGGCTCCATGTTGCCGGACTGGCTCGTGTTGTTCAGTATCAGTGTCACCTTCCCTCTCTGACTCCTCGAGGACCGAGGATATCTTTTCACTGAATGCCGGGGCATCAGCTGGATCCGAGGGAGGCATCATAGTAGCACCGTCGGCGACCCTCATATCCCGTTTGTTTGACTCCCCGAAATTTGACTCTGATTCCATAAGTGACCGATCTGGTGTCTCAGGCGCCCGCTCAGGTTTTGGCTGGGGCGCAGGCCGGGGCTCCTCTTGGCGGTACTCGGAGGCCAGTGCTGGTGTCGGTCGAGGAGGTTCTCCAGCTGACTGCCTCGAAGGCGTCAGAGACATCTCGACAGCAGGGGCGGCCAGCGTCCTCCCGACCGTGCCTTTCGGGGGATGGGATCGATCCTTAGGCACCGCTGATACCTTCTTCTTAACAGGTTTCCCGGAGGTGTCCCACACGGTTTGTGGCCGCGCCAGCAGGTCACTCTTCGGCACCATTCTCCTAGAATTTGCATCGTAGACCATGGATTGCTCGGGCGCTGTCGGGGAGCCGGGTGATTCCATGCCCCCTCTCGGATAAGAGAAGTTTATCGAGGGACTTATACTACCTGAGCGTACATCGCCGCCATAGGATGAGGAATGCAGCACAGCATCCGATGTCCGAGCACTGGCGTTATCCCGCGCGGCGGCTCCGCCAAACCAGGCGCCCTGCTTCCCGTCCTGGAGCTTCTGGCTCGCGGTACGGAACTGCTGTGTCTGTGGGCCTGTCGCTCCAGCGGTGTGAGAGTTCGACGGTCGCTGAGACCGGGTCTGGGCGCTTGCGGGCAGGGTAGGGACCGGCGGGACATTGGTTCGCCGGGGCGGCGGGCTTCGGCCGGGAGAGGGGGATCGGAGTGTCCGCTCGCTCAGCGACCCAGTGCTAGGCGTCCTCCGCAGCTCCCGGTAGCCCTGGCCTCGCCCACGGCCACCCAGGGAGGAGACAGATGCGCTCCTCTTCTGGGAGCGCTTAGACTGGACGGCGGCAACATTCGTGGGAGTCGTGGGGCGAGCTTTGAGGGCGGCAGCGGCGGCGGCGGAGGAGAGCGACATGGAGGGCTCGCGGCGCATAAAGGCCGAGGCGGCGGCGGTCGCGGCATTGGGGTTGGCCGTCTCTTTGGTTAGGGGCTGCTCAAAGGCCATGTCAGCGAGCCGCGCAGGCGAGAGGAGCGGGAGTTGATGCGGTGCAGCAGAGCTGGGAAGGGCGCCGGGACAAGCTGCTCCCTTCAAGCGGCCTGGAATGGCCACGCCCCATGTCACCGCTGCCTGCGTCATCACAAGCGTCGGAGCATTCCCAGGACAGCGAGCTGATGGCGCAAACTCTATTCGATTCCCGCCCGGTATAAGGAAAGCCTAGAGGACGGCTTGGGGACGGCTTGGAGGATGGCTTGGGCCAAAACGTACCTGTGGCGGCGGGCGCCGTCTCCGTGAACTGCCAAACATACCGAGCACAACGGGCAGCGCTGGGCCGCCGGGTGTCAGCAGGCGCTACGCATGAGATGGAAACACAGAGTTTGGTAGCGTGCAGGAGTGTGGTACGTATGGCTCGGATCGCGTCCTGAAACGCAAGAAGGAAACGAATATGGAAAGGGGTGAGGAAGCGCTGCAAAGATCAAAATTATCGATCAGAGGGACAATTGGCGGATAAGCAGGAGAATGGACGGGCAATCAATGGGATCGAGGCGAGCAGGGCTGTACGACTGCCAAGGACCAGAGTGCAACGAGGGCCTGCTGTGGGCAACTGGACAAATGCCCCATACAAACCATACTCCGTATGGCCAGCTCTCACTCAATCTGGAGCACAGGGCGTCAGGGCCAGCCAAGCCAGTGGGCCACCAGCCTGGAGCAACCCGCTGTGACTCGTCACTGCGAGCCTCTGTCCATGTCGCATGACGAAAGACCTGTGCGCGGGACGGGAGGAGTCCGATCCAACACAGCGTACTAGCCCTACTGCGGCTAGCGTTCCACGTCTCCTGCGAGGGCTGCGACCGTGGCACCATATCAACTATCCTAGGTTGCCAACAGGCCGTCGATTTGCGAGGGGTGGTGGAAGACGAGGACTCGAGATTGTAGCTATAAGCATTCACTCACTGGGCACGGAGTGCACCACTAACATGCATGGACAGATCGATCGTCTTGGCGGCACACTTCGATTGCTAGTCTTCGTCCAGTTCATCCACAGCCAGCCACTACAGCCAGCACTGAGCAATCCTAGCATCCAAGCTACTTTTCAAAGTTTCCATACTCCCAACCACGTCGAAGGGTATTAATCTAACAATCGCTCCAAGTTCATTCGATAATAGCAGCAAGAAAAAAAACAGTCATGAGTCTCTATCGCTGTATATTCCCGAGTCGAGTGGTGTGACATGTCCGACACAGGGAAGAACTCTATCAACACACTACTAGGTATGAAGTAGCTGCTGAGCCAGACATGGTACCAATAATTGTCTCACTGGGCTCAATGCCCATACAAGATGAAATTCATGGATCATGCAAATTGCCCTGCCGGCTCGTTATGCTCGAAAGACTCCCCCTTCTCCTTCTCCTTCTCCTTCTCCTTCTCCATCTCCATCTCCATCTCCTCCTCTTCATTGGGTTGCCTCCCCACCGAGACAACCCTGCGTCGTTCCAAAACCCAGGTAATGCGGGTGCGTGTAAAACGCATACCGGTAGACGTAGCCTAGGTATCCTGTAGCAAACCCTGGGATGGTCGTGTTCCGCCGCCGCCTTCGTCAACTGGTCCCCCTGGGGGTGGCCGTGGGCTGGGGCTCGCGGGTCCTCCATCGTCTTTGGTAGCATAGTCTTCCGCATAATCATCCTCGGATTGTGTAGAGTGGCCATGGCTTTGTTCCACGGGAGAGGCGTCTTGTCCATCAGCCTGTTCGTCAAGTTGGTGGTTTCCAGAGCTTTGGCCCTTGCCCCCTGTCGTCTTGCCACCTTTCTTGGCCTTTCTACCCTTGGCCTTGGCCTTTTCCAAAAGCCGTTTTCGATCAGCTTCCTGTTGTCGAGCTCGGCGGTCTTTAAGCTCATATTGTCGAATCAGGGCTCTTGGTTTTTGGCCAAAGATACCTTCGTACTCGCAAAACTCGCAAATCCAGACCTCCTCCTTCTTTGGGGGATTCTGGCGATTGTTCTCCTCCTGCATCTGCTGGCGGCCGCGAGCTGCCTCATCGAGCTCCTTTTCCAGGCGACGACGGGCTTTCCTTCGTGACCCTCGTCCTGGTACCTTTCCCAACGGGTCTTGCGGTGGCGGAGGAGGATTTCCAGGAGGAACTCCTATTGGATGTACCGCCCCCATGTTGCTTCTTGTAGTGTGACCTGAGATTTATAAGAACGAGTTAATTAGAAATTATCCATGGGACTTACCAGGCCACTGAAGCGTGCCGGGCACTTGTGAGTCGCAAGTGAAGGTAAATTGAGCCGATGCCGGCATGGGCTTGGTTACCGAGCTATGTTGTTGTAGGAGACTGACATTCTCTTGGCCTTGAGGTGGGTGTTTTCCGGCATTTGCAATGGCATTTGAAATAATGCCCGTCCCGGTTCCTTCATAGCCTGTAAATGAAGTAAACAACCCTATTAGTATATGATGATCAAGAGTGGCCGCAGTCCTGTAAAGAGCGCTAGAAGAGTGGAATTGTCGCAAAATGATATCACGGCTCGAAAGCAGGCGACCTGTGGGTGTGCAACTCTATATATAGAGGCCCCAATTGCTCTCGCTCTGAAGTCGGGCCACCAATTCATAGGGACGTTGAGGAAGGCCACTGAGAAAATAGCCGATGGCCTCGCTACTGCCCAAAAATCATGCTCGCCAACAGAAGAAGGTCGCCCGGGTAGAAGAGCAAAGGGACAAGTGTCGCCACGGGGAAATGAAGTCCTCCGTCTGGCAAAGATCGCTTGGAGCTTGAGGAAAGAGAGTCCGGAGTGCTTAAAGTGAAGCAAAAGAATATCCACATACCTGGAGTGGCCCAATGTGGCGAATTGCCCTTTGTCGGCCTGCCTGCCCACGTATTGTTGCCATCTGACAAGGCTCGAAGCGGACTCCGGCCGTTTCTAGATCGTCCAAGCCGCCCTCTTCCGGACCCAGATATGCCATTATTATTCGATGCAAGAGACCCTGAGCCGGCATAGCCCGCTCCATTGTGGTAAGGTCTTTCGCCATTGAGATCCCCCATTGAATGAACACTACCTTGGACCAGGTGCGAGTTCATGTCCGTGTTCAGAGCATGTGCACTATTGAGTGCTGAGTCTCCCGCAGACGGTATCTTCCGTTTCTTCTTATTGCTCATGTTCTCGAAAGACTCGTAGCCGTCGGCCGACGAAGCGGCTGATGGAGGCGGCTGGAAATTTGTCTGTCGAGACTCGGGCCTTGCTGAGCGGCCTCCAGCTCGATGGAAATTTTCAGGCGAAGATCTCGAGACGAGAGTGCTTCGAGAAGATAGGTCTACCTCTACTCCCAGCGCGCCGCCAACTCCATTACGGCGGGGTGTGTAGTTTCGAGGCGGGTCATTGCGACGGCTTAGTTCTGATGGGCTCGTCGGCCCGGTCCCCGGAGGACTTGCATCGTCCTTGACAGTGTATGGCGGGTACTGGAAGAGCGGAACAGAGTTGAGAGTAGAGGGCGGATACTTGATCGAGTTGGCAACCTCCGGGGAGAGCCTCTCTCGAAGACGTCTTTTCGGTAACGGCCTGATCGGCCGATCGGGGAACAAGGAAGAAACCGTATCTGGAGACATCGTTGGGCTATGATCTAGTCGACGAGACCAGTTCCGTTTTGTCAGCCAGTAGATCGCAAAGAAGACGGCAAGTAAGCTTGGGGTGTTCATGATTCCGGTCGACATGTGTGAGGGGTTCAAATTCCTGACCCAAGACCACACAGCCCGGAGACTTCCCATGGTCTTAGTCCCAAAGGCCAAGCGAGACGAGGAAGGGGCTTTGGGTCCAGCTATGCAGAAAGACTCCTGGCAGGCGAGTGAGCAGGGGAAGATGGAAAGGCATACCCATCACACATTGTACATGCACTCTGTATATCCAACACTCCTAGCAGGAGGAAGAACAAAAGTGCAACAAGAGGCGGCTTTCCTAGCAAAACGGCAGCCAGGCAGCAAAGCTAGTAGACAGAGGGCCAAGGAGGTATGCAGGCAAACGCAGTTCACGCTGTATGCAGTTTTCGCAGCGTTCGTTGGGGGTCGAGGAGGGAACTAGGAGACGTCCGTTTGGTCGGGCTCGAATGCTTTCTACCCGGGGATCAGCAAACATCCATCGACACGTCATCCCGGCAGCAGTGGGTGTGGATATGGGCCAAGGGAGCAGCCGCACAGTCTGAAGAGAGATGGCAGAGCAGCCTTCCCGGCGCCCGAGATGACCACAGAAGACCCAAATGCCCGTCCGTCCTGGGGGGGCCAAGTACCTATAGTGGAAGACCAGCAAGCAGGTGAGGGACACCACCTCGGGCCTGTCGTGGGAGATCAAATGCGCATGCAACGCCTCGGGAACCGTCGATTGAACAGGAGTGGCTTGACGCTGTAAACAAGAAGACAATGTCTAACGCAGCAAAATGAATAGCAAAGCCAGACGACGTCGTTTAGTCGTGGCTGGAGCGACGAGGGGGGCCGACGATTGCAAATGGCATTTGATAGTGGATAGGTGGACGACTGTGTGCTCCTTAGGGGCATGAAACGCCTTAGTCAGCAGGCGACTGGCAGGTGCGAGTACCTGAATGCCCGCTTGACAGGGAACGCTGGGCTGGATTGGCGCTACTATTACTAACCTAAATCCAACTTCTTGAAGCGCATCTAGGTAGAAACTTCAGTAACATACTTAGGTACTGTCTAGTAGGTAGATGAGTCTGCTTGTGGTTATGCTAGCGTTGGTACGAATCGAGCTCTTGTGTGCATCTAGTTGAGAAGACCGGTGTTTGGGACGAGGCAAGAGTCGGTACCGAACTCCGGCCACCGCTCACCACTGCGGGTACAGACAGCTACATCATCGAAAATACACCCCGGACGGTGCGAATACTTTCTCTGGGTTATTATACGGAGTACGGAGTGCCTTGATCGAGAAACACGGTAATTAGAAGAGGGCGCCGCAACGCAAGCATGGATGGGGGCAGACGGCCACGATTTCAGCACCGACGCAGTTGCCGAAGCGGAGGAATTCACTCGGGGTTGAGCGAGGTCGAGCGAGGTCGAGCGAGGTTGAGCCCCGCACCCGCAATCCCACCAGAGATGGAATTGTGAGCGTCTGCGCCTTGGTTGAGGCGGGTGCGGATGTGCGGATGTGCGCCATTGTGCGGATTTTTGCCGGGCGGCGGGCAAGGCCATGTGGAGTCGCGTCCGTTCTGGGCGTAGCGCCGGTCCTCTCCACTGAGCTCCAAATCCAGCAGCGCGCGCGGGCAGCCGGGCACTGCCAGTGGGCAGTGGGGAGTGGCAGAGTGGCAGAGTGGCAGAGTGGCAGCACAACCTTGGAAAGAATGGAGGTCCGTCCTCGTCCAGCCCTCGCTCGCTTCTTCGCCATACTTCGTCAGTAGCACCACCCATACCAGTGGCCTCCTCTTCCTCCACCACGGACCGCCCACCCCATCTGCCTCTCCTTTCTACCTACTCCGACGGCCCTCTCTTTTGTTGCCCCAGCGCGCTGCTTTCCACCTTACTTTCTCCCCGTGCCATGAGCGCGTCTGCCCATCGCCTCTTCGTCTCCAGCATGAGAATTCGCCCATCTCGTCCTCGAAGTGGCTGCTTTTCACACACGACGCCCACCCGCTCCCAATAGTTTCATACAACGGCTCACCATCCCCCTCGACTACTGCCACCCTCGCCGCGCGCATCATTGGCGCCCACAGGAGCGCTACCGTCCCTCGGTCGCTCAATTCCCGTCCCCTACGGCCCTCACGGGGTCCTGGGACCACTCCACGCGCCCCCCTCGCACCTCTACACCCGAAGATTCGAAGCGCGACCCTCCCACCGCCTCCCTCCATACCAATCTCCTTCCCGCCTAGATTCAATGGCTCCCCCATCCCCCCGTCGATCGTCGAGAGCTCGCCCGACCAATTCTCAGTCCCACCAGTCGTCCACCTCCTCCGCCACTTCCGTTCGCGTCGACCGCACCTCCCGCACACTCAATAAAATCCCGTCGGGAAAGTCTACTCCCAGCGCCTCTCTCTCCTCAGAACCCATGGAGGATTTTGACGACACACTCCTCGGCCGCAGGCGGAAGCGCGGCCAGGACGACGAGCAAGACAAGCCCTCGCGCCACGACCCTTCAGACATGACTAATGCCAGCGACGACCTTCAAGACGAAGAGGACGAGGCAGTTCGGTGTCTCTGTGGCTCCGAAGACTATCCTGGCCGCCCGCCAGTCGAGGGTGCCGACGCCGACTTCTTCGCCTCCGTTGAACTCACCGACGATGTTACAGGCTTCTACGTTCAATGCGACATCTGCAAGGTCTGGCAGCACGGCGCTTGTGTCGGTATCTTCAGTGCCGAGAGTTCTCCAGATGAGTACTTCTGCGAACTATGCCGCAAAGATCTGCACAAAATCCATCTTGCCAGCAATGGGTGAGTCTTTTCTCGGTCTCGTGGCATTCGAGCCACTAGGAGACTTGGTGGCACAGCCTACGATGATGCTAATTCATTCTGTGCCTAGTCAAAAATATTCCAAATATCTTCCTCTGCATCGACAATCACGCGCCAACTCGCGAGCGACGTCTATTTCTAAAGAGCGAGGCCAATCGCCCAAGAAGGGAGACTCGAAAAACCTGCGTCCCACATCGTCTTCGAATGGTTCCAAACGGAGGTCCACAATGAACAGCCGCGATGCGGCCTATGACGATGAGCAATTGCGCCGGGCAATTGAAGCCAGCAAAGAGGAGACGGCACAGGATGGCACAGAGGGGTCTATCATAAGACGGACAAAGCGGGGTCGCAGCGACAGCGAAGAGTAGGTTCAAGTGGTTCCCCATGCATCTCTGGACTGTTGTCTGACCTCGTCCTAGCAATGTCCCGAGCGTCAAGAGGCAACGGACTAACTCCCAGTCCCAAACACCACCCGTCGAACAAGGCGACGTGCCTAGTCTAGAGCAGTCGGAAGACGAGGGGCAAACACGGAACGGATCCAAGAAGGCTCGAAATGGCAGGAACCAGCGGGAGAGGTCAGAAAAAGAGGACAAAGAACGACAACGCCAAGATGCTGTAAACAAACGCAAAGGCCGTGCAGAACGGCGGCGAGGAGAAGGTATGTGAAATGCAAAACAAATTGAGATTGGTTGTGCGCGCTGCTGACAGTGTCTGCACCAGACTCGGATCCGTCAGAGGAACTCCCGGCCGCGTCGAACAAGGCTGCAGCGAAGAAGAGCGAAGAGCCCGCGAACAGCTCCGAAACCCCAGCTGTTGCCCCGCAGCCCGCGCCAGACACACCGCCAACAACACAAACCGCCGTCGCAAGCTCTCACAAGAAAGGAGCAAGAAGCCACCACAAAAAAGGAAAGGGCAAGAATCAGTACACAAAGGACCGCGACGCCGAACGGGAAGATTCCCCCGCACGATCCATGTCTCGCGATATTCAGAGAAATGCGGACGAGCCAAGCCACACGCGAGCCACCGGTGGCGACCACAAGCACTCTAAGAGCAAGTCGGCCATGGCACACAAGATGAGCATGCTGGATATGAAGCGCCGCGTAGGGGCCATCATGGATTTCATATCTCGTACCCAGGTCGACCTTGCTGCGGAGGGTAGTATCAGCTCCAACAGCAACTCCAGCAGCGGCGAGGCCTCCCCGAACAAGACGCCATCAGCACAGCTCAACGGCGAGGCGGAGATGACGGCGGCGGAGGGAGAGGGCCGGAATGGGCTGGTCCCGGCCGAGAAGGACTTCAAGGATCTGAACTGCATGGAAATGATGGACGTTCTGACGCGCGATATGGTCAAGTGGCAGAACCAGTATACTTGAGGGACAGCATAACGGGCACAAGTGCCGACAAGGGACAGGAATGCATATGGGCGAAGCAGGTGTACCATACAGACACATAGCTCTGGATCAGGCGTTGGAGAGGAAAGGAACATGGCGTCTTGGGCTTCCGCGAGTCGGGAGGATCAACAACTTTTTTTTGTGTTTCCGCATACTATATATATATACCCAACCACCCCTTCTGAGATACAGACGGGGGTGTCCATCAGTGACAAAAGGATCGGCCGTTTACACGAAGACGAATCGGGTATTGTGCTCTATGACGTCTTATGATACAAAATACACACACACATATATATATATATACACAATATGCTGTACACTATTCTCTTTACACTCCTTCCCTCAACTTCTTGCGCTCCTCCTTTTGCATTTTCTTTGCTTGGTTGACGCTGAGTCGGGGCTCCGCAAGCATCATCTCGTGCGCACGGATATCATCCTCTGACAGGTCATCCAGGACGTATCTGCCCAGCTTGCCGTCCCGCCACAGAGACAGCACTCTGGCCGCCGCTTCAGGGGTATTCGGCAGGCCGCCCGTCCTGAGGCGCCCCTCGCGCTTGGCAACGGCGGCAAGAAAATCATTAACGTCATTGGTCGGCTCGCTGTACCGCTCGTAGATGCTGGGGTCCCAGAGGTTCATGCGGTAGAGGAGGTAGTCGACCAGGATCTCGTCGTCGATGAGCCCCTTCTTGATGCCGTGGGCGAGGGCGACCTTGACCATGGTCTCGCCGTCGTCGACGTACGGCTGGAAGATGCCCGGGGTGTCCATAACGTAGACGCCCGACCCCACACCGCCCTTCTCCTCGGACTCGACGATGCGCACCGACGTGCCGACCTTGCGCGTCACGCCCGCCTGGTCGCCCGTCTTGGCGGCCTTGGCCTTCTTGCCCAGGGTGCCCGCGCTGCGCAGGGCGTTGAGGAGGGTGCTCTTGCCGACGTTGGGCATGCCGACGACGAGGGCGCGCAGCCCCGTCAGCGACCTGGCCTCGGCGGCGGCATGCTTGAGGCGCCTGAGCAGGGCGTCGGTGGTGGAGCGGCGGTTCTTGTCCCAGAAGACGACGCGGTCGCCGTAGACCCTGCGCAGGGCGTTCTGGGCGTTGCGCGAGTCGGTGGCGAGGTCGGACTTGGTGTAGACGATGAGGCGGTCGCGGCCGGCGAGGGACTGCTCGAGGTGGGGGTTGTGGGTGGAGAGGGGCAGGCGGAAGTCGCGGCACTCGAGGACGAGGGAGATGGTCGGGAGGATGGTCTTGATCTTCTGGGCGCCAGCCTGGTGGTGGCCCAGGAAGTAGGTCTTGGGGATGGAGTTGGGGATGGCGAAGGAGTCGCGGGGGACGAAGCGCGCCATGGCTGTGAGGGTCACCGGTTCATCTTGCAGCCGGCTAGGGTGGGCTGCAGCAGCTACAGGGACGAATTGGCCATGCGAGGGGCCTGGTGTGTTGGCTTGGCTGGCGTCAGGACGTTGAAGTTGGGTGTTGAAGGTGCAATCGAAGTCTCGGCGCGCAGACTTCGAGTCGCGATTTCAAGAGCTAGCCAATCGAGTGGCCCAGAATCACCACGTTTGTCTTTTTCTGTCCAGAGGCTTGCGCCGGTTTAGAACTAGGCACCAGGCAGTGCTAGCCTTGGGGGCGAATCTGATATTGCTATGATTGAGAAGAGGGGAAGAAAAAATTGAATTGTGACGGTTTTTATATAGCGTGCCGTTGGGTCGCAGGTCGGAGCGTTGCAGTTTGAGCCTGGTATCTGTCGTATGGCCTGTGTCTGGTCATCAAATCCATTATTACCGTATCCATTAAGCTCAGTCAATGACCGGCGCCACTGGGGCTTCTGACCCCCACGACTCCTCAGGGTCAGGATCGACAGCTAGACCCAAGTCGTACTTTGGCCCTGGCGGAGCCCTCCGTCCTTTCCGTCTCTTCAAGCAGGATCTTGAGGGCCTCAAGGGCCGGTATCTGTCTGATTGGGCCGTCTTCAACCAGCAAGTGGTGGCCAGCGCCGTGTACATCTTCTTCACCAACATCCTGCCTGGCCTCACATTTGCCAGCGACCTGTATGCCCTGACCGGGAGGTCATGGGGCACCATCGAGATTGTCCTGAGCACTGGTCTCTGCGGCATCATCTTTGCAACGTATGTCCAGTCTGCGGCCCTGGTACCATGTGAGAACAGAAACTGATGATGCCTGCCACGACTTGAAGCTTGTCGGCACAGCCATTGACCATCCTGGGAGTCACGGGGCCCTTCTCCGTCCTCGCTGAAAATGTCTACAAGCTGTGCGAGACCCAGTTTGGTGTAAGTGGCATCGTCACCACCTACTACCTACATAGTACCTCCTTAGACTTACACCCGCAGGTCCCCTTCCTGCATGTCATGGCATGGTCCCTCATCCACGCCGGCTGGATGCACTACCTGCTCGCCATCTTCAACGCCCACGACTGGACCATGAAGTATGTAACCCACTTCAGCGCCGACATCTTCTCTCTGCTCAACAGCGTCATCTACTTTCACAAGGCCGCCATGGAGCTCAAGCGCACACACGACCGCACAAGCCTTGCCGCCTTCCTATATGCCATCATCGGCGCCCTGGGCACCTGTCTCGTCGCCATCTTCCTCTCCACCGCCAACCGCTGGACACCCCTTTTCCACCGCTACGTCCGCCTCGGCCTGACCGAATATGCCGCCGCCATCTCCATCGTCCTCTGGATCGGAATTCCCTACATGGGAGAGCTCAGATCGCTGGACCACATCAAGCTCGACGTCCAGACCACCTTCCGCCCAACCAACCCCGATCGACGCATCTTCTTTGTCGAGTTCTGGAAGCTCCCCATAGAATGGGTCTTCCTCTCCATAATCCCCGGTGCTATCGTCACTGTGCTCTTCTACTTTGACCACGAGATCAGCAGCATCATCTGCACCGTCAGGCGCTACGGCATTCAGAAGCCCGGCGGCTTCTCCTGGGACATCTTCTTGCTGGGCACCACGACCATTATGTGCGGCATACTGGGCATACCCCCGGCCAACGGCCTCCTGCCCCAGGCCCCTTTACACTCCGAATCCCTCCTCCATTACGTCCGCGACGATGACACAGAAGCCTCCGAGAGAGGGGGGGATGATAACGAGCCACGCCCTCGATATGTTCCCCGGACGTACGAGCAGAGGTACTCCCACTTCATCCAGGCCGCTCTCATCCTTATCTTTGTCTCCCCTCCCCTCCAGAAACTCCTCGGCCTGACACAGACCTCCGTCCTGGCCGGTCTCTTCATCTTCATGGGCTACCAGTCACTCTGCGTCAACCCCATCCTTACACGCATCGCCAACCTCCTCACCCCGCCCTCTGAGCTCCCTCAGCTGCCACCGGGGGTCACCTGGATGGGCATCCACGGCTACACCATTACGCAAATTGCCATGACAGGGATCGTCTTTGGAGTGACTCTCACGGTCGCCGCGCCGGCGTTCCCGCTCATCATCATCGCCCTTGTGCCTGTGCGGCTGACCGTCATGAACCGGATCTGGTCCCGTGAAACGCTGCTGATGGTGGACGGGTGGGCTTGCCGTGAGGGCAACCCGGAAGACGACGGCGAGGATGCTGTCGGCGATGCCACTACCATTACCGACGAGGAAAAGGGGAAACAGGTGGACTAGAGCCACCGAGCTTAGGGTTACTTTGTAATAGACTGTAAACTAACTAATCCAACCTCCACTGCCCCCGGAGTTTCAGTCTATCCTAGAACGGTGTCCCCCACACTCCAAGACCGGGGGAACCCGTCCACCGTCTTCCACAAGACCGGGGCTGGGCCCACCAATACATCTAGACATGGCCTCGGGCGACGACAACGACGAAGATGCTGTCTGAATCGCAAAATTGGGCAGAGACACCCCCATTTTCACTCCGTGTAATCAGATTCGACAAAGACCCAATAGCTTTTGATTGCCTTCCCCCGTATGTTGTTAGGTAGGTACATACATGATGATAAACCAAATGATGATGATATTCCAACAAGCATTGCAAAAGGGCTGGTTCCGTCGACATGGTCCAAACAGATCTGTAGCGAGAGGCTAAAATAAGAACACACAAGTCATATGTCAGATGAATGAGCCCTCCATCCGGGCTGGGTATCTTGGTCTGCCCTCCTCTCCTCCTCCACCACCTCCTCCTCCTCCTTCTTCTTCTTCTTCTTCTCCCCTGTTTTCTTTCTCCATGTTGCCTCTTTGCCCAACCTCTTCCCCCCTCTTGTAGCTCCCCTGGCTCGCCATCCCCAGCTCTAAGACGCTCTTTGTGGAAACAATTTGTGAAAGGAGGGAAAAGCAAATAAAAAAAGCAAGGAATGTAACTCCGATGATCTCGGGTGCGCCGCTTCGCTCGTCCAAAAGTACGGAGGGTTGAACGGGAAAGGGGGAAAAAAACAAGTGTCGAGCGGAACGGCGCATATATACCAACGCAACATCCTCCTCCCATCCCCCCGAAACCATTAGGCAAAATAAATAGAATATTTCCTCCGCGTGACCTCTCGCCCATCCGTTCGAAACCATTAATTACTTTACTTGATGTTCTTGAAGAGATCACCTCCCAGGCTCCCCTCGTCCTTCTCCAGATCCTTCAGCTCAGGGATCATCGGCGGCGGGGGGCCCGCGGGCGTGGACACGCCGCCGTTCGTGACGTGCTGCTGCTGCTGCTGCTGCTGCTCAAACATGAGGCTCGACCTCTTGGAGTCGCCGCCTCGTAACCGGCGGAACCACCCGCTGCTGCGCTTGGCCTTGCGGTCGTCCATGAAGGACGCCCCGCTGCGGCTCGCCGGCCGGCTGCCGTTGACTGCTGCTCCATTCCCGTTGGACACCGGACCCTCTGCAAAACTGTTATTCAACAACGTTCTACTCAGTAGGCGGCGGAGACTGCCCGGCCGCGTCGACATGGTCGGGCTCGGGGGCACGTCGTCCACGGGGCGCTTGGTCCCGGCTAAGTTACCATTTTCTCCTGCTTTTTCTGCTGCTGGCACCTCGAGCGTCGGCTTCTCGGCTCCCTGGTCCTTGGCGGGCAGCTTGGGCGGCGGCGGCTGCTGCTGCTGCTGCTGCTGGGCGGGCTTCTCGGCGGGCTTCTCCACGGGGGAGTCGGGGGGCGCGGGGATGTTGGTGCCGTCGGTGATGCTGCCAAAGTTGAGGTCCAGGGCCGGCAGCTCGAAGCGCGCAGAGGCCGGCTGGCTGGCGCCATTCTCGACTCGGGCGGGCATGGCGAAACGGATTCGTCAGGAAGCTGCAGCTTCCCCGGGACAACTCGTTGCGTCCTGGTAGGCTGGGCTTCTTCAAAGGGGGGGGGAGGAGAGGACGCGCGCGCGTCAAGCTCGGCCGAGATCGAGGGTATCCGGAGGGGCCAACAAGGGCGTGGGCAGTGCAAGAAGCAGAGAGGATGGTGTATGGAGATCAATTCCAATTGTCCCCGCCAAGGAGGATGGTGGGAAAGCTGGAAAGGAGAGGCGGCGATGGGCAATTGGCAATTGGAAAACTGGAGCACAGCAGCCAGCAAAAACGAGAGGCCCAGGGCGGAGCGTGGCTCGCGGAACGCCAACAAGGGTCAGTCGGGTAGCTCGTTGAGTTTGGTTGGTTTGGCTCAGAGCTGGAAGGCTCGTGCAATGGTGGCGCGAGGCCGACAAGAACGTTAGATTGAGGCTTGCGGGAGCGGTGGCTCGACCCCGGTCCCAATCTGCGGTGCCAGGCGAGGACCCAATAGTATTCGTAATTCGGGTGTGATGGTGGTGTGTCAAGGCCAGGCTCTCTGGGTGTATACTGTGTACGAGTATGTGGACGTCGGCCAGAGAGGATGGGTTGTATCTGTAGGTATATGATGGAGGAGGAGCATCGAGAGACTCAAGAGGGGGACTGGAGTCGATGCAATGCCACCGAGCAGCACTTCACCTCGGCGGTCACCATTGCTGGAGGTTGGGCTTGGGCCTCTCTGCTGGGGAAAAGCAACCCGGAAGGTGGAGACGGGAAGGGGTTGGGCTGCTGGTGTGCTGGAGGCCCTGTCGTGGCCCTGTCATGGCCCTGTCATGGTCCTGTCATGGCCCTGTGGGTTTGACGGTTCTGACAGCCTGACTGGTGGTGAACCGGTGGTGATGGACTGATGGGAGGCCATTTCGGGCCAGGGACTGGGCAGGTGTAAAGTACCGGTGGCGTACCTGGACCCCTGGGTCCGCTGCACCCACCACGTAAAATGTGTGGGGGTGCTAACACAAAGCTGGAGGCGAGACCCGCGGAGGACCCAGCGTACTAGCTCAAGAGACAGGGCCAGTCCCGCCCACTGGGGTTTTCTTGGCAGGTTAAGTTGGACCCTGCAGAGGCTACACCAGTGCAGTACTGCAGTCCCTTGGCTCTCTCTCTTGGACTTTGCCCTGGCCCTGGGCTGGACGGCTGGGCGACAGCCTCGAGTCTACCTTATCCGCACGCACATGCTCGTCATAGTACGGATACAAGGCTCCCAGTCCATGGGATGGAATTCGGTGGCTTGGGGTCGCTCAGGTACCGGAGGCGTCTCCAAGCGCCACTTGACTCTTCTGGTAATAGTGCCAACCGGGAGTTTGTCGGCCATGTTACACAGGAAACTCCCGCTCTCCGCTGAAGGTTTCTGGAGGGAGGCTGTTTCATGGCACGGCAGGTCAGCGACAGAACCCAATCCGTCATATGAGGTCTCAGACACAGCGCAGCCTTCTATTGCCAGCACCTAGGGTCTCAGTTGTGAACTTGTCATGATCCCCCATTGGTTCCTCGCCGATGGCAAAAGAAATCGCCGACGTGGTGGGACGTGGACCGTGGTCGGCGGCCCAGGGCTCCCGCTAACACGTACACGTATTTCGCGCCCCAACGATATTCGTACTCGTACAAATACGTACTCGTGGTAGCACCGTCGATTCCTTCTCCTTGACCGACTCTCGGTGGCTCGGGCATATTATCATATTACTACTCATTATATTCGTATGATTATGGCATGTTGACCGATGCATCTTACCGCCCCGATCCCTAGCCTATTCCCATTGGATGCCCCGTCGTCGGACTACCCTACGCTGCTTCATGCATGCAGAGCGACTACAGACATGAACTGATCATTACTTATGCAGCCACCGTGAAGTCTCTTGTTATATTTAGATGAGACAATCCGTGCATAGTGGCATTATTTCCAGACGTTTGCGCTTGTGGCGCTTAGGGGGAATGTACAACTACTGCACGTTGCTTAGGTGGTAGTAGTACAAAATCATACCAATATTATACTCCGGTTTGTGAGCCAGAGTCGAGTTCAGATGCCCAGGACCACAATTCCGGCCAGTATTGCATTGGTAAACTCTGGAACAACACCAAGTCGCAAACTTGGCCAATACTTAATATAAATGGTAAATAAATTCAAGCAACAAGAGCATGGCAGAGGACAAATGCACCATTTACCACAAAGGCAATGGGGGGCTCCAGGTTAGCAGTTTTGGCCCGATATGTCATACAGTAGTAGCCGACTCGCTGGCACAACGTCATAATTGCGACCTGCTATTCGGTAGCTCTGCGTCCAGCTTTGCCGAGCTTTTCCACATTGGACGGAGCTCCAGCGACCCTCCCAAGTCCCAACCCCAACATCACCACCAACCTTGCCAATCGCCAAAACCGCCCGAAGCATGGCCGTCTCCCAGTGCCTGCCGCTTCGCCCGCTGGCCGCCGGCCTTGCGCGCCCGTCCGCAAAGACGGCCGCCGCCGCCGCCTTCTCCCGCCTGCCCGTGACCTCGGTCCGTCGCAAGTCTGGGCCCTACGGCTACACCCAGGCAAAGGCCCTCGTCTTCTCGAAGTACGGCGAACCCTCCGATGTCCTCAAGTAAGCCCCGAATCCCCCCTCCACGTAGACGCCGACGGATCGGCTGACCCCGTGGCGCCAGCCTCCACGCCCACTCCATCTCTCCCACCCTCCCGTCCTCGTCCGTCCTCGTCCGCGCCCTGGCCTCGCCCATCAACCCCGCCGACATCAACACCGTCCAGGGCACCTACGGCTCCAAGCCGCCGTTTACCTCCCTCATTGGTACCGCTGAGCCCTCCGTCACCCCCGGAAATGAGGGTGTCTTCGAGGTCCTGTCCGCCGGCGACGGCTCCTCCGACCTCAAGAAGGGCGACTGGGTTATCCCCGCCATCTCCCAGTTCGGCACCTGGCGCACCCACGCCGTCGCCGACGCCGACAAGTTCCTCAAGATCAACAAGGAGGGGCTCACGCCGCTGCAGGTCGCCACCGTCAGCGTCAACCCGTGCTCGGCGTACCGCCTGCTGCGCTCCTACGGCCCCAGCGCGGGGCTCAAGGCCGGGCTGGGCATGCGCCCGCTCGAGGTCGGCAGCGGCGAGTGGTTCATCCAGAACGGCGCCAACTCGGGCGTCGGCCGCGCCGCCATCCAGTTCGGCAGGCTGTGGGGCCTGCGCAGCATCAACGTGATCCGCGACCGCGACACCCCCGAGGAGACCGAGGCCCTCAAGCAGGAGCTGCGCGACCTGGGCGCCGACGTGGTCGTGACCGACTCGCAGTTCATGTCGCGCGAGTGGAGGGACCAGCTCGCCGAGATCACCCGCAAGGGCCGCGAGCAGATCGGCCTGGGCTTCAACTGCGTCGGCGGCAAGTCGGCCACGGCCATTGCCCGCTCGCTCGGCGAGGGCGGCACCATGGTGTCCTACGGCGGCATGGCCAAGCAGCCCGTGTCGCTGCCCGTGGGCCTCCTCATCTTCAAGGACATCCGCTTCGTGGGCTTCTGGCTGTCCAAGTGGAACGAGAAGGACGTCACCGGGCGCAAGCACATGATCGAGGACATCCTCAGCCTCATCCGCGCGGGCAAGTTCCGCGACGTGCCCGTCGAGGAGGTCAAGTGGGACTGGGAGACCGAGGAGGCTGCGCTGAGGAATGCCGTCCAGGGTGGACTCTCGGGCTTCAGGAAAGGAAAGGGCGTGTTTGTGTTTGGTGACACGTAGACGGCTCGATCGACACTTGTACAACTAAATGTTTCAACAGAGTCATGTCTCATAAACCATATTCTAGAGAGGCAGAACTCAATAATTCCAAGGGGAATTGATATAGCCCTTCCCCGTGCAAGTCTAAAGCTGCATAAACTCCACCCCCCTCCTATGCTCTAAACGCCTGTGCCCACTCATGTAGCTTGTCGATGACGACGGGCGCAAAGGCCGTCAGGGTATCCTCTATTACTCTTCCAAAGTATAGAATAGCCTCCTCCTCGCTGAGCTCCAGGTGAAACCTCTCCCGGACTTTGAGCACCGCCTTATCAGGTTCCAACCGGATGTCGGGAATATTAGCATCCACCATGAGGCTAAACAGGTTGAGAATGAGGTTCGACGACTTGCGAAGCGCCGTGTATGCGAGGAAACAGTACTGCCTGAACTGCATATAATGTTCTGATTGGACGCCGCCCATGCAGTCGACCATCTCCTTGGAAAGCTTCATCGCTGGTGCAAACGGCTTAGGGTCTCGTCCCAGGATGAAGCCAAAGTCGGCATGGAAGAAGTGACCATCAGGGGCGAGGAGCAGGTTGTCAAGATGGCGATCGCCAACACCGAGAATGTATGTGATGACACAGTATCCGGCACAGGAGCGAACATATGTATCAAGAGTCTCCTGACGCACTCCAAGGGGCTGTCTATCATCCGGGTTGTGGTGCCTGAGATAGGCTAGCGCTGGATTGTTCCTGAATCTACCGACGATGCTGGACAGGCTCTGCGACTGGACAAACTGCGAGGCACCAGCAGAGGTGCTCGTGGCCAGGATTTTGTAGGGAGACAGCTTGAGGTCCAAGTTTTCCTTTTGGAGAAGCTGGTCCATGAGCGTGATAATTTGAATGACGAGTTGATCCTGTCTCAGATCGTCGCCCAGCTTAAAGATGATAGGGTATATGCTCCCGGTAGTCGTCTTGAATGTGAATTTGATTGGATTGAGGGTCGACTTGAATACGGTGACCTGATCGGGCACGACGCCAGTCACCTTGACCGAAGGGTCGAGTGGCATGGCCAGCGGGGGATCAAACGTGATCAACTCATTCTTTGGGTCCGCAAGCAGGTGTTTCACTCGTTCGACCTTTTTGGCGATGGACTCGGAGGATGCCTTGACTTCGCTCGCAATCTTGGACAAGACGGCAACCATCTCGGCCTGGCGTAGCAGTGTCTTACGATTCTGGGGTCCACCAGGGTGCTTTACGAGCTCTACTACGAACTCGTAGGCCACTCTGCGGTATATTTCTCGATTGTCCTCTCCCTGTACTGGGCTGTGGTCATCGCACTCAACCATGAGATACCAGTAAAAGTAGTTCCCGAGCATGAAGTTGGCGGCCGCTCGCTGGATGAGGAATCTCGCCAGGGATGAGTCCTGGGTAATCTCCTGCGCCGACTCGGCCGAAACATGCTCGTATTTGAGAGCCTGCACTAGCTGGAGGAGGTAGAGCAGCAGCTCGTCATCGTCTGCCTTCCGGAGGCGATCCACGGCGTAAGACCTGACTCCTGGGTTGTCAAAGGAGGGGCCGAGGAGCTCCAGCGCATCATCTACGTCAATCTCGGTCCAGCGACCGAGGACTTGAATCGCTTGCTTTGATTCGCTCTGATCGGCCCAGTTGACAGACTTGACAAACTTTGTCAGAGCTCTCTTGTCCCTTGTTAGATGGTACCGGAACTTCCACACCAGATCCGTCTCTTCGGGTGACAGGACGTGTGTCGGGGAGTAGGACATGATCTGGTTCAGCTCATCGCGGACCTTGGCGTTGGGTTTCAGATCCTTATCTAGTATTCCGTGCCTGTGGGAGCTTCGGAAGAGTCTCCGGTGCTTGGCCTCGGCGGGATTGTCACGATGGCCAGCCTCGGGGTCGTACACCTTTATCAGACGATTTCCGAGGCCTTCGGAGCCGTCCTCCCACCCGTTAATACCGGGCCCAAACTGGACCTGAGGCTGCCTCTGAGAGATGTTGGGTTGCGACGCCGAGAGAGACTGCAGAGCGGATATTGGGGGAGGGTCGTATTCATGGTCGGCGAATACCACGGGGAAGTCAAATCGTGGCAGTTCGATGTTGAGGAGGAATGTGGACGGCTCTGGGCGACCATCACTGGGAGTGTCTGGGTCTGCATCTGTGGCGTCCTCACTGTCCCCATTAAGGGTTCGCTGCCGCTGGAGCATCTTCATGGATGACTTGGCCGCCTGCAGCCCTCGCTTCTCAAAGCTCCGGAAAACCATCTGGTCCAGCCATTCGACGCGGGGGATCTCGCCCATCTCGTGCTTCTTAAAGAGCTTCTCCATGCGATCGAGCTCCTCGGCGTCCTTGTCCAGAGCCGGGGTCTCGCCGTGCCTCAGATTTCCCTTCTTTTCCATGATGAGGGCCGGGGTCTGGGTCTTGTCCATGCCGTCGGCTTTCTTGTGCCGATGTATCAAACACTTCTGCCGACCTTTTTGAACCTGGTTGTCGTCGTCGAACATCGGCAGCGTGGTGCCACCAAAGGGTATCGCATGTCCGCTCGCATCCTTGCCGCCGACAGGGGAGAGATCCCATATCGTGATGGCGAGGGCTGAGTCGGCTGGGAGGGCGTTGTATGTGATGGGCAGCTCGAGCCATTCGTTCCATCTGCGAGGCGCGGGTCAGTTTAGTCGACACTTGTCATGGAGCAGGATTTGCGCACTTTCTCTCAGAACGAAATGATCGGTAAGCAGTCTGCACTGGGACGGTCAAGGGTTTGGAGCCAGCCCAGACTTGAACGGTGACGTAGAGGTCGGAGTTGGGACTGGCAACAGGTAAAGTGAGCTTAGGATCGGATTGCGCTGGGTGATAGTGGGCTTACCTCGTGTTGGAGCCGATGTGTCGCAGGTCAGGTCTTTCGAGGAGCGTCGAGTATCTGAAAGGCGGCTCGTCTCCCTCAAGATTCATTCTGCGCGGGCTGTCAGTACCACGGGTCATAGGCGTATAGAGGGGCTAGTAGACAAGTCGCACATTCGGATGCTGACCGGGTGGTCAACATCTCTGGACCCTGCAAAGGAGAAGGGGTCCATCCTCCCGTATTCAGCCATGCCGGGTCACGTCATTGCGAGTTGTAGCAGTCTGCCTGTTGGCGCTGGGCAGTGTGGCTCGAGGCGAGGGCGTGAAGACGTTCGGATGTTGCTGGTTGCACGCAGGTGGTGATGAGTGGGTGGGTGGGTGATGGAAGCTCCGCTGATGACGGGAGCGACTTCCAGGGAAGCTCCCCTCTGCCCCACTGTAGCACTAACAAGGTAGGTACTTATAGCCCGCTGCACCTCACTCACTCACTGTATGGGTACCTACTTGCCTTACCTAGGTACTAGTGAGAAGGCGTGCGATAATGAGACTTCTAGAGATTGCCAACTGACCAAACACTCCCTTATCTCATACAATCTTTCATTATTTTTGCTTTTGTATATTACAATATGCAATCGCAATCCCATTGCGGGAATGGTATCAAAGAAGCACCCGAGCCACCTCCCAAACACCGATCCCAGTCCATGCCAAACAAGATAATCACACAATCGATACATGACAGATTACACCTTTTTTCCGTGCAGGTGCCACTCAAACACATCGTGGAAGACCTCCTTGGCATTCCCCTCCAGCACGTCCCCGTGGCAGGGGATGAGCGTGGTAAAGTCCCACTTGTCAATCACCTGCAGGCTGTCGTTGAAGCTGGCGCGGTCCTTGGCCGCCATGTACCAGTTGAAGCGCTTCATCCACTTGTTGTCCTTGCTGGGCGTCTGCGCGCCCTCGAACATGCGCGCGGCGAAGCCGCCGGGGCGGCGCTCGGCCTCGGGGACGCGGCTGTACTGCTCGGTGGCGGGCAGGCAGAAGAGCAGGTCGGCCTCGATGAGGACGCGGTCCGGGCGGTAGTAGAAGACGAGCTCGCGGTTGGCGTGGCCGTCGACATACTCGTAGTCAAAGTCGGCGTCAAAGTCGTCGCCGATGCGCGTCTCGCGCTTGGTGGTCTTGGTGAAGACGACGTCGAACTTGTCGTCGCCGATCTTGGGGTCGCTCTGCTGCTTGGCGCGCTTCTCAGGGAGACCCTCCGGGCCGACTATCTTGGCAGACGGATACGCCGAGGCCCACTCGGAGATGAAGATGTGGTGCTCGAAGTCGAGGGCGACGATGTAGGCCACCTCGCCACCCATCTCGGCGATCTTGGCCTTGGTGTCATCGGTGAGGGCTACGGGCGAGAAGACGGCCAGATTGCCAGAGCTGAGCTTGACTGGAGCGGTGTTAGTCAAGGTGGGATTTCCTTGGGCGGAAAGCACCGTGAGGAGTCGAGGACTCACCGAGAGTGCCACGGCCACCAATCTTGATGGAGCCGAAGCGCGCAAAGGGGACGGAGAAGGTGGCAATGTTGGGAGTGACATTGCGGATGACCATGACCTCGGCCGGGTTCCAGGGAATGAGTTTGGACGACATGACGGCGTGAGATGCTGCTGGGGTCGAAGTTATTGATCGTGTCTGCTGGTGACGGGGTTGAAGCGTCTGGGCCAGGCTTAATATATGCCCTGGCTGTCGGGTATGGCGCCGACTATCAGTATCGATGACGCAAAACCTGCGACCGGCCTCTGGCAGGCTCAGTAGGCCCAGCCGGCTCGATCGAGGTCTGACAAAGCGCAATTGCAAGTCCCATGCTGCCTGGCGCATGACTTTCATGTCGCCTGCTTCCTCTGCCGAGGTTCCACGGCGAGGCCGGCCGACTTTGCTTGATCAGTATCGATGCCCGTCCCCGTCGCGTGTACGGATACGAAGTAAGTGCTACTAGCCGCATTCACACATACGAGTAGTACCTAAGTAGGTACGCAGGACGTGCTACCATGTCGTCTGATACCCGGCGGTGCCGGAGGAGGATGAACCCGCTCCGGGCGTATTACAGTTCTTGTTTCAGCGTATCACCTTCAGCGTATTATTCTCAAGTTTCAACAGCCGTAACCGCGCAGAATGGCACCTCAATTACTAATATGCAGCCAGCCAGCCACTGCCCTGTAACCTGTAACCTGGATGGAACCTGCAACCACCACCCACCTCGCACGTTCACCACCTCGCACGTTCACACGATATTACACCCAGCTCCAGACAATCCTCTTCACCTCGCCCCAGCCAAACATCAGGTTTGGGTCCACCCCAGGCAGCCACTTCCACGACGGGTCTTCGTGCATGTACTCCAGCAGATAAACCCGCGTGTCCCTGTTGGCATCTATCCACACGGCCCTCTCCCGCTGCAGTGCAACGTAGATCTGGCCCACTAGAAAGCTTGCCCCTAGCCACAGCTGCATCGCCAGGATGATCCGCGACTCCCACGACACGCGTGAGACCGCCATCCCGGGCAGGGGGTACTCGATCCAGTGCTCGAACCGCGCACATGCGCTCTGCACCGGGTCCACCACCAGTCGCACCAGCCCCAGGTAGCTGCCCGTGACCAGGAACCAGAACAGCTCGACCCAAGCCGCGAACTGCGCCCTGACCAGAGCGCTCAGGGCCCCTCTCAAGTCAGCAGGCGTGGCGGGCAGTGTGTAAGTGATGGAGCTGATGGAGGCTCCTAGGCCTCGAGGTGGAAGGCAGGGCTTTGTATCTGTAGTGGTTGGCATCGAGCCTATCGCCTTGGAAATATTGCCCAGCATGGACAACTTCTTCTCGGGCTGGCTTCCATCCCGCTCCATCGTGGAAGATAATTCTCTGCCACTCGGGGCCGACTCGCTTCGGCACTGCTTGATCTTCCTTGCTCGACGCTGCTGGGCTCTTTGTAATCGCTTCCGCTTGACCTTCACGATCCGACTACTGTTACCTACAGGCCTTGGCATGGTATACCGGGCACCGGTGTGACCCTCTGTCCCCTCCGGCTGGCTGGCGTCTGCCGTTGTCACTACTCCATCTCCCTCCGATTCCGTGCTCGTGCCAGAGGATTCTCCAGCCTCGTTGGAGGTTGATCTGAGGCTGGACTCTTCGGGATCGTTGGAGCTTGGCTGCATGGGGGATTCTTCGGCGTCGTGGGGGCTCCATTTGGTGTCGGATGAGATGGCATCCATCCCGGGGAAGCTTCGAGGCTGGGGTTGGGTGTGGTTTTTAGCTGTACGAACCGCAGGTGGCGGCGGCAGGACTTCTGGTTTGTGGGTAATTTTGAGTGCGTTCCATAACTGTCCAGCCTCGTCTTCCCTATCTGTTCCAGGGGTTGGTGAGGTGGGAGCGTCGCTATGTTGGATATCTTGTTCCTCAGGAACCTCGATATCGATCTCCTCCAGGCGGGCAGTCTGCTCCGCCACCCATGATTCAACAGAGGAGGCGGAGGATTCGTTGCCGCCGGGTTGGTCCCAGGATAATCTCTCGCGCTGTGCTAGCATGTCGGCCAGCTTGTCCCCACCGCCATCGCCATATTCCTTGAGGCCATCGTCTTCTTCCTCGTTGCTACCAGTGGCCACATTTTCGCCCTTAGGGATACTATGGCCGCCGTATGCCCAAGGGGTAGCAGGCCCATGCCGTTCATTGTCCGACCAGTCATCTGGCCTGCCCCATCGAACCCTCCTAGAACTACTACTTTTGGCATTTTGTTCTAGGTCTACCTCGTCCCGCTCATCATCGTCAGCTTGATCTTCCGCATCATACAGGTCCCCCCCATCGTCTCCATCTTCAACGTATTCATCAGAGCTGGGGCCATCCTCTCCCACCTCATATGCTAGGGCGCTGGCAGTCGTATAAATCTCCTCACCGAACGAAGCCCTCACGCCTTGAAAGCTGTCGCTATCCGCAGAGCTATCGTCGCTATTGCCGCATTTGCCGGCGATACCGCTGCTGCTAATTTTGCTTCCCTTCCCGGCTCTGCTATTGTCTTGCTCATCGCTATCGTCATTCCCGTCAAGATCGGCACCCAGTAATGTGGCAGCTGGAGGCGGGGATCCCCTCCTCGATCTGGATGCGTCGATGGCATTGTTCCGGATTTTGGCAACTGCAGCTAGCATGTGTCTGCCTCGCATGATCTCGCCTACCTGTGACCTCATGGCCTCGTCTGAGAGTTCCTTTACCCCAGCGATGATATCGTCCTTGGCTTCGGCAGCTTGTGCGCGCAGGTCTGCAGTCAGACCACGTAGTCCCTCCAAGACAGAGAACAGGCTGCTGACTTTGGCGCACAGTGTCTTTTCGCGCTGGCTGCGCTGGTTCTGCTCCGCCTTGAACCGGGACAAGGCCTGGTGGGACGTCTCGAACCTCTCGCCGGCTTCGTCCTGGAGCCACTCGACGGCCATCCTATCCGGGTCGGCTGTTGCCGTCCCTGCTCTGGCCTTACTGTCACCCGAACCGTAACTCATAGGCCCCAATACGGATTCCAGATTGGTCTGCATCGGGGAACCTTGTCGCGACGAGCCGGGATTGGTGCTGCTCCCAAACCTCACAGGCTTTCTCCCCTCCTCCCTACCCCTGGAGCTCCCCATCGAACTGAGACTGGGTCCCGGCTCGTAATCCGTGTCACCGTCATCCGGTACCGAGGGGACGTTGAGAGTCGACTTCCGGCTGCTGCTCTTCCCCGTGCCCTTCCCACGCTTCACATGCCTCTTCTTGATCTTTATCCCCCTCATCTTGTTGACGAACTAGTGAGGCGGTGTGGGGTGATCGGTCAAAGGATTGGGGACTCGAGTCCGCAAGATTTCGTCGGCTGTAGGCGGTTAGCCTTCGAATGCTACTTGATTTCTCAAAGAAATTTAGGATCTCAAATGGTCATTCTCACCCTGTGAGGTGCGGTACAATGAGAGAAAGGGGAAGGGGCGCTGCCCATGGGGATGACAAAGGGGTAGTATTTCAAAGTATTTCAATCGCCCGCCCTCCTGGGTTGGAGGACGAGCCACACTTGCAAATGGGTATTGGGGAGTACTAATTGATAGCACAGACAGCTTCCCACATTAGAATCATATCGGTCCAAATTTGGAAACCGAGGGTTGTATTTTGCCAGAGGGCAAGGCCTGGTGGTGGCGCGTGCTCGGTGCAAGTGCGCAAGGGGGAGGGCCTCAAGTCTTTGTCCTCTGCAAAGTGTCCACAAGCGAGTTCGATCAGTGCGTAAGGCTGCGACGTTTGGGACAAAGAGTTGATATCTGGTGGGAGAAGGCCAGCGGTGTGTGGCAGTTCAAATGGGTATTGTATTATGACATGATGCAGGCCATCAGCGACATGATTTATTCCCTCGTTAGACCATCGTGGCAGCAGTTGCAAGCGGCGAGACGTAGCTTAGCTGTACCATCCTCTCGCCCCTGGACCCCGTTGTGCCGTCTCTCTCCTGTGCTCAATCATCGGCTCCGCGATGCCGAGAGTGTCAATAATATCTTGCCATATCTCCATATCCATGGATAAGATGGCCTGGTACTTGTACCCACCGCGGGCCCGGCCCTCATCTTCCGTATCCCTATCTACCGGGGCTGAACAGATGTTAGAGATGTACGAGCAACTAGGAGGGAGGAGAACGTACAGATTGCTGGGAGGTCATTATCATCAAAGTCGACCTCGATTCTGCCGTCGCGGATGAGGAAGCTGAGGTAGAACATGTTTTCGACAGTTTGACCAAATGACCTTGGATTGACCACGAATCTCATGAGATCAATGCCGCCGGTGCTGCGTAGACCGTGCTGATGCATGATCTCGGTCTTCTTCGCATCGTCCATGTCATCTTCGATAAGCTCCGCGACCGTCTCTTGTACGTCGGCCTGGACCTTCTGAAGTTGTTGCAAGATTTTGCCACATATAGCTGCAAGTTCATTTTCCGAGGTGGCAAAGTCGGTGGCATCGAGCACCTCTGGGCGCGTCTCGGTCAAGTTATTTGGCCGGAACGGGGCGCTGCGCTTCGTGATTTTGCGCGCCTTCTTTTCTACTGAGAGCGGCCCGAGGAGAAACCCGGGCAAGGCTGGTCGACGTGTGTGTGGTAGCGCGGCAAACCGTCCCAGATGCGCCCAGTTCATCATGTCTCCCTCGTCGCCGGCGTCCTCGTCGTCCTCGTCGTTGTCGTGTGGGCGGGATCTTCTCCGATGGCGCTGCGTGCTGGAAAGCTCGGGGGCATTGTCATCCTCGATCCCCCTGCCCTGTCGCATGTACGTGATGCACTTGGACACAAACTCGTCGACATCAACGCCTTGGGAAAGGCTGCCCTGCGTCAACCGCAGGGTTTTTCGGTATGATAGATCGGTTGTGCTGACGAGAAGCCTTGAGTCGCTGGCAGCCTCACCGGGGCGTTTGACCTTCTTGAGGAAGGCATTCGCCTTTTGGATAGTTTCGTTGAGGCCGCGGGAGCCACTCTGCAGGTACTCCTCAGAGTTCTCTGTCAGATCCTGCAACAGGTTGCGGAGGCCTCTTTGCACTCTGCGACGCTCCTCAACTGGCTGGTCCGGATCGTACACGTCGTCGCTGTCCTCACCTTGATCGCCATTTTCTTCATTATCCTCATCCTCGCTCAACGTCTCGGGTTCGGTGGCTCGTCTCCTGTTGGTGGAAGATTCCCCGGTTGTCGTGTCGGCGCGTTTCCGCTTTGAACCCGAAACTTGGCGGGTTCCTTGCGCATCCCTCACAGCAAGATTGCCGCCCGCTCCTGAGGCGTGAGAGGGTGACTGAGAGGGTGACGGGGAGGCAGATGTCGAGAGATAGTCCACGCCGGAGTCCTCGACGCGGGTGGGCATGGTGCGAAGGCTATTAGGCCTTCTAATTCGATTAGGCTAAAGAGCAAACAAATTTAAATTTGAAGATGCGAATGAGAGCTTCGTTCAGGACGCTGGGGCTGGAGATGGGGTTTGTTGCTGGAAGCTGGGAGGGGCCATGGCAAGTCGCGTCTGTGGACGCGACGGAAGCACTTTATCAAAAGTGGGGCATTGGCTGCCTTGCAAGAAGAGCAACTGCAAAGCAAGGTACAGAGTACCAAGTACTCAGAGTGACTTGACGATTTGACGGCAGCAACAACGGCATGCTCCCAAGGGTAAAATTACTAAAATTAAAGTATACAGCAGAGTGTGGAGGTATCTCGAGAATATGGAGGAGGACAATGGTAGTAAATCTAAAACCAATGCACACGGAACCAGGTAAAACATCCGCACGTGCATCATGTGCTCCATTCTGTGGAGGCCTGGGCTAAGCAGATACTACTACCTTAGCATAGGGATACTGAGGGAGGAAGTTTAGCCAAGGTCTTTATCCAGAAGCGCCTCGGCCATACGATTCTAATAATATGAATAGGATAATGTTCTAGGGATGGCCAGGAATCAGGATGGTCGGGCCGCGTTGTTGGCGGCTGCATTGGTGATGGACCCTGCATTGGCCTCCTCGCACAAAGGATTCCCCCGATCGTGCCTTGACCGGTCGACAGGCACTGGTGACGCCCGAGGGCCTCAGATCGATGCACAGAATCCGAATAAAGCCGGCGTTCGTCATTCCGCATCACGGCCGGGCTACATTCGCCGACCTCGAACATATCGAACTCATGATGCGGCGACAGCTTGCAGGTGGGCGATTGGGGATGCGCACGCCAACAGAGACATCATAGCTTGTACTATCTCAAGTGCTACTAGTGCCTAACTAGGTAGTAAAAGGGGGAGGGTTCTTCAAGGGCAGAGGGAGAGAGGAGACCGCCTACTAATAATTGTGCACAGCCCCTCGCCGGCTTTCGGTTCATCACCAAGCGACAAGCGCATCATCGAGTTCCACTCGCGTCCGCCAAGGCAGCAATAAACCGGATTCATCGCGCTGCGCTGGTGGAACTTCTTTTTCAGGCCTCTTCAACTGAGCTCCATTGCTGACGTCGAAGAGGCCTCGATGGCGGGCCCCTGGTGAGTTTATCCCCCCGCCAGCCAGTGCCTGTCACGTATGTACAGCGACCCCGCCATTTTTGGAGGCTGGCTTGTTGGTGCCATCCATGTGCGGCGCCATGATCAGCGCCATGATCAGCGCCATGATCAGCGCCATGATCAGCTACTCGTATCTCTATCATCCGTGAATCACCCCCAGCTCATCCGGTAGGTATCCCATCCAGAGAAACTTTGCCTAGTGATACTGGGACGTCTTCTTGTGCTCCTTGCTCCGTATAGGGTCGCGCGGAGCACTGGCACAAGACCGCCTTCCCCACACCCTCCTGCGGACTGGTCGCCTGGTCTCACCTGTCCCTTGTCATTCCCGGGCCTGGATAGCAATGGACCTTTCCGCTGGCAGGAGAGGTGGTGTGCCCCCAGCGCCACACTTTATGTCCATGCAGCCATGATTGATGGCCCTCTATGGCCCTCTATGGCCCTGGCTGCACTCTGCAGTTCACAAGTCCCTCCCTGCCTGCCTGCCTTTGCTGGCCCTTCTTTGCCTGGAGTAACTCAGGGCTGCTGTGGATTATGGATCTCCTGCAGCTTGTCTCCGCCCCTGCGCCTCTGGGCTGCGACTGCTGTGAGCTGTGCACATGTTTCCGACCCCCCCGACCCCTCCTCGCGTGTCATACCTCACCAAGCCCAAGCAAGGCGTCTGGACCCCCATCTGAGTCTCTGATATACGGATACGTCCGTACCTCTGGCCCGAGGCCGGCTCCGCCCAACCAGGAACTGAAGCTGCACCTCGTTGAATGTCTTCTCTTCCTGTTTCCTCTTTCTTGCTCTCTTCCCCTCCAAGACCAGGCCTTGCCTTTGAGGACGAACAAGTAGGCGGTTGGTACCCAATTTGAATGTATCCTCTGTCTTACCAGCCCGACCTCGCTTCTCTTAACACATACCATGGCGGCCTCTCTCGTGGCACCGCGCTACAGCGCCGAGGACTTCGACACGACGTCGATTCGCTCGGCTGCGCCCTCCTATGGTAAGTACTGACCAAGGATACACATTGGGTATCTCCGCCGTTTCTTGACACGGAGTGTATTATTCTAACCAGCCCGTCAGTCTCGGACGCGCCTTCATACCACTCCAACACATCCTACCAGGAGAGTCTTCCCCCGTATGCCCCTCGGGAGAACAGAAACGCCTCTAGCGCTGCCTCCAGCAACAACCCGGGCCAAGGTCAGTCCCGGAACCGATCCGCCACCCAGCCGCAGACCATCGGCCTTCCGCCGGTCCCTGCAGCGCCCCCGCTCGGCGTCCCGAGCCTGCACAACTTCCGCATCCCGACATGGTCGATGCGCAACGCTCCCGCCGCCCGCCAACTCCACAGCGTCATTGAGCGCCGCGTCAACGCTGGGATGGAGAGCGCTCGCAGCGGCGCCGGCGCCGGCGGCAGCAGCAGCAGCAGCAGCAGTAGTAGTAGCGGCGGCGGCAGTAGTAGCAGCAGCAACCTCACAACACAACGCTACCAGAGCACGCCCAATCGCACCTCAAACCAGACCGAAGAACACATCCTGAGGCCACTCGAGGATCCATACCTGGTTGGCGAGAGGGCTGCCGAGGAGGCCAAGCGCGAGCGGCTGGCGCGCGAGAGAGGCGATGATATTCTTGTCCGAGAGGACAAACAGTGGGACTGGATGCTAGGTTGGTTCGCTCCCCTTATTCCACCAGTGTGGATGCTAACGTTTCGACAGAGCAGATGAAGAACTGGGAGGAGCGCGAGAGGAGCTTCTCTAGATTCCGCCGTGAAGTGGAAAATAGTCGTCGCGGAAAGTGGACACGGCGCATGGGAGGTCGCATCTGACCAACGCTGCGCCGTCTTGCTTTGCTTCTTTATCGTAGTGATGATTCTCTTTTCCCTTATGTCATGCATATGTACGTGTCATGTCGCATTTGTCGGCGTTCACGTCTAGAGCGGTTCAACGGGTTCTGTTCTTTCGGGTAGTCGTTACTGGCGTCTTCCTTTTTGCAGACTGGCACTACAGGTGTTGTCCAGCTCTGCCACTTGCTTGTCTTTCAATGACTTTCAGGGCCGGGTACCTTTGAGATTAGTCGTTAGGAATTTCAACAATGACTTGAAGGCGCTCTAGGTGAATGCTTTGAGTGACCGCGACCGTTTCGACAACATGGTTTTCGTATTCAGGCTAATGGACTGAAAAGGCCTCGGCCTCTTCTCTACCTGCCAGGTTAAATGTACACGGTTCCGTAACGCCATGCCCTATGCTCTTATCAAGACATTGCTTTGTACCTCGGTGGCTATCATGTGCACCAAGAAAGTTTGTTGGGGCATCCTGTTGGATGCGTCGTTGGGAGGGGTCGCATAACAGCGCGGCGATCAACCCTTGCTCTTCGTGTTGAGGATGAGGGCGACAATGAGGCTGACCGAATGTCAGTTTGGTTTAGAATGCACACATGGGGAGTACATACCCGTAAAGACCCAGAACTTCTCCGAAAATAAGGATGAGAACCATGCCGACAAAGATGCGGGACTGCTCCATGTATGCCCGGACGCCGGAGTCGCCGACAATGCCAATGCAGTAGCCAGCGGCGAGACCTGTCAGTCCAACAGCGAGGCCGCAGGCCAGGTGCATGAAGCCACTGGCAAATATGTTAGCTCTTATACCGCCTCCGTCAAGGATTCGACGCACGTGAAGAGATTATAGCTCTGCTGCGAGGGAGGGGCCAGGTCTTCGGCGATGAGGACGGAGATGACGAGCGAGTAGACCGCGAGAATACCCGACATAATAACGGGAATGAGGCACTGCAAAAAACGTCAGCAAAAGATGATGCCTGTACGTGCCAGTGCTCGCTTCGACATACCTTCATGATCAGCTCTGGCCGGAAGGTTCCCACACCGGCGATGCCAATTCCCGACTTGGCCGTGCCATACGCAGCGCCGATACCTGTAGACAAATCGTTCAGTATGGCCACCAGGATCAAGGAGATGGGGCAAATAGAGGCTTCTGGTAGGGGAAGTCATACATCCGAAGACCATGGCTGCTGCAATACCGGCCTATCGCGGCGTACCGTTAGCAATGGAAGCCCCTGGAGAAGATGACGGCATCGAGCCGTGGCAGACTCACCATCCCAATAAAGGGCGCGAATTTGGGCGCGTACTCGGACTCATCCATCTTGGCGGTAGACTCGAGGGGCGGACTTGATGAGGCGAGACGGAGGTATGGCGTTGCAGGGGAGCTGGCGTTGGTGGACGTCGCAGCTCGAAGATGTCGGTTCTGCCCAGGCTGTCTGGTCTGGAGCTTGTTGCCTCGAGCATCTGAGCGTGTGTCGTGGCCAATCATGGGCCATGGGGAGCTACTTGGGCTGCACGTGACTTTGGACGCCACGCTTCAAGTTGATTGGCCTCCTGTGCCCAAGCCCAACGGTGCTTCGGTGCTTCGGTGCCTCCACCACCACGCCAGGAGCGAGCGCCAGGGGAGTTGGCCTCAACGGCCAGTTTGCCGGAGGTACCGTCAACGTGCTGCGCGAAATCAACGTTATTCCCGCCGCAGACGGCTACTACTGCTAGTATGTTTATGGGATGCATAGATGCTCGCTCTGGGAAATTTGAGGCCGGATCCTCAGGCGAACATAGACTCTTGACGTGGTCGGACCACTCCTGAGCTCCCAGCACGCACCTACCTGAGGTACGAATACGGAGTATCCGCATCTTATCCGCCAATGCGGCGTGGGCAATGCATCCGTCTGGTGAAACGTTCCTACTTTGGCACATGTACCTTGCGCATACGACAGCTTGCTCAGCAGCGCCATCAGGGCACCAAGCAGCTTTCTGCGCTTGGCCGGTAAAGAGCCAAATGGCTGCTCCATCTTAAATACCCGCCAGTCATAAAGAGCAATCTGATTTCATTTGCACCTAAGGCCTGACGGCTGGATCAAGCTGGGGCAGGCAAAGAGAAGTACTACCACCAGCACCGGCGGCTTGAAGTACCGCCAGCGCCTTCTGCCAGCCCCATTGCCACTGTGACCCCGGCGTCTCCCTACCTGCGGCACTAAGTGTCACTACTCCAGACCCGTCACTAAGACCGCCAACCCACCTGGCACCACCCATTTGCCAACCTATCCCCGAGCAGTGACAAGTCTCAGGCAGAGAAGTTACAATACTGCCTGTCCGGTGGTGCGTCGCTCTCTGGCATCACTCCATCCCTCAACCCCTCGAGCCGTCGACGGCCGTCTGCGATAGCCAATCCACCGACTTGCCTATTAGCCCGCTTCTGGTTTCTGATGCCACATCTCTGCGACGCACGTTCCTCCATCCCGGGACAGTGGCTGTGAGGCAAAGAATCTCGACAACCCGCCTCCTCGCCTCGACGACCGACCCCGTCAAACGCCCCGAAACGGCTTCTCCAGAGCGAACGAGCGCCTCACTAGCCCTTCTGCCACCCGTCAAAGCAGGGCAGGATAGCAGCTTGCGGCTCAAGCAGTCCAGGGCCAAGGGACGGGCGTATCACGAGACACCGCACCCAAGACATCCCTCATTCTCTCCGAGTCGACTGACGGCGGCACATCCGTCGACGTCGACGCTCCATCCTGCGACGGGCCATTTTGTGCCCTAAGGTCGAGAGCGGCCTCTGAGGCTTCGCTGTAGTGCGTGCTGCCACGCCTATTTGCGCTTCCCCTCCCCTCCCTTTACCAAGTCGGCGCCGCCTAACAAGAGGCTTTTCGCTACCCTCAGCCCTCGAAGATGGCGGACTACCATTACGATCCTCGAGCAGCCCCCCAGCGCCCACGAGGCGGCTACCCCGACTCCGGAAACTCCCAGCGAGATGCTGCCTTTTCCAACATTTTCGGTGCCGCTCCGCCCCCGGGGAGAACCCAGACCATGACATCGTCCTCAATGGGCCCTGGGCCGATGCCAGACCAGGGTCGGACCCAGACCATGTCCTCCCATGGCCAGGGAATGCAGCGTCCACCACCGCAGCGGCCGTACCCGGGGTACTATGGCGACCACGATCAGGCAGGCGGCCACCGCACTCGAACTATGGACTCAAGCAGCGTGCCCAATGGCTACTACCAAAGTCAACGAGCGCCGTCTGGGGGATATCAGGGATCTTCACAGCCGCAACACTCGTACTATCAGCAGCAGCAGCATCAGCAGCAGCAGCAGCAACTGAGGCGGCCCTATCCTGGACCCCAAGGGCCGCCGCCGCCCCGGATGGACCATCGCGGCCCACCTGCTCAGGCGGCAGGGGCGAGGTATCCTCCTCAGCGTCCTTACCAGGGAGGCGGGCAGAGCCAGGCGATGAACAACGATCCTTACCGGTCGCAATCCATGGTTTCCTCTTCCCGGCCACAGATGTACAACCCGCCTCCGAGCTCGTATCAGCAGCCACCCGCGAACCATTTCCGGCATGCCCCCTACTCTCACCAGACGCAATCCAGAACGACTGCCCAGGGGAGAGTCGTCCCAGAGCGTCATGAGGACCGCTCTATGTCCATGACAGGATCCTACCATCCTCAGGATCGGGATCCCCACCAGACGATGAGCGGTCGGGTTATTCCTAACAGGCGTGCACCTGCAGAGCTACCCGCCTCGAATGGGTATGCTACGCCTAACGGCGGATATCCGCAGGCGCCCGGTGCGCAGACTAGAACTATGAGCATGGCGTCTTCTACTGCAGGTGGCGACCATTCTAGGTCAATGTCGATGGCCTCTACCATTGCGCCGACAATCACGGCCTCAGAATCCGATGCTGGCACGGTCGTTGCTTCGCGACAATCTAGAAGCAAGTCGATTGAAAGTGAACGCCCACCCACAGCCACCAAGATTCGGCCTCCCCTCGTCTACCCGGCCATGCTCTCTAAGGTGGCTGAATGCTTCCGTCGAAAGATAATTACTGGTGAGCGGACCAAGAACGAACTGACGTACAAGAATGCCTTCAGTGGATCGGAAGCCGTGGATGTGCTCTCCTACATCATCAGGACCACCGACCGCAACCTTGCCCTGCTTCTGGGTCGCTCTCTGGATGCACAAAAATTCTTTCACGATGTGACATACGAGCATCGCCTGAGAGACTCGCAATCTGAAATGTACCAATTCAGGGAGAACGTGATGGAGGAGCAGACAGATGACAAGCCGACTGTCAACGGTGTCTTTGTTCTCTTGTCCGAATGCTACTCGCCCACTTGCACGCGGGATCAACTCTGCTATTCCATCGCGTGCCCCCGCCGCCTGGAGCAGGTCTCCCGGCTCAATCTCAAGATCAACCCCGGCTTGCGCAAGCCCGAGTCTGCCAATATCAACGACGATGAGGCTGATAAGACGGACGAGCAGAAGCTCTGGATCAATTCGGTGCCCAAGGAGATTGCGGAAAAGGTTTCAGAAAAGGAGCAGAAGAGACAGGAAGTTATTTCTGAGATATGCTACACCGAGCGAGACTTCGTCAAGGATTTGGAATATCTTCGCGACTTTTGGATTGGGCCCTTGCGTACCAAGGCGTCCCCCATCCCGCCACAGCGCCGAGAGAAGGTGGTCAAAAATATCTTCAGCAACATCATTGACCATCCGAGCATACATGCGGTCAGCTCCCGCTTTGCGAATGCCCTGACCGCTCGACAGCAGAAAGAGCCAGTGGTGTACAACATCGGCGACAAGTTCCTCGATTTTGTTCCCCATTTCGAGCCTTTCATCTTTTACGGTAGCAGGCAGCTGGAAGGAAAGTATGAGTTTGAGAATGAGCGCTCGACAAACCCGTACTTCTCCAAGTTCGTGGACGAGATTGAACGCCGCAAGGAGTCTCGGAAGCTTGAGTTGAATGGCTACCTCACCAAGCCGACCACGCGACTGGCCCGCTACCCTCTACTGCTTGAGAACGTTCTCAAGTACACCGAAGACGGTAACCCTGACAAGGAGGACATTCCCAAAGTTCTAAACATGATCAGGGATCTCCTTAGCAGGGTCAACGCCGAGTCAGGAAAGGCGGAGAACCGGTTCAATCTTCGCAAGCTGCAAGAGCAGCTTCGATTCAGGCCCAACGAGAGAGTTGATCTGCGACTAACCGAGGAAGGGCGTGAAATGGTCTTCAAGAGCCAGTTCAAGAAGTCGCCTACCGATCCTTCAGAAATTACGGCATTCCTCTTTGACCACGCTGTGCTCCTGGTTCGGATCAAACAGAACGGCAAGAACGAGGAAGTCAAGGCTTACAGGAGGCCGATTCCGCTTGAACTTCTTTCTATCCGTGAAATGGACGAGGTTATCCCCCAGCAGGGTGTCAAGCGCGCATCATCAAGCTTGATACCTTCGATCAGGGCCGCGAACCCCGACAACAAGAGGGGAGATGGATGGCCAATTACCTTCCGCCATCTGGGCAAGGCAGGATACGAGTTGACAGTCTATGCCTCCAACCAGGCAGCACGAAAGAAGTGGCTCGAGTATATCGATAGCGCACAGCAGCGTCTCCGTGCTCGGGCAGACTTCTTCAACACCACTGTCATCTCCAGCAACTTCTTTGTCGGCACAAATCACATCAACTGCGTGACACCGTTCGGTAAGCAATACTTGGACTTCGCTCGCGGACTTTTGGGCCTTACTAACATATATGCAGATGGCGGTCGCAAACTTCTGTTTGGCACGGATAATGGCATCTACGTGGCTGACCGCAAGAACACGAACCAGGTTCCTAGGAGGGTCCTGGAGACTACCAGCGTCACCCAGATCGACATCTTGGAGGAATATCAACTTCTGCTGGTCCTATCCAACAAGACTTTGCTCTCTTACTCGCTGTCGGCGCTGAACCCCGACGAGCCAGCCCTCTCCAAGCGGCCAAAGAAGATCCAGAATCACTGCAGCTTCTTCAAGACCGGCATCTGCTTAGGCCGACACCTTGTCTGCTGCGTTAAGTCCTCGGCTTTGTCGACGACAATCAAGGTGTTCGAGCCCAATGATGCCATGACCAAGGCGAAGAAGCAGAAGGGTCTTGGCAAGTTCATGGCCGGTGGGCAGGACGAGCTCAGGCCGTTCAAGGAGTTCTACATCCCTACCGAGTCGACGTCGGTCCATTTCCTCAAGTCCAAGCTGTGCGTTGCTTGCGCGAGGGGATTCGAGGTTGTGTCACTCGAGACGCTGGAGACACAGTCGCTCCTCGATCAGGCGGATACGTCGCTTGACTTTGTCGCTCGTAAGGAAGGCGTCAAGCCCATCCACATCGAACGACTCGAGGGCGAATTCTTGCTCAACTACTCGGAGTTCTCCTTCTTTGTTAACCGCAACGGCTGGCGGGCCCGGCCAGAATGGCGGCTTGACTGGGAGGGCACCCCGATCAACTTTGCGCTGAGCTACCCCTGGATTATTGCCTTTGAGCCAAACTTTATCGAGCTGCGCAATATCGAGAATGGTGCGGTCCATATCGTGCCGCACAAGAATATCCGCATGCTCCATAGCAGTACCCATGAGGTGAGCGCCCCTGATGGGATGGCACCGCTCGACCACTCGTTTCCGATGCTAACTAGGCCGCAGATTCTATTCGCGTACGAAGATGAGCGGGGAGAGGACGTGGTCGAGGCTCTTGATTTCTGGAAGAACACAACGAACCAGCGATCTGACACGACCGGGGCACAATCGCCTCAAGCCAGCGGAGGCCCGAAACTGCGATAGGGAGCGCCGCCCGGTGCGGGAGGCCAGCGTGCCGTCTAGCAACCGAAACGATCGCGTTGGAAGACCCGATGGCATGCAGTCGTGTTCCACACCCAAGTGTTTTTGCGCCACAAACGTCCTCGTTTCCGGGGGTGACATCTGCGGATACGGATGCAAGCTTTGTTCAGATTTTCAAGACGAGGGGGCAATTTCCCATTACCTTTTCTTTTCCTCTTACGAAGTGTCCGAGTCGTAATGGGCGTGTATGAGACGACAAGACGTCTGGGGCGTTTTCCAGCCCAGCGTGGTTTGCCTTTTTATTTTCTTTTTTCTTATCTCCTTTGCAAGAACGAGGCAGAGCGTTGGGCAGATGAGAGCGGAAAGTTGGATCCTGTAATCCGGGGCTGAGCGTTGATATGACGAGGTATTCTGAGTTTACATGGCATCGTGGCCTCGTGTCGTGGATACTACTCGGGCGGTTGTTTACATATAATTGCATGCAGTCATTGAGAGATATCATCCATCACCCATGTCATATGTATACCGCCTCACACTCGAGGTCCTCCAAATCCTGTGGCATGCCTGACCTCCCCGTATGCCTTCCCCTTATCTACCTTGGTAAATGCATCCACTACCCTCCTATTCTTCACATCCACCGCGCCCCATCTCTGCTCCCTACTCCTCCTGACTTCCCCCTTCCTCCCCTCCTCCCACAGCCCTATGTCATCCAGCAGCACCTCCACCACCGTTACATACTCCCCCTGGTCCTTCCATTGTCCTTGCCCCTGAGGCACAAAACTCTGCTCCGCGTCCGTAGCCGATCGGGGGATCCTCGTGCAGAGCAAATGCATATCCAGCATCTGGGTAAAGACGAGCCCAAAGGTAGGCTTGTTCCTCCGCGCTAGCGCGGCGCCGCGGTAGCCCGGAATGGCGGGTGGGTTGAAGACGGAGCGGAGGGTCGGGTCGAGGGGTCTCCTGCTGCCACCGTTGTTGGTGGTGGAGGTGGTGCTGTTGAGGAGCAGGACGAGGGGGCTTGAGGGAAGCGTGCGCGAGAGGTGCCGGAGGTGCGAGGAAACGAGCTGGAGGGTGGAGTGGGCGGCGGCGGAGGAGCGGTGGGTGAAGAGGCTGGTGAGGAGGGAGGAGACATGTGTGATGATGATGATATCCGGTGAGGTCTTGCTCTGCTGCTGGCGTTGGGCCTCCGGCGGCGGTGAGCCGTCATCATCCTCATCTTGGCTGTCCTGGATTTCGAGGGCCGATGGCGGTGGCGGAGCAGGCGGGCGATCGAGGTCGGCGAGGACCTCCCACACGCCGTCCATGTCGAAGACGCACGACAGCATCACCTTATCAAGATGCTGCTTGGCCTGTGCGTCAAGAGGTGGCCCTTCTATCGAAGCGCGGATTCCGTCCCTCAGCGTCTTGAGCAGCTCACCCGCCGGACGAGGCGTGACGACGAGCGCTGTCTTGACCACACCATCGCATAGCCCTTGGGCCAGGAACTGCACTGCTAACTAGGAGGACGACATGATGCATCAGTACCGGTCTTGTGGGCCTAATTACAGGTAGATAGAAAGAAACTCACCGTGATGCCAAACTCTTCTTTCTCGGCGCTTAGGCCCACCACGCTCCCACGCTCCAAGCCCCCGAGGAGAACGTAGTCGTCAATCTCGTGGCACCCACTCCGACAGTACCCGAGCTGCCGGTTCCCATCCCGTCGTCGTGTTTCATTTTCAGCAACAACGGTCGCCGGCATGGGCTCTAGTGCGAAATGGGAGTTGCTCGTCTGAGAGCCCCGAGGCGGCTGGTCGGCCATGAGAGGGAAGGGTGATGAGAGTGAAAATGAGAGTGAAAAGTGGCGGCGATGGGGGTGTGAGACCTGTGTTAACGGTTGGCTAGCTCAACCGTGTTTAGTCCGTGGAGATCAACCCGTCAGATACAATGGAATTGACAACTCCATGATGGCTTGATGGTTATTGCCATCGGGGATCATGTATGGGTTGAGTTGAGGTGTCTCGGAATGCACCTTCCCTCACAACGAAAGAGAGGTTGTAGGTGTATGTATGACTAAGGCGAGCACCACTGGCGGCTAACACTTTGGACTTCATAACGGCTAGTATAATCCAACCAAGATAAGGTATTGACTTCACGGCTCTCCGACCAATCTGCCTACAGGTATAATAAAGTACAAACAGTGCAAGGGACACACATTGTACACTCCCAACGCAAATGCCTCCATGCTCTCCTTCAAAATCGGTTCACAGGCCTCACACAACAAGCGTGTTTGCTAACATTCGGGGCTCACAATCTCACTTAGTCACTGCGGGAACGCTATCGCCTTCTCTCCTTGAGCCAAGAGCAGTGGCTTCTGTGAGATTTTCTAGTCCCGTGCAGCTAGGAAGCCGAGCGTGTACCCGCGCCTGGTTCTCCCCCGTGGACATCGCCTCTGTCTCGCTGCACATCCCAAAACGCCAAGTCTAATTTATGGAGCAATATGCTTCTGCTGAGGTTTCTCATCGGACCCAACGGCTCCTCGCCCTTAGGGACTCATTCAAGCAAGCACTTAGGACGGGATCCCGGCTTCTCTCCCACTTCAGTTTGCTGTCATTGTCGCTGTTGTAAGAGCTACCAAAACTGGGGGTCGCAGCCCAGTTTCGTTCCACGCCATAGCGATTTGCTTCAACTACATCGCAGTCCCAGTCCCGGGGTTCGAAGGGGGGCTACCAGGGGTCGGATCGAGGGTTTTAGATGGCCTCCGGGGGCCACCCTTCAAGCTCTTCATCCGCCCCAAGAAGCCGCTAGGCTTGGCAGGCTCGTCGGATGGCAAAGCGCCGTCTGCAGTTGCACGTCGCTCCAGGGCCCCACCGGAGCCGCGGCGCGGCGGGCTGTTCGGAGACATGGCGCCATCCCGAGCCCGCACTGTGAACCCCTCCTCGCCCTTCCCGTATTCGGCGAAGAACGGATTGCCCTCTGTCGAGCCAGCGCTAGCGACGTCCTTGCTACCGTAGGCATCGGGCGTTGAGGTCCGGCCAGGATAATCTCTGGGACCCTTGTTCATGTGCCGAATCCTCTGAGCCAGAGACTTTTTGCGCTGCAGTCCACCATCCGTCATGCCTTGTTCTTGCTCCTGGCGAGTGCGCTGGATGGCAGTCCGAGCCGCCGGTGTGCCCTCCAGGAAGGTGGATGTCCCAAGGCCAACGCTCTGGTCGCCGTGGATTATATCGCCCCGCGCGACGGGGTCAAAGACATTGCCATCAGCCTTGGCGGCCTTGGAAGTGCCGTAGGAATAGTCCCGGAATGCCTCGTCGTTACCTTGCCCCAGGAACGTTGAGTGATCAGCCTGCTTGTTAAGGGGACCAGCTCCGCCGAGGGAGTTATTGAGAGAATCCTTGGGGAAAGCCTGCATGGGTGCCCGTCGACTCGTGTTTCGGTTCCGGTGAGGGTTGAGGGCATCGAAGGGCCCGTCATGGTGGAACACTTGTCTTGGTCAGTACGCCAAATGAATCTCATTCGCCAGGGCCAAAACATACGTCCAGTTCCATAGATGCCTGTGGCATCTAGCTGATCGATAATGTCCACTCGCCGATTCGGCCGGCCAGACTTGCTTCTTGACTTGCCATCACGTCCCTCACGACCTTCACGGCCCTCGCGGGGCGGACGCTTGTCGCGCTTCTCCGTCTTTTCAGACTTGTCTGCTTTGCCTGCCTTGTCGAGGGACGGTTCAGGAGTATCGATGTCGATAAGAGTCTCTCGCTTCTGACGCTCACGCTCCCGGCGCCTGGCAATCATTCGCTTCTCCTCCTCTGTGAGGGGCATCGAGTCGAAATCGAGGACAGACGAGTCCGAGTTGCGCCGAGGTCGTCGCTGTGGCGGGCCCTTCCTCGGCGGCGAGGTAGGGGCCCCAGGCCGCCGCCCTGGGGGCGGCATTCTGCGGCCCTTCAAAGCTTCCCCCTGTGGGCGCACCGCTTGCTTGCCTTTGTCGTGGTCGGTCGGGGGCACGTTCTCGCCTTTGCGTGCAGTAACAGAAGGTGGAAGCTGGAGACCGATTGTCGTCTCGACGGGCTTCTTATCGTCCAACGTGAGGGAGTTCTGCGATGAGAATGGCCCCGTCAGTCCAAAGACCCAAATCTCGCGACGTTTAGGAGTGGGGAGCATACAAAGATCTCCTCGGCGGAGAGAGACTTGGTGTCTGAGTTGGTAGACATGGCCCCGGGTGACTTGAGGGGTGGAGGTGGCTGGTCGATGAAGGGGTTCCGGGAGACTGGGCGAGGCGGAGGGTCATCGAAGGGGGAGGCGGGAGAGGCGGGAGAGGCGGCGCTTTTGCGGAAGGGGTTATTGGAGGAGAGGTTGATACTCAGGCCGGCGGATGCCTGCGAATCTGTTGCGAGTTAGTATGAAGGCGATCAGCAGGTGGCAAGCGGGCGCGTGCAGTTTGTAACGCTGAGAAAACAACGGGTTGGGGGGGGATAGGCATGGGTGAAACGAGACAATCTCCTCTATATGACACAGCAGGGCCAGCACAGAGAGTGGATCGACGATGATACCGACTGTCTTTGGTTCTTTGCTTTTCAAGATGGCGAGGGTCGCAAGGTCGCTGTCCCCTTTACGGCTGGGCGCCCCTAGCTCCCTGGGCTCTGCCTCGACCAGGTTGGGAAGAATCCCCTCGACCCGGCAATATGGACGAGCGCTTAGGGAGGGGCATGAGGCATGAGGGCAAGTAGAGCGAGTGGTGCATAGGCAAGGAGGCCTAGGATCAAGGCCATGGGGGTGGGGGGAGACGTGTGAGGATCGAAGTCGCTGGTGTTTCACATACCTCGCTGGAACCCGTCAGAGGCCGACATCGTGGTGAATTTGACAGTCAATGATTGCCACGGTAGGAGGTGGGAAGTGGGAGGTGGGAGATGAGAGTTGTTGGTAGGTGGTGGGTTGCCGCGAGCTGGAAGCTGGTGCCGATTGTCGCAAGAGACAGGCGGGCGAGTTAAATTCCTCTGGGACGAGAGCCAGGGCCTAGCGTCATGCCAAAAGGGCCCGGGAAATCCGTAGGTAGGTAGCAAGCACTACTGAGGTGCCGAGTCGCAGTTGAGCCTAATCGAGCGATACGGGCGAGGGCGTCGCTGGGTTCCCGGGAGGCACGAAAATTTAGGTGGTCAAAGAGGATGGATAATATGGGCAGTCAAACGTGAACCTGGAACTCGAGAGGAGGTGGCCAGTGGCCACAGGCTGTGCTGGGGTCGGGGAGTGAGTGGTGTCGGGAGAGGATTCGCATTTCGCCAACGGGGCTTGGCAATGAGCAGCCCACTGCCCAGTGTAGCACTGGGGCTGGGGTTCAGAGGGGGGGGAGGAGGGGCCTGGCACTGGTGCGCGCCAAAAAGGGGGCGTTGGGCGCCGGCGTCTCTGGCGTCCAGAAGCGCCGCAGCTCCAGGTTTAATGAAATGCTTGTGATTAGCACGGACCATGGACCACAACCAGCCACTGATGGGCGGGCCATGGGCGCCCACTGGCAGTCTGGCACCGGGCAGGCTGGCGGCCGACGGGAGCGACGCGTGTGCGGACGGCGCGCGAAGCAAGTGCCGTATCCCGAACAGATACCACTCGGTATTACTCCGTACGTAGAGATTTAAGGGTCGGTGAGTGGCCGGGGGCAACAGCACACTCGGGCACTCAGTCACCGCAGTACAGTGCACGAGGACAACAGGCTGCTCGGCTTGTGATCTGCAAGGCGTTGTGGTCCGGCGGCGGGGCAGCAGGAAAAGGGTCGCTTCCTGTCTGCCAGCCGACTTCCAGGTTGTCGCGGACTTGGATGATATTGATGCCCACAGGACCCTACGAGCACGTACTATGAGGTAGGCACGGATAGTACTACTAGTACGGAGTAGTATCAGGTATTATTAGGCAATAATGGGCACGAGTAATAATACTGATTGGAGCATGCATGGTATACTATCGATAAGACATTACGTGGGGTAGCCGACTGCGAACTCAGCGAAGCCTTGATGAGGCCGTCGGCGCTGCTGGCTCCCGAGCGTAGCGCGCTCCGGAGCTGTACATACGTAATTACGCCATCCATGGATCCCATGGAAGTTTGGTGAATGCTGTCGAGAACCTGGAGACAACGGGCAGGCTGGACAAATCAAACGCCGCAGTGATAATTTGGAATCGCAGTACGGGTACGGAGTACATAATTACACATGTTGAAAGGGTGTCTCCGTGAAACCTCCTTCCTTGATCACAAGGGTCTCATTTACGTTATGGAGTGCCATGCTGCAGAGCAATATGCAAGGCTTCAATACCACGGGCCCATACGTAATACTAGTAAGGGGGGTCCACTGCCCACCACCAGGGCCCAGCACCCCTAAAACCTCGCATCCTCACCGCCAAGTTCACTATCGCTGCATCTCCACAACAGGCAAGCTTCTCACCAAAGATGCCGCCCAGATTCTGCTTTAACTTTGGCGTATACTACTACTACTATATACTCGTATCTGGCGGCGCGTCTTCCCGGGGCGATTCGTGCACGGGCCGTTCCATAATACGAGTTGACTTTTAATAGCAGCAGTGCCAGCATTCCAATCCCCTCGTGTCAGCCACTCGATGAGTCGATATGGCCGATTCCCCAATTCCAATTCCCCAAGTGAGGTCAGGGCTCCACTCCGTATTCGGGGCCGCGCCTGCCTGCCCGCCTTCCAGATCCCATGTCTCGAAAGTTGCCTACCACGGCAGCTTCAATGGCGTGGAGAGATTTGTCCCCAGCACCGCCTCTGCTGTGCCAATGTCCCCTGGGCATGGCCGTTATTAGCATCAACCCATCATCTT
Organism: Amphichorda felina; assembly: GCA_016490725.1. NCBI lineage: Eukaryota > Fungi > Ascomycota > Sordariomycetes > Hypocreales > Bionectriaceae > Amphichorda > Amphichorda felina. The sequence goes on along the minus strand of JAEMHR010000069.1, from coordinate 15,482 downwards.
GACCGGGCAGTTGACTAGGGCACTACTCACCGGGACCTCTCGGGGCCCAGAACTCGCCCGTCTTGGACATGTCCAGCTCGTCTACCCGCTCAGCCAACGTCTTGGCCGCCTCGTCTGGTGCAACCGCTGTCAAGGACAGAACGCCAGTCAGCTCGGTTCCCAAAAGTTCTACTCCGTACACAAGAGGGGAAACATACCGCCGCCCGCATCCCAGTACTTGTCGAACCCAACACCTCTGGTCATCTCGGTCCGCATGAAGCCCGGGTGGACCATGCCCACGACGACACCCCTCCCCTTCAGGTCCAGGCTGAGCAGGCGTCCCGCCATGTTGAGCGCCGCCTTGCTGGCGTGGTGCGCGTAGTTGCCGCCGCCCTCGCTCTCATGGCGGAGCGCGATGCTCCCGGCCTCGGACGACACGAGGAGCACCTTTGCGCCGCGCTGCAGCAGCCCGGCCCGCGCGAGGCGGTGGACGACGAAGACGGGCGCGATGGCGCTGGTCGTGTACATGCGCTGCTCGGCACCCCAGTCGGGGCCCTTGTCGGCGGTAAAGTCCTCTGTCGCGAAGTAGCCAGCCGAGATGATCTGCGCCGTCATGAGCTCGCGATACGACACTCGTAGACATTTGAATCCTCGTATTAATACTTACGGCTGCTGACAGCGGGCTATTGGAGTCCGGGAGCTGGGATACCAGCGTGTCCCCCACGGCCGAGTCCATGAGGTCAATCCCCGTGAGCCACTGGACGCTGTCGGGAAAATCCTTGGGTGCGCCGCTGGAGTCGGACCTTGTCGTGCCGTACACGGTGACGTCGGGACGCGAGGCGTATTGCCTGGCGAGACTTGCTCCCAGTCCTCGGGTCGCACCTACAATCAGCACGCGAGACATGTTGAATCTGTGGCCTCGTTGTCTAGATGGAATGGACAAGTAAACAAGGTTTCTGAGAGGTCTGTGAGGAGGAATGATGAGAATCGTCGGTGACGTGTACTGACGCCGCTCGGCAGGGTGTCTTGGTGATGTAATGAAGCCGCCCAACCTGGCCTTGACGCTAGATACTACCTACTTACGCGGGTAACCCCGTTTTTGGAGACCGTTAAAAAGCGTAGACAGGCTCTCTAAAGGGTATTGAGATCTTTCCTGACCTAAAAATTTTCAGTTGCTCTGGAAGGAATCTATGCTGTCGAGAGCCTGTCTAGCACCTTCCGCCGTCTCCAATAACGGGGTCGCCCGCGTAAGTAAGTACCTACCTGAAGGTAGTACTGCTCGTACTACGGATGCATGTTTACTACTAGTATTGCGGGGAGAAACCAATAAGTTAAGTACCCAAGTATTCGTAGTCATGATTCCATTGAAACGCGGCTTCATGCGGTGCTGCTGAGCCGTGTGATTCCAATTATCCCAGATACATCTTTCCCTGTGGTGGTCCCGGACTCCAAAGTTGTAGACCATAAAACGACGATAACCCTCTACACGTACACCGTTCTCTCCGTCCACTTCCGCACACTGAGCTCAGCCTTCAAACTCCACTACACCCGGTTCACTCGTTGTCGACGGCCTTGGCGGCAGCGCTTTGTTATTCCCACTCTCAGCTGCCATCAGACTATCCCCGTGATCCCTTGCTGCGCCTGCTTCCGCATCCGCTCCGCTGAGGAGATCACGATCCGAGCTCTTGACAGACCGGCGGTCGACCTCCGTGCTGCTGCTTCCGCCCGGCCCCTTTCTGACCCCAATAGACACTCCGAGGTCCTCGTCATCTTCGTCGTCGTCGTCTGGCCTCTGTCCCGGTAGCGCGTTCTTCTCCAGCTCCTTCTGCGCCTCGTCCATGCGCCGGCGCACCTCGGTCGCCACGCGCATCCCGTCCGTGATGATACCATCCATGACCCCACGCAGGCCGCGACCTGCACCAGCGGGACTGCTTGGCATCGGAACGGGCGCCCGGGAGCCGAAGCCCAGACTGGAAAAGGTGGTTAAGCCCTGAGCTGATGTCGCTACTGAGCTTGGGATGCCATCAATCACGTGGAAAGAGGTAGGGAAGGACGACTCGAAGAACTGCTCTAGCAGCTCGTCTGCTAGAACAACCATCCTAAAGGTGGGCAGTGTTATATGCAGAGGATGAGCCGGGTCCAGGGCTGCGTTGGCTGCCTCTGATTTGGCCCTGGACACTCGCCGTGACTGCTTTTCATCTCCACCCTGATTCGCGCCATCAGGAGACGATTCGGAAGGTTGTTTAGCTTTAGTCGGTGTGGCTGATGGCGAATCCATGTCTAGCAGATTCTCCTCCTCCTCCTCCTCATCATCATCACCGATGGCAAAGGCATTGCTGTCGTCTTCATCGTTGGCCTTGTCCTCGGAATCTTCCTTCTCTTGATTGTTTGGATGATCGGGATCAGCATATTCAAAGCACCGGCGGATGAATGCGCTTACGCTCCCCAGGAACCGCTCGTTAGTCGATGCGCCAGGAGGTAAGCTTCCCTGTGACTCGCGGACATTTGCATCCCCGTTCAACGTAAGGGTAGAGCCAGTTGGGCTTAGAGTCCCTTCGAGGCCTCGCCGAGAGAGGAATAGAAGGGTCTCCGAAATCCGCAGTATCCCCTCCCGGTCAACCTTGCCGTCCCCATCATCGTCATAAAGTTCGAAGAAGTACGTGATCGTGCCCATGATGTCGCGCTTGCCCCTTATCCTGGCCAGACCCGTCACGACATTTTGAAGGGTGAGAGCTCCATTTCCGTCCACATCCCATTTCTTGAACAAGCGCTCCAGAAACTCGTGCTCGGCAGGCTCAGGGCCAGCTCCCCACGGGGACATGATCTCTCCCGGCCTTCGTGCACTCTGATGTCGGGGACCCCTTTCCCATTCGGAGCCCCCGTCTCGTCTCGACGTGCTAGGTGAGTCTGAGATGGCCCATTTTGACATGGATGCCAGGAACTCTCGGAAGGCATCGTAGTCCATGAGGCTGGTACTTGGTCCCAGACCAACGCGTCCCTTCTCCACCTGGCTCTGAGCTGAGCCGGAGAAAAGATCTGAGGCCCTCCCCCGGCTTGTCTTTGCCTTCCTCTGCTTTTCTTGCTGAATCATCAATGTCCGCTGCTGTCGATCGTACAGGATGTTGTAGAACCTGTCGTACAGCGCCCCTAATTCATCTGCGCTGAGCAGTTTGCTCTCGGGACCCAAGTTGCGGATTGAAGTCCTCTTAGCAAAATTCTCAATGTTATTGAGAACAGCATCCTTGTTCTTGAGTCGCAGCTCAGTGATGCTGCTGTGGGTGATTCCAGAAAACTCCTTAAACGCGACAACCATGAGCTCTTGGAACCTCGTCACAGCTCGCAGCTTGGGATTCTCCGACTTGGGGTGGGCAGACTCGTCGAGGCGGGAGAAGTAGGACTTGAGGACGGAAATAAAGTTGCCGTCGTCGGCAGCATCGAGAAGCTCCTCGCCATTGATCCGCAAAATCGCCAGTCCAACCTGGAACAGAACCTTGGGACCCTCGACAAAAAAGACGTCTAGAACCCGGAAGGCAAAGACAAGGGGCATCGAGTTAATGTAGAGGGAAAGAAACCAGGGGAGGGACACCACTGAGAGCTGGACGTCACTCTTGACGAGGTGATCCCAGAGGATCGGCATGGTCTTCTCCACCAGAGACTCGAAGACTTTTTGGTCTAAAAGGGTGCCATACATGGTTGTTGAGTAGTATCCCGGAACGAGGCGATCGCAAAGAGCGGAGAGCAAAAAGAAGGCCTGGGATTCAGACATGTAGATGAGGAGGGCCGCCACGACGATGTTCATGGCCTGACAATAGCCCACATCGGGATTGATCCAACTATAAGCAGTCAGGACTCGGCGTAGCCGGCTGATACCCTCATCGCTCTGGAAACCTGGGTACTCTGGCAAGCTTCGGTTCAAGTCCTTTTCGATCTCGTCAATAGCGAGCGACTCTTGGCCATCGAACTTTGCCAGAGTCTCTGCGTACAGAGATGGATTCTCCAGCCGCAGATAGATAGATCCAGAGGTAAGCTCCCAAATCTCGCCACGCAAACGGTTGGGGAGACCGACACGGATGAGCTTGTGAAACGTTGGTTGGCGGATCAAGGTGACGTTGCGTCCATTATCTCGCAGATACTCGGCCCAGAGTCGCATCTTTGCCCTGTCACGAAGCTTCTTGGGATCGCCCGGGTACCTGAAGAGCATCCCCAGACCAGCATCTGGCGGGCTCGCGCCCTTCTTGTCTTCGGTTCGGAGGAGGTATTCGGAGTAGTTTTCGGAGACGACCTTCCGCAGCTTCCCCACACTGCCGACGCCGGCCCTGAGGCCCTTCTTGAGACCATCGCAGAAACGCTCGCAGGCCTGGCGAGTTCCCGCCAGGTGAATGATGATGCGCTGCTCCCGTCCGTCCTTCTTTTCTTTGGCTATATCTTTGGATTCTTCGAAGAGTAGGCCGTTCCACGTGGTGAAGGCGAGTGCGAACTAGGCGGTGTTAGCGTACTCAGGGTGGTCCGGATAGCTAGAGGTAGGGCTCAGAGGTGACGGTACCTGGAAGTTCTGGCTGCTGAGCCTCTCTACCCTCCTTATCGCGCAAAGCGGGAAGGTGAAGCCGTTGCCGCTAGGCCCGGCGCCATGGGTCTGACCGGTGAAGGCCGATGACGTGGAGACACTGGCGGACTGGGAGAAGCTCGAAGGCGTGGTAGAGAAGCACATGTAGCTCTCGGAGAGGTGTAGCTTGCCGGCATAATGCCATCCTCGATCGTGCTCCTTGTCGCCCTGGGTGATGTTGGAGGGGGGGATGGTGAGCTCGGCGTTGATCTCGTAGAGGGGGTTCTGGGTGGAGGGGAGGCGGAATTGGCTCTGGAACAGCGAGGCCTTGGAGGGATTGCGATCCGAGCTGGATAGGTTCAAGCCCTGGGTGGGGTCAATGAGCTGCTGGGCCTTCTGAACGATGTTGGTGAAGTTGGAGAACATTGTCCCGGGTCGGCCAGCGGCGCATGACGACGCCGGAAGGGCTGGGAGGGGGGATGTCAGAGGGCGGCCACGGCTGTATTGTTGTCGGGGCGGCGGCTGCGTGGACGAGGGATTGAAGCACAAGAGACACGGTGGGCAGCCGTCTCTTGAAGCCTGGCGTAGAGGGGGGCTGATGGACGGGCGGACGGGCGTAGGCGGTCGACCTTGTGCTGATACGGGATGGAAGTGCCAGCCACAAGCTCCCGTCAGCTCCAGCTGTTGACGCGGGCCGTGCACTAACAATTTCGCGGCGTCGCCTCCAGGGCTGCCCTGGGCAGGCTGTGTGCCTGCCTGGCAGGCACAGCCTACCTAGGTAGGTACAGAGCCTGTGGCCAGTGACCACCCCACCACCGTCTCTCCCTCCCTACGGTACAGATTAGTGGCAGGCACTTCGTACCAGTCTGACCATGCCCCCCCTATGGCTAAACCCCAATTTCACCATCACCACCCCCAAGAGTACATGTTCATATGGCGACAAACTGCGGTGCTCATGAGGCCTATCCTGCGCCCATTGTCCCCACTCCGTAGACGCCCTCGAGGTCTCGCTCAGTTTGGGAGCTCCAGGTTTGGACTAATCCGGACGCAGGGCAAGACACGCTGAAAGCATACCAATACACCGTTCATCCAGGCACACGCGATCCGATTGCGCAGGAATGGCATCCCCGCCCAACCGTTGGCTTCATTTATCCGCCAGCGCTGAGGAGCCCCGACCCAAGAGGTGGTGTAATTGTTGTGCTTGGGCTGAGTATCAAATACCTACTACTAGTAGGCATCAATACCGCGGCGCTACCTGGACTCTGGAAACCAAACCCCCGAGTTTGTTTCCCTTTACGCCCAGGATCCGAAAGCCGTTTCAAACCGCTGGATAAACCCAGTGAGAGATCCTGCACTCACCGCCGTGCACAAAAGATCCCATTCTCAGAGGATGGCGAGGCCCATTGCAATCACCTGCAGAGTGCGATGCTGCGCAGCATATAAAGTCGTCCGTTGATACGCGCGAGACAGATGGTTGAATCTATACAAGCAAAAGCCACAGAATTAAGGTTGGGACGTCCCCGCAACTCGTTCGTCTCGGGTGCCTCCCCTCGTGAGACACCGGGGCTCCTCCGCCTCCACGATCCTCCTTCTTGGGCCAAATGCCCCCAACCTGCTAGCCCTCCCATGCGCTCTCATGCTGGCAGGCTCAAAGTGGTAGCCCAGAGGCCCAGCAGAGATGGCTGAGGCGCCAGAGCCCTACCCACCTCCCCGTCATGTTGCGTCATACTGTACCCCGGTCCCACCGTCCCGCTCCCAACGGTGGTGGGCTGACGGCGGGGAGTGACAATCGCAGTGCCCGTAGGTGGTCGCACCAGTCTCCAGGTTGCCTCATCCTAGCATCCGTGGTCCATGGGTGCCCTATAGCGATGGCGCCTTACTGATACTGGCAGCCAGTGCTGCACTACTGGTGGGATGCCGGCGGGATGCTGCTGGCATAGAACCTGGGATAGGTGCCCCCTAAGTAGCAAGTACTAGGTAGGGAGCTTGTGAGGCTGTGACTTCACCAGTCAGGACCCAAGACCACCACAACCCAGATCCAACCTCGATCCCACGTTCGCTGTCCTCTGCACCTTTGCCTTCGTTTGCCCAACATCCCATCCACCAGAAAACATCCATTTTGCGCCCTCACCACATCACCACCCCGGCCGGCGGCGGCCCCCATTCCAATTTGCCTCCAAGTCCTTATCGATATTGCTTCCCCTCCTTCCCCCTCTGGAGGCGATGGGACCCTGCCCGCAACTGTTGTAGCCGGCTTACAGTACGTCCAGCTCGACTTGCGACCCTGAGGATAACTCCCATCAGATGTTGTCTCAGAGCATCAACACCTGTGTCTGACACGCTGCTATCCTTGACATCATGGCGGCCACCGTTGCCAGCACCCAAGCGGCCGACTTGTCGTCCGCCTCTGCCTCTGCCATGTCCGTCCTTCGTGTAAACGAGCCCATCCCCGCCGCAAACATGGACGTCTCCCCGCACCCTCTACCCCCAACGCGCAAGTTCTCCCCCCGCGACTTCGAACTTGTCCGAACCTTGGGCACAGGTAGGTCCTCCGTCGCCTAACATGCGCTGAACGCACTCTAACCCTCTTGCCAAAAGGCACTTTCGCCCGGGTCTGCCTAGTGCGCTCTGCCACCACGGCGTCGCAACCTCGGGAGCACCCAGATTCCCAGTTCCATGCTCTGAAAATCCTCAGAAAGACAGAGGTCATCAAGCTGAAGCAGATCGATCATGTGCGCCATGAGCGTGCTATCCTTGCCGACGTTGCTGGCCACCCCTTCATCACCACCCTCCAAGCCTCCTTCTCCGACCGCGACTCACTCTACATGCTTCTCGACTATGTCCCCGGTGGCGAGCTCTTCACCTACCTGCGCAAGTTCCGCCGCTTCGATGAGCCCACGGCCCGGTTTTATGCCGCCGAAATCGTCCTTGTCCTTGAATTTCTCCATGAGGAGCAGGGGGGTGTGGCATATCGCGATCTGAAGCCGGAGAACCTCTTGTTGGACGCCGAGGGGCATATCAAGCTCGTAGACTTCGGGTTCGCCAAACGCCTGGGGTACAGAGGCGATCGCCCTGTTGAGACGTACACGCTCTGCGGAACCCCGGAGTATCTTGCGCCAGAGGTCATTCAAAACCAAGGCCATACAGCGGCGGTGGACTGGTGGGCTCTAGGCATACTCATCTACGAATTCCTGACGGGCTATCCGCCGTTCTGGCATAATAATCCTATTGAGATTTACAAACAGTGAGTCCCCCACCATTAGTGCTTTCTTTAGCTGTAGCTTACATGCCCAGGATCGTTGAGAAGCCGGTCTTGTTCCCTCTGGAGCCTCGCATCTCCAGCGAGGCCCAGGATATTATTCGCTCCTTCTGCACCATCGATCGTTCCCGGCGGCTGGGAAATATTAGTGGCGGCGCCCAGAGGGTAAAGGATCACCCATTCTTCCAAGATATCGACTGGGATGATGTCTACAATCGACGACGCCGGGGGCCCATCATCCCACCAATTCGATACCCGGGTGATGCGCAATGCTTTGACAACTATCCAGAGGACGATGGCAAGCGAGACACGTATTCAGTCGAGATGGCCCAAAAGTATGACGACTACTTCAGGGATTTTTGAGCAGCAGCGGGTGTCATGGATACCCAATATTGTACAGCGCAAGAGGGAGGACATTTGAACCATGTATATGTATCGTTCAACCCTTGCCGGATCTTACCGCTGTCCGCCTTCTCATTTCTGTTTTTTTTTTTGGTTCTTTTTTTTGTATTTTTTTTGTATGGTATTAGGCCTCCCATGCGGGCGCCTGATAATGATGGCTGAGGGTTATCTGGCGTTGGACTAGGATCAGGAGGATTTGGGTAGGGGAACAGTGGCGACTGGCGAGCACAATGGATTGAACCGGAACTAGCGCCAGTATGGCCCTTGGTGGGTTTATTACATGGATTAAGAGTAGCGTCCCGGGCACTATAAAAATGAAATCAACAAAGTTCAAGATTCATGGGAGTGAAACTATGTAAATAGGAACAAAGTATCTATTTGAACCATCTCTCTAAGGTACCGACTAACTTCCAACCACCATTTCTAACAACGAGAATAGCAATGTCACTATAATACTAACTGCAATATCATCAAAAATATAAATAGTAATATTGTCGTAACATGCCTAACAGTGCTAAGGAAGCACGCAATTATTTGGATTTAAAGTCTCAGCAGATTCCATCCTTATAAACTTGGGGTCTTGCCCTAATCCCCAATAGGCATGTATCCCATGCGGGAGTGCTATATCTATGTCGCGGATTATTAAGTAGTCCTCTTTGTAGTGGTGCCCCCATGGACTAAGTATGTATCGTCGTGTCCCAATATAAGAAGATAAGTTTCAAAGGAAAACGCCGCCGGCCACAAAAAACAACATAAAGATGAGAAAAAGTGACAAAGGGCTTTCGAACAATCGTCAGCTGCTACTGCCCGGGGCGAACCAGTACCACCCGGCCGCCACGAGGGCTATCGTCCCGAGCACCAGCGCACCCTGTTGCGTGCTCCAGAGCATCATGCCCCAGCCCGCCATGACCTCGCGCCGCCGCGCCGCCGCGCGCCGCTCCCACGCTTCTGGGTCGATCTCGACTGGCAGCCGGACCCGTGGATCTGAGACATCATCTCCGCCCTCATGCAGTAGCTTCTCCAACTGTGGCGGAGGGATGAGCGGCACCGCGGCACGGAGAAAGACAGGCCGGTGGTCGCTGGTGGCGAGCACAGGGAGCGCATCATAGGAGCAGATCTGCATGGACTGCTGAGGTGGCGAATTCCGTGGTGTGTCGAGGTAGAGGACGCGGTCCGTCCAGCTGGGATATCGGTGTGGCGCAAAGGACCACTTGGGGTCCTCGTCGCTGTCCTTAGTTCCTGGCTTGATGTCGTACTTGTAGGTGGGCGGGAACTGGACGGGGGCCTCGCTAAGGCCGTGCATGGTGCGCCCATCCTTCTTCTCGCGCGTCAGCTGGTCGTACTGCCAGAAGTGCATGTAGTAGTTGTCCGAGCCCGGCTCTAGGCTGGGGAAGACAGCTCCGGCGGGCGGGCTGGTCGTCGAGATGCGATAGTTGAGATCCCCGGCGACGAAGAGGTGCGAGGAGGGCTTGAAGACGGAGATGTCGTGGAGCTGGCGCTGCAAGCGCTGGTGTTGCTCGTAGTGCTCCTCGTGGAGCAGACTCTGGCGCTCGCTGTCACCGTTTTCGCCGTTGATTATCGGCGATGTTCTATGCCGGCTAACCACCTCCTCGGGATTCTCAAATGCCATGCCACGCATTATAGCTGCCCAGTTGGCGTTTCGACGGGCCAGGTTCCACTCCATGGCCGCAAGGTGCGTTGCCACAAAGGTGAGCTCTGTCTCGTCACCACCCTCCGAGGCTTGGAACAGACATCGAACGCCAACTGCGCCCTTGTTGCCCATGTCTGCAGGCCCGAAGCCCACCTCGGCCTCCTGCACATCCTTGACGCGGTCTAGATCGCGCGCAAAGACGAGGAGGGCGGTGTACCCCACGTTGCCTGCCTTGACAAGGGCGTAGGGCTTCTTCGGCTGGTCGGCGGTGGGCGTCACGGAGACATCGTCCCCACCGGTGCTCTTGTTCTCGTCGTCGAACCGGAGGGCGGCGAGGTTGAGGGCTTCTTCATAGCGGGCGATGTAAGGGTTGAGGAAGTAACCCCCAACAAACGAGAAGGCTAGTGGCGCAACTTCCTGGAGGGAGCTTTGTGGAGCACGAGTTCAGTCACCGCCTCGCGCAATACGCAACTCATTTCTCAATCTACTTACAAGACGACCAGGTCGGGGAGGGCCGTGGCGTTCTGGCCCAGCGCCGTCTGCAGATGGTTGGCAAAGGCGCCGACATTGACCAAGCTCTGGGCACAGTTGAAGGTGAGCACCAGCAGGTCGAGCGTCGAGGAACCCATGCTGTCGCCGCCCTGGACCTGAGCCTTGTGCACAGCAGTTAGTTGCCTGTGCTGGTCCCCGTGTTCTTGGCCGCGTCGGCTATGAGATCGACGACGTTGACACCAGAGGACGGGTGCGCGGGAGAGAAGACGCAGAAGAGACTCGGGCTCAAGCGACGTGTTACGGTGCTACTGTGCCCAAGGCTCGTAAGGAAGAAGATTGGCAGGGTCCTTAGCTCTTTAAGTACGTAGTGAAGTACCGATGCCAAGCGGCGGATAAAAACATGGGGGCACATTGCTCCTCATCGAACACCTGGTATTCAACATACTAGTCCCCGCGTATTTGGTATCCCATGTTTTTTATATATCCGGCATCTTATTCCTCTTATATTAGAGTAGTTATTCCTCTTCTACTCGGCAGACTTTTTCCCATGCTATTAACTACCTTTTGCTTGAGATACCAACAGGTTGTTCCATACCTTGGGAGCAACAGTGTAGTCTATGTGCGTGTTTTTCTGTCCAGTGGCTGAGTTGGTACCAGAACACAGCCCACAGGGCGCTGGAGCAGCCCCCAAGCTTTTAGAGCCTTGGAGGGGCTCGACCCGCGCGGCATCTCCGTCCCACCGCCGATCAGCCCGCCCACAAGCCGAGGGTCACCGATACATGGCGCCTGTTACTTCATTCCGAGGGTCCCATGGAGATTGCTGGCTCCTAATTGTCGTGGACTGCTGCTGCCAACTGGCAATTACTTCGCGATAAGCCTTGCGGTGAACGTCCTCTTCCAGGCGGCCCAACGGCCTCCTCTCCACTCCTAGGCTCCCCTTGCCTACGGATGCCTTTCCGCCGGTCGGTAAACCGTCCGCCTCCAATGCCATCTGCCCGCTGGGCTGACCCACGGGCGCTTCATGTTCGCATCCCCTTTATGCAGGTGATCGGCCCCAACCCGCGAGATCATTCGCCGCTTATGGGACGTCGGGTCATGGGTCGATAGCACTGCCTCATAGCAAATCGCCTTTGTCTACACTTCGCCTCGTATCGGCCCCGTCCTGAGATCCAGGTCTCATCAAAACCAGCATCACCATTATGCATATTGGGTAAATTGCTATGGCAGTTGTTCCTTGATTCATGTCGTAATACCACCACACCAGGTGGACCATTCTGGCCTTTGTCAACGCCCGAAAGACAAGAGGATAGAGAGGTGGACGGCCTAAGAGAACACCGAACTCGCCCAGACCTACTCTCCTGTATCCGTATAGCCAGCTACCTACGTAGTAGTAGTAATAGCAGTACGAGTAGTTTATGCGAACAGCCTGGGAAACCTTATTTTGACCAGTGCTATTAATAGCTCCAGGCGCATCTTAGCAAAATCCAGTCCGCCATCAGTGTCAAACACTAATGGGAAAGTGGCTGCACACGGAACTTCACACAAATGTGGTGACTCCATTCCAACAGCACTACCGTTTCGTATGAGAACAACCGACATCATACGAGGGGGAAAATGGCTATAGGAAGGGGGGAATTGATTGCTATCATTGTGGGCTACCTAACGTGTAATGGTGACCAGCGCGACGGTTTATGTCCTGCGTGTTGAATCGTGTTCGCAACGAACGAGCCACTCTCCTCCTGGGCTGGTGTTCCTTTGACGGGGCGTCATATATGCAGGCCACTGAGAGGGCAATGCCATATCGACATCTGTTTAGGCCTCGTGAGTAGAACGAGTCTTTCAGATACCGACCTCAACCTCAGTCCCCGCGAGCCCCGCCACTGCTTCAATCTGTTCAGCCCAAGAGCGTCTCTGAAATATCTACCATCATCCCAAAGCAAGATATCCCTGGCCTGCGACCATCACGGCTTGTTTAGAGGCTACAGCCCCGTTGAGGTGGATGGCGGTCCTCGAACCGGCGCCATCCCCATTCAACTACCTCCCCACAAGCCGGTCCTGACATATCCGAGGGAAATTGCAGACGGAAAGAGGAGCAAAAGCAACAATCATAAGAATCCGAATGACCAAAGAAAACAGGAAAGAAAAAAAACTTCTGCCCATATGAGACGCAGCTGTACCGCAACGACTGAGTATACACGCCAGAGCGCTTCTTGATCTGTGCTGGAAAGTATTCTCATAATCGGGGACATGGCGCTTCGCAGGGGGCTAAGTCTGGCTGGAAAGCAGCGGCATCAAAGCTAGCCACTGTCTTCCAATTCTCGATACTCCTACCAACGAGTAGTACCGGAAGTGCCGTTCAGATGAGGCTCTAAAAGACGGGTAGATTGTCAAGGACAGCGATCGAGTCGCCGCCGCCCAAACCAACAATCCTATCCGTCATTCAGAGTCATCCGAGCCATGCGTCAAGTCGTCACTCCCCGGAAATACGTCGAAGAACGAGATAAAGCAATGCGAAAAGGAAACGGGGCGGAATCGGTGTCGAAAACCAGTACAATCGACGTCAACTGGCGGAGTTGAGCAGCTCTCTACCCGGACTGTTGAGGGAGCTAACTGCAGCCATGCATAGAAGGAGACGTCATTCCGAAGGGGTGTGTTGTAGGGTCGTCGATTTCAAGTCCGATTCGCGGGTCCCACAAGCGAGAAGAGGGGGGCTGGTTCATACATCATTTCGGGCGGTAGCTGCCAGAGGCATATCCCGCGCCTTTTGATGCTGAGCGAAGCCTGTTCATAGTCCACTGAGTCAGCAATACTTGTCAGCAAATTTCCCTTCGGCAAAGCGGTATCAAGCACACTCGACGCGCGAAGGAAAATGATTCCTTACGAGGAACGGGTGGGTGGGTGAATTTGGGCTGGGCTTGCAAGACACTCACATCCTGTCGCTTCCGCCAATGGCGCGGTTGGTATCCGGAGTGTCAACGCCAGCACCAGATCCACGCTCAAGCATCTTTCGACGCGAGCTAGGGATGGCGTTCGGCTTGGCGGCCGAAGACTGGCCGGCGGCAACATTGCCACGGGAGGCGCGAGCCTTGTCCTCCTCTTCGGCGGGCTGGTTGGCGGCCTGGGCAATGGCCTGGGCATTTTTCTGGTACTTGTAGACAGTCCAGTCGAAGACGTAGTCGTACTGGAAGCCCTCGCGGACAAAGAGATCACGGAAGATCTTGCGGAGGTAGCTGTAGTCGGGCTTGTCGTCGAAGCGGAGAGACCGGGTGTAGTTGAGGTAGATGGCGAACTCGTTGGGGAAGCCACGGCAGAGAACCTCGGTCGGAGTCGTCATCTTCTTCTCCATGATGCGGTCGTACTTCTGCTTCTTAGTTGCGGCCTTAAGACCCTGCCATGGCAGGGATCCACGGCAGAAGTACAGCATGACGTAACCCAGAGACTCCATATCATCTCGGCGGGACTGCTCGACTCCAAGGTGGGTGTTGATGGACGCGTAACGAGCGGTACCGGTCAAGTTCTTGTTCTCACGGTAGGGAATGTGGAAATGCGTCTTGGGGTCACGGTACTTCTTGGCCAGACCGAAGTCGATAACGTTGACCTGGTTACCACGCTTGCCAATACCCATCAAAAAGTTGTCCGGCTTGATATCCCGGTGGATGAAAGACTTGGCGTGGATGTACTCGATGCGAGAGATGAGCTGATCGGCGAGAAGCAGAACTGTCTTGAGCGAGAACTTGCGGTTGCAGAAGTTGAAGAGATCCTCGAGACTGGGGCCGAGAAGGTCGAGAACCATGGCATTGTAGTCACACTCGGTGCCAAACCAGCGGACGAAGGGAATGCCGACACCTCCGGCAAGGGACTTGTAGACGCGAGCCTCATACTCGAGCTGAGGATGCTTAGCCTTGACGGACTCTAGCTTGATGGCAATCTCTTCGCCCGAGATGATGTTAGTGCCCAAGTAGATATCGCCAAAAGAGCCCGAGCCGATCTTTCGACCGATACGGTACTTGTTGCCAACACGGAGATCCTAAGAACGCGAGTCAGCAGAACTCCTTTATCATCGAGTGGCCCGGGACATGGTGGTGCACTGGATATGCAATATATTTCAAATGCACAACCAGTGTACTTAGGGCAGCACGATCCTTCCGAGAAGCAGACTGCTAGATGGATGGTGCCGGGCCTCTACCAATGTCGTCTTCAGGCATCATGTATGATGGGTCGTTGGGGTAGGCGTACCATGGTGGTCATGATTGATTCGAATTAAATCTCCGTACCGCGGATGAACGGGGGTAGGATATCTCTTAGTGGTCCTTTTAGGGTCGAAGGTAGCAGGCCTTGAAGGGCTGTGTTTAGTCAGCGAATATTCGAAATGTAGCGTGTTGCTGGATACAAGGTTGGAATTTATTGTGGATATGACAGGAACGCGGTAAAGGGGCAAATAAAGAAGATCACGAGTCTCCAACCATTGATCAGAGACGTCGTCGGTGGTGATGGGCCGAAAGCCGCAGTGAAAAGGTGATGCATCGGAGGCCAAAGTGCGTGGTAGGTGAAGGCATCACATGGGTGGATGGTCAGTCACTTACCTGCGGTGGGTAGCGGAAGCGGTCAGGACGCGTGCACGAGGGGTCCGAAGATGGCTCAGGGAAAAAAAAGCCTCTCGCAGTGATGGAGTCGGCGAGGCGTCGTGCACACAGGGTGGTGCTGTGTGTCGAGGGCGAAGCCGGGCGGTGGGTTGTGAGGTGGTTGTTAAGTGAGGGTGAGGGTTGGGTTTGGTGGCGTGGGGTGGGAGGAGTTTTAGGCGTAGACGTTGGTCGGGTCAAAGGTTGAGGAGAGGAGGACGGGCTGGGTGAGGAGTGAGGACCTAGAAGAGGCGAAGGGAACTTGGGTAGGGAAGGGAGGGAGAGGCGGGAGAAAGTCAGCACGGGGTCCACCGGGCTCGGCTGGGCTGGGCTGGGTCGCTAGCTGGGCTGGCTGCTGGGCTGGCTGGCAGCAAGGGCGTGTGCAATTCGTGCAATTAGGTTCAACGGGCGGCAAGGGATGGAGGGATTTTGAGCACAGGGCAGTCGTCTCGGGTGGTCCTGTCAGTCCAGCCCACTCGTGGAGTCGTGCTGGCTGTTTGGGGGGGGGGGGGGGGGGGGGCCAGGCTTGGGTGCACT
>JAEMHR010000068.1:0-137005 GCA_016490725.1 Amphichorda felina | reverse complement strand
CATCGCCCCCCATCACGCCCATCTCACCATCACCAACAAAGGTAGTCACTATTGGCCTCCCAGTTCCCACCACCGCCTCACTTCAGAGACCCCGTCCCTTGGCCCTGCCCAGCCCAACGAGGCGGCCCACAGCGGATCTCGACGTCGAACGACGGCACCGCCTCCCCCGTAGGCGTAGTGCTACCCGCAGCGCCAGCACCAGCACCCGCCAGGCTCCTCAGCAGCGGGCCCAGGTCGTCAACCAGGCACCGCACCTCGGACTCGCACGCGCCCATCCGCACGCGCCTCAGCGTGCCCACGAGCCGCGACGGCGGCGGCGGAGGAGGAGGAGACGGCGGCGCCAGGAGCAGCTCGGCGCTGGCGCTGGTGGCCGCTCCCCCCCTGCGGCGGCGCTCCAGCACGGCCTGCAGCGCGGCGTCGACCACGGCCGTGCGCCACAGCGGCACCGTGTCGACGAGCGAGAAGCGGCACCGCCCGACCCAGTCGACGTTGATCAGGGCCGGCTTCGCCGCTCCTCCTCCTCCTCCTCCTCCTCCGCCGCCGCCGCCACCGCTGCCGCCGCCGCTGGGCGGGAGCGTCGAGCTGGGCGGGAGCGTCGGCGGGTCGAATCGGACGGCCTTGCTGGTGCTGGTGGTGGTGATGCTGCTGGAGGCGCGGCCAATGGACGGCGGGGGTGGCGGTGGAGGAGCAGATGCTGCCACAGATGCTGCTGCTGCTGTTGGTGCCAGAGTCGTCGTTGAGAAGGAGGAGGACGACGACGACGACGAGGCGCGGTGAGGCTGTCTTGGGGGTGGACGCCAAGGGGACGGCTGGCTGCCGTGATACGGTGACGCCTGGGCAGGGGGCAGTGGGGGAAGGGCGTGGATGCGTACAGGTATCTGCGATGCGCCCTCGTCGGGATATAGACATGCGCGGCGAGGCATTCTGCCGATGTGGGGTGCGAGAGGAGGTCCTGACTTCATGTTCCAGGGGACCCGAATAGGGGTGCTGGTGCCCCCAGTCGTCGTCGCGACGCTGAACTGTCTTTGGCTCTCCGACTTGGCATGATCGCCCTCGTCTTCGTCGTCATGGTCATTGTCGTATTCTGTGTCAGATGCCCTCCTGCCGTGGTCCCTCTCACGGCCATCTTCGTCGTCGTCGTCGCTATAGTCACTCCCCTCGGTAGGCATGCCCCGGTGACCGATACCGTATTTGACAACGTGGGCGTTCACCTCCCTAGCCGACTGGTCGTGGAGCTTTCTGAGGACCTGCGCGAGGTCGACGCCCCTCTCTCCCTTCTCGGTCAACACAACGGTCCTTCTACCGCTTCCGTCATCGTACATCCTGAGCACGTGGGCGCTCCATGTCCCAGCGTCGTCGAGCTGCGTGACCAGCCCAATCGAATCCTTTCGAGCCCCCAGGTAGTATTGGCAGTTTCCTGTTTCCTCCCTTTAGCGCACCCTTGGGCCGGGTACCTTGCTATAGATCAACTTACTGCGGATCAAGTCCTCGAACGGGAGCCCAGTGCCGTGGTGGGACGCCATGTCGATGGTGTACGCGAGCCCAGTTCCTGAGGGGCAGAGCTTCAGCTTCATACGATCGGAGTTCACTGGGAGGTTTGCGGGAAGAGACTATCAAAGGGAAGATGGAGCTGTGAGATGCCAGGCATGGTGTTGCTGGTTTCTGCCTGTACTTATACTTGCCCATCCAAGCTGTCGTGAATCCATGAGGTTTCCTTGGATTGATACAGCTCCAAGCTGTCTTGTGCATGTAGCACATGTGAATCCAGGAGGCGAAGATGCTGCCAGCCAATGTTTCCACTGCTTGCCTTACTTCTCATGCGGGCTTCTGCCGAAGATCAATGTTCTAGATTGGCATCGGAGCACGGCGAGAGACGCACACAAGGCCTTGTCCAACCGCAACACTGGCACACAGCGCATCTCCCGAGCCCAAACCCTCGCGCGTAAGTCTGTACGACTCGGCTCGTATCACCGGAGGCGTCCTGCTTTGGCCCATGAGTTTGATGTTACCCATTGACGTATGTCGTATGTGCCGATTCAGGCCTCCACGTCCTCCCACCATGGGGGGGATCAACATCATTGATGCCAGGAGATGGCCTAGCTTCACCAGGCGGCAGCCTCGCTGGGACAATAGCTTTGCCGATTACGACATGGGATCGGCCGCATTTTGGGAGATTGTCTCACAGGTCTCGTCACGTAGTCACGCCAGTCTCAGTCCTTGCTGGTTCGCCTCGTACGATTGAGGCTCAAACCTCGCAGCCTCTCTCACCTACGCCCGCCTCATGTGTTGCCACGCCGCCGGGATCGGAACAAGGATTACCAGGGGGGGAAGCGCCCCCAACTACTTATTCATTGGTAATGTCAACAGATGATGATCGTCGACCATGCCCACTGCCCGCTTCACCGAATAGCTGTGTATCCACCACATGCGGCCCAAGTCTAACCCTACGTGCTCGTTTGGAGCCGTTCCAGTCGTGACCTAACCGCCTCCACCAGGGCCGACTCCCTTGACAGCAATCCCTGGACCTGCTGCAGCTTGGACCGCCGAATATCCTGTGGGATCCTCAGCTCCGAGGCTGTTGAGGCTTGCACATCCCCCGCCTTCTTTAGAGACTCAACCTCGGATAGTAGCGTCGCCTGCAGTTCCCGGGCGTCCTCGAGTCGTCTCCAAAGCTGCTTCGACTGGTTTCGCTCCTCTGGCGCATCGTCGGATCCAGATACGTTATTCTCCACCGACCGCACCTCCTCGAACCAGACGCGCTCCTTTGCGCTGAGGTCCCTAGTCGTTGCCTTGCCAACCATTTGCCGCAGCCTCTCGACACGCGAGGTCAGGCTCTCCTGGCGTCCCCTGGCCTCCTCCACCCGGCGCTCGTACTTGACCCTGTCTGCCTCCCCATCCCGATGCGCCCCGTTGATGGCGTCTACCTTGATCTTAACCTGGTTGGCCTTGTCGATCTGCTCCCTCAGCTCCGACTGGAGAATCTCGCATCTCCGGAATACCTCTGACGCAGCCACGCCAAGGCGGTACGTCTCATCGCTGAGGATCTTGTGGGCATCGGTGAATAGCGACAGGGTCATCGGGCTCAGCCTGATTTCCTGGTTGACCAATGTCTTGTATCGCGATGTCTTCATCCGATCGAGAAAGCCAGGAAGTTGCGATCCTTCATCGAATACATGGGACGGATGGAACACTGGACGGGGCTCGTAGAAGTCCAGAGGCGGCCTGCTCGCTTCTCGTTCGAACACGGGGCTCTCTTCGGGCAGAGGTGCAATGTCGATTTCCGGCGTATCAAACGTCAGGGCGATCGGTTCGTAAGGCGTCGCAGAGAGGAGGAAGTAGCCAAGGTCCGGGTCGAAGATGGCCACTGCAGCCGGGAGAGGCACGGTCATGTCCGCTGTCGACTGTGAGTAGATCCTGTCCCTCGACGACTGCGAGTTGACCACCAGTCCCACTCGGAAGTCCGATCCCGCTTCGGAATCACCGGTGAGTTCCTTTTCCAGCCGGAAGATCCATGATGCGAGGGAAATAAATACGATACCAGCGTGGTGCGTGACAAAGAAGTCGTAGCGAGACATGACATCGTAGCTGAAGACAGGCCAGCTCTCCTCAGTCACCTCAACCGGGCTCATGGTATCGATGGCTTGGAATGCAAGGAGGGACGGAGGCTCAGACAGAGCAAGGAGACGTCCATGCCGAGACTTGTTCCTCGGCGGGAGCCACTGCGCCTGTACACCCTCCAGGTCGAGGTAAATTCGAATCTGCCCGCTAGTGGAGAGCAGGCAGATGATGGGTAGAGATGCGCCCTCCTTGTCACGCTCCTCTATGTCCAGCTCCTCCTCCTCCTCCTCGCCCATCATGAGGTCCTCTATTTCTGTCTTCTTTCCAATCACCATGACATCAGTAATAGAGGTGTCCAAGTCATCCCCTGTGTCGGGGTCCGAGGTGAGCTCAAATGGTCCTTGGAGCCGGGGAATCACGCCCGGTCGGGACGGCCGAGTATAGATTTCGACAAGTGGTTCACCAGGAAGGCCCTCAACAATCTGGGGCTCCTGGGAATCTAACTCACCCATCCACTCCAGCTGCTGCTGCGCAAGAAGCTTCTCATACTCGGAGACTTCCGGATCATCCTCAATGCTTCCAACAGTTGTCACGATCGACACCGACAGAGAAGGGATCAAAGTCGGGGGAGGTGCCCACTTCTGAGGCAGCAACGGGCACAAGGCATAGACGTCGCCTTCCCGCATGGCCACCCAGAGTGTCATCGGGTTCCATCCACCAGCTCCCTTGTGAGCAAAGCTTGCCGCGGCCACCTCCATCTCAAACGAGTCCGGTGAGAAGGCCTTGTTGGTCGTGGTAGTCGAGGCTGAAAAGTCCTGATCCAGGTTCGTCCCGTCGGCGAGCTTCTTCAAGTCGATGGACGTTGTCGGGTTGTCAAACGACCATCGGTCCTCGGCGGACACCTCCCAAACTCTGACGATCGCGTCGGCCGTTACCGTGACAAGGCAGGAACCATTAACTCCAAGGGGATGCCATAGAGCGGACATGACGGGGGATCGCGAGGTAACGTGTGTCGTCGGCCCAAGGGTGAACATTTTAGGCTTCAGGGGGCTGGTGTCTTCACTCGTCAGGTGAGAGGAGTCGGGCAGGACGCAGATGTGAACGGTATGGGTTGTAAGTATAGCGAGGTAATTGGAGTTGGGCGAGATGATGAGCTGGCGAATGTCCTCGGCGCATCGAGTCTTGATAGTCTGCAAGTCCCATAAGTTTAGCAAAGCGTCCCATGATGGAACGACCACTGGGCCACGGCGCAACTCACCCGCATCCCTGCAGCATTGTCGAACTCGACGCTCTCTTGGATGGGCTGCGTCGAGTCCTCGCGCTTAATGCGGACCCCATAGCTGCCACCTTTTCCCCGGCCTTGTCCATTTGACCACTGTTCCTTGAGGTAGGCGAGGTCGCCCCAGCGAATCTCCCTGCCGTTGGCGACGAAAACCTGCGTTCCCCGGTTCGCAATAGTCCTTCGCGGCCCTAGTCCAGATTCTTTCTTAGAAGCAGCAGCCGGAGAAAGCGCGCGAGCGCGCAGCGCATCGCTAGACGGTTCGAACAGCTGGTGGCCAGGGGCGTTCTTGGACAGCCAAGCTGCCGAATAGCTCTTGACCTTGGGCATCGCGCGGCGCTGGAGCCGTTTGACTCGCCAAAGCTTGTCGGTTCTCGAGTTTTCTTTCGGCGTAAAAGAAAATTATTTAGAGGTAGATTCAAGAGGTAAAAGGCGACACGTGCTGCATGGAAGCTCTTTTTGGTGCAAGTTCAACCAGTTTAAGTTTGTTTCAAGGGACCAAAGGCTGGGTGAGGTGAGGCTGGAAAAAAGAACGGGCTGGCTGGCGGTTTAGCGCGTGCTGGTTTGGCAGCAGCAACGCAATTGTGCAGCAGTGAAGTGGTCCACCACCCTCCCGCTGCCTGCCAGACAGAGCTGCATCCCAGAATCGGCTTCAACAAACTTTCGTTCCGCAGGATCACACGTCAAGAGCTCAGTTGGAACCGATCCATTTGTTGCGCATTTCTCCCGATAATAAACATTCGTGGATCTACACATTGAGTCCCAAATCTTGCGCGACTCCGCCTCTTTTCCGCACAAAGAGCCCCAGAGCTTCACCAAACCTCCCTCAAGATGCGGCCAGGGACCAGAAACACCGTCGACCGCCTCGACAGACCGAGTGCCTACTATCAGAACCGGGTCAGTTAACCAGAGGCTTCTTTTTCTCAATTTCAAGGACTGACGTCCCCCAGAACAGGCGCAGACGCGATCGCGACGATGATGCCGCCGAAGCTCCCCCGGAACCTGCTGTCGATCCTCTCGCCGATGCGACAACACTCTATGTTGGAAACCTGTTTGTCCTCGATCTTCAAAGGACCTGTTCTGTATCACAGCTGAAATCTCTAGATCATTTTACACGACTGAGGAACAAGTCTACGAGCTCTTCTCAAAGTGCGGCGAGATCAAACGCCTGATCATGGGTCTCGACCGCTTCACCAAGACCCCCTGCGGTTTCTGCTTCGTCGAGTACTACACCCACCAGGACGCCCTCGATTGCATGAAGTACATTGGCGGCACCAAGCTGGACGAGCGCATCATCCGCACAGACATGGACCCGGGCTTTGAGGAGGGACGGCAGTACGGACGCGGCAAGTCGGGAGGACAGGTCCGCGACGAGTACAGAGAAGACTTCGACGAGGGCCGCGGCGGTCTGGGACGGGCGATACAGACGGAGCGACTGAGGGACTATGATGAGGAGGGGCGTTATATGCGTTGAAGGAGTCTCCAAGCAGCGTTTTGTGGTTAAAGTCGGGGGGGAAGGTTTGTGCTGAATTTCTGCGAACCAATTTGCAGTTAGGTCTAGATTCGCCCATCTTCACGCTCAACATGTTGAGCTTCTATGAATACATGTACAGTATTGATGCATGTGTTGCGGCTTTCCATCCAACAAGTATATTTTTGCAGCAATAGCCCCCCGCGCCTCCATATCCCATAGATTCAAACAAGGTGTTATACACGTAGGTTGTAGTCGGTGTCTCGCCGCCCTGGCAAGGTCGTAATATTCCTCCAAGACGCAATTGACTCTCCAAATCGCTCTCGCCCCCATCGCTCCCCTTAATAACCAGGAGGGTTGAGTCGTTGCGACACCCTCGTCCACTTGGGAACCCCTGCAAACAAACTTGTGTCAGTATCCATCCTATCCAGTCTCTCCACGCAACCAGAGGAAACGTACGATGAATGCCCTTGCGGTACCGCTTCGCTTTGCGGTCGAACACGGTGTACTTGTCCCTCGGCAACATCTCCGCCTCGGTGGGCATCTCGGCCTTCCACCGCTCCAGGGCCTCGAGCGTCTGACCCTTCTTGGCCAGCGCGGCGTCAACCGTCGCGACCACGTTGTCCACGGCCCTCAGGCGCATCCGGTGCCGGCGCTTCTGGAACTTGGACAGCCGCCAGGGGATCTTCCACAGCAGGCCGCTCGACAGCGGGTTCGTGATGCGGAAGGGGCCGAACATCCTCTCGGTTGGGATTGTGTGTCGGGCGTCGGGTTGTGGTCGAGGATGGGGGTCTGGCTCTCGATGGGGGAGGGCCGCTGGTTCGACTTTTTGGGAGCGTGAGGTGCAAATGCGGCTCGCTGCTGGCTGCAGGGTGGAGCGGAATATCGCGACCCCCGGCACCCGCTAGCGCATCGTGGGGGGACGGTTTCAACCTCCCCAAGCACCAGCAACCACCACATCAGCGAAACGGCTTGACTGTCAAGCTGCATGCGCCAGGGAATCCGAAAGGTCTAGGACTGTCCAACCTCTCTGGTGCGCCACCTCGCCTACCATTGCCAATGCAGACCACCGCGGCGCCAACATGAGCTACTATTTTGCCATTGTCGGCACGCAGGACAACCCGCTGTTCGAGTATGAGTTCGGTACATCCAAGCAGGGCGGTGACGGCCTGTCGCGCTTCTCCGACCAAGTCAGGCATATGAACCAATTCATCCTGCACTCAAGTCTCGACATTGCTGAGGAGGTCCAGTGGTCACATGGCCAGATGTACGTTGTCACCCCCGCTCTGCCTACCTAGGGGCAACTCGTCCCGCCAAATGCTGGGCTTCCCGTAGCTAACAGAGGAGGGACATAGGTACCTCAAGTGCATCGATAAGTTCTTTGACAATTACATCTCGTGCTTCGTCACGGCCGGCAACGTCAAGTTCCTCCTACTCCATCACCCCATCACGCCCACGGGCTCGGGCTCGTCGCGCTCTTCGACCGCCATCGGCGCCAACCCAACGAGCCCAGCGACCGAGGAAGCCATCAAGATGTTCTTTGCTGAGGTGTACGAGAACTGGATCAAGGCCATCATGAGCCCTTTCTACAAAGCCAACATGGAGGTGCGGAGTCCAATGTTCAGGTCCAGGGTGGCGGCGGCCGGTCGCAAGTATCTCTGATTCTCGTTTCATGATACCAATTATTATAGTTCCTCGGAGTCTCGGAAAACAGCATTTGTTATTGTGGGCACATCACAAAAAGCGCGTGTTTAGGTGGGCAAGTGTTACGTGTTCCATTTCATTGGTATTCATTCCATGGCGCGTCTTCCTGACGCTGTTATCATGATTTCCATCCCAAACGCCTAAAAAGCAAGTGCGCGTGATATTCCATGTACCCGACCATGTCCCGATAACCCCAAGCTGCACAAAAAGGCAAGCTGCTTAACCACCGAAACCGTAGAGGGTGCGGCCCTGGCGCTTCAGGGCGTAGACAACATCGAGCGACGTGACAGTCTTGCGCTTGGCGTGCTCGGTGTAGGTGACGGCATCACGGATGACACCCTCGAGGAAGGTCTTCAGGACACCACGGGTCTCCTCGTAGATCACTGGGACACGTTAGCAAATCGTCACAGCACGTGAGCCAAGGGGCAGCAACATACTGGCAGAAATACGCTTGACACCACCACGGCGAGCAAGACGACGGATAGCGGGCTTGGTAATACCCTGGATGTTGTCCTTCAAAATCTTGCGATGACGCTTGGCACCACCCTTGCCGAGGCCCTTGCCACCCTTTCCGCCTAGAGGTATATGTTAGCAACAATGAGGCTACACAGGAACAAACGCGTCACAGGCGGCATGCCGAGGCGCGAGGCGCGACATTATCACCAAATGACAATGATGTAATTAAAAAGAAATACTCACGTCCAGTCATGTTGATGGAAGGTGTTGTGTGAGGATTTAAATTGATGGAAGTCAAGTCGCGATGACGTGGGGATGCAAGATGCGTGAATGGTGTGTGTAAAGGCCGGGAGTGAAAAGAGGGAAAAGACTCGCTGTGGGGGGTGGCAGATGCGAGTTATTATACGCGCTCGCAATCAGTAACTTTGGGAGGGACCAGCAGAGGCACAAGGTGGTCCGGTTCCTGGGGGAAAGCGCGTCAGGCGTGCGTGCGGCGCCGGATCAGCTGGCGCCAAAATAAACCGGAAGCAACTTGATCTAAACCCGTTTAGGGAATACGAAAAATGGACGCCTTGTACCTAGCGTTATGGATTTTTTGGTTGGCTGCTCACTGGCGGACAGGGATGCCGGATTTTCTAGAGAGTGCAGGCTGATTGTTATTGCTTGTGTTCTTGGGAGTCTTGGCGCGTCTGAAACTCTTGCCATCCTGTCGCTGTTACTGCGCCGTTTCTGCGCCGTTAGGACGACAGGATGAGAGAAGCCACAGTTTGGCGCGAGGATACATACTAAGTACTAAGTTACTCACCAGGCGGGCATGCTATCAAATTATTACTACGTAGTAGTGGTACTCCGTAGTACCTTATGCGTACTCCATGTAACCCCGTAGTACTCAGTACCTTGGTTGCTAGGAGTCCTACCGTGCATTCTTCCCAAACATATTCGGTGACATCTTGTTCAGTGGCTACTAGTAATACCTCCTCGTCTTGGGCGAAGTTCAAAGCCCTTTCGCAACTCTAATTCTCACGGTGCACTCAAAGTTTCCTTCATCCGCCTTAATTTATACGACGAGGTACTAACGGATGCTTCGCTAGGGTATTATACAAGTCAAAATCAATTACCTTACTTCGTGTCGGCGTTCCCTCGACTTGAGTCGAGCCGCATACAGCGCCGTCTGCGCCCCCCAATAACGCCAATGCCATGCAACATGATCCCGTGATCACGCCGGGTTACTCCATAATGCGTCCTTTTGTCCGTCCTTATATCCTTCGTAACTAGTAACCTATTACTAAGTGCCCATCTCCTTCCAGCCCATGATACACTGTCCAATGTGTCATGATAGCGGTATCGAAGGGGGGCAGATCGTGTGAAACCGTCGTCCTCGTGACATCATTCTATCATGGAGTCGTCCATCGGTTGATCGTCCTCGAAGCTCTCAATTGCATCCTTGATTTTTGGCCCAGCCTGCTCACAACCGTTAGAACACTTTCACCGTCGAAACTATTACCGACAATTGACTGACCTTGGGATCCAATGCAAGCGCAATCGTGAAATGCCGAACTGCCGCCTGCCTATCATTCACAGTCCTATAGAGCGTGCCGAGCAGGAAATGCACAGTGCCCTCATCTGGTGCCAGGTCTTTAAGAATCATAAGTTCCTTGTGGGCTGCTTCGGTTTGCCCAACCGCGAGGTGGCCTCGTGCCTTCATGTAACGCGTCTGTGCCGCCCGAGGTGCGAGCTCCGCTGCCTTGGTGTAGGCCTGCAGTGCTGGCATAATCTGTTTCTGCTTCTCCAGCACCTTTCCGATGCAGCAGATCAAAACTGCATTGTTGGGGTTGATTGTCGACGCCGCTTTGAAGTGGGCAAACGCGTTATCGTACGCACCTAAACGCTGTTGTACTTTTCCAATGCCATAATACGCGTTGTAATGGCGGCGGTCTGCCGCTATGGCCTGGCGGTAGGCAGTGAGGGCCTTATCATACTCTTCGTTTGCCACATGCTCATGTCCTTGGAGGGTGAAGGCGTACGCAAACTTGGGATTTAGCTGGGTGGCCCTCTTGAAGCAGCGCAGGGCTTGTTCCGGGTCTCTCGCCAAGGACCAAGCGTTGCCCACAGCACACCACGCTTGGGGCGAGTGCCACGCCGAGTCAATCAGTTCATGGGCCAGGAATGAGAGGTCAGTCTCACGCTTTAGGTGCCACAAAATCGTTGAGTACACCTCCATGTCCTCGAGACGAGAAGGCGCCTGGACGCGCATCTTTCGGAAGAACTTCTCAGCCTCTGGGTACGCAGCTTGCTCAAAATGAGCTCGTCCCATGAGCGCCAGAACCCACGGTGTGCCCTGGTGGGCAGCAGGCAGTGAGCTCAGCGCCTGCAACGAGTCATCGCACTGAAAACGCGATAGGTAGTAGTATCCGCTGCCAAGCTTCTTCATCAGATCTAGCACCCATCTCAACGCTTCTTCCATCTTGACCGTATCCGACTCGGCGGTCTTAGGGGGAGCAGGCTGAGAGACCGCCTCCCTGGCCCTGGACGTTTCTCCCTGGTCCGCAACTCGCCGATCGTCGACCGGTTTGCGGTTCCCACTGACGACCCTACCAACATTGGAACCGCTTGAGCCCGGTCGGACTATACGAGAAATTTGGGGCCTAGCCTTTTTTAACTCCCGTCCTGTTGACGCTCCTATGGTCACGGCACCAGAGTTGGCCTTCGAAGACGGCTTGAACGTGTTAAGCCTGGCACTCCTCCTTGTCCCTGAGTCGTCTGCGTTGGTTGATCTCGATACGGGATAGCCTGATACTGTTCGTTTGCGATCGACTGTCGGGACAGTCGGTCGCTGCTTCTCTGTCGCTGCACTGCTAGAATCAAGTTCCTGGTAAACGACATCTGTAATGCCTTGCGCATGGTCGTCCCTGTTGTCTTTATCCCGCGTCCTCCTTGCTCCAAGTCTATGATTCATCCTGAGCGGCGCCTCAAAGCCCGAATCGACACCTTGAGCTGGTCGTGCTTTTCGAGTTGGTGCTTGCGGTGGTTCCTGGCCGTGACCCGGACGAGGGCCAGCCAATTCTCCCGACACAAATCCAGGTGGTGTTTCCGAACCACCCACTATAGAGGAGTTGTTGGTTGTATTTGTCAACCTTTGTCGGGCGGCTTGAATCTTGGACATGAAATCATTGTGTGCAGTCGCCTCAGCTATAAAGGCGTCTGGGGCTGTCGCTTCGGACGATGCTAAGGTGGTCGCGAAAGGGTCCGGACCCCATTCGGCTGCTGCATGCCTCGTTGCGGGCTTCTTGTTCGCTGTCTCGAGACTAGTTGACGCTAGATTCTCCTTCGGATCACCAGGGTGGAGAGAAACTTCCTGCTCAAAGCTGTGCAGGAGGTGGTCCGATGCTTTAAAAATATTGGGCACCCGCACAGTAACACCCATATCACATAGTATCACAAAAGCATCCCACATGAATGGGTTGAGCTTAAGTGCCTCCTCGAAGCAACCGATGGCCTTCTTCTTATCGTCGTACCCTCGGTATAGCTTCCCCAAGAGGCACAGTAGTGCAGAGGCATCGGGATTCCCAGCTCTCGATGTCGCTGTGTGTTTTCCTATGGATGGTTTTTGGTTCCATAGTGCCTTGGACCTCTCCAGGGCGGAAATCCCATCCTTGTACCTTTCCAGGGCAAGGCACGCCTGGGCGAACACCCAGGCGCAGCCTAAATGCACCCCACGATATCCGGAAGGCTTCGAGACGTCGTATGCGGACCGAAAGTCTCGTAAGGAGATATGGCTGAGGGCTACCAAGTAGGCGGCCTCGCTCGACTTCGGATCCTGGGCAGCGAACCGCTCAGCGAAGAAGAGGGCGCTCTCGTACGAAGCGTTATCCAGGTGGTAGTGGACAGTCTGCCGAAAAAGACCGCTCACGGCCATGGGGTTCGGGGCCATCTTGGCAGAGGCTGGCCACGCTCGACAGATCCGGTCGGAGCTGAGGCAGGAAGCTGGCAATGCCTCATCGATGCCGCCTGGACATGTGGTAGCGGGGCGGGGTGTCGGTATCGTCGCGGCTTCTAGGCATTCTCAGCATACGACGCAAGGAATCTACTCCTCGTGACGGCCTTTCGATTGCGAGTGCTACCGCTGCAGAGATCGTTGGTTGCTAGCCACGGATGGCATACCACGTTCACGAACCAAAACACAGAACGCCACAGTTGGACGGCAGCAATGGTAGGGGCGACCACGAAGAACGAGGTGAAAAGAGTCGGTTCTTACCAGCTGTGTATCACTCCCCAGTAGACTGGGAGCGGCAGAAACCCAAATCCGGCGACGGTTGCGATACTGGCGAGGGACTCGCGCAGACCGTTAGTTTGGGTGTGAATCTGATCCAAACACTACTGGTGGGTCCTCCAACGAACGCAAGCGGGCAGATACAGCGACAGAGAGAGAGCAGAGGAAAGAAGCTCTAGAGAGACGAACGGTCCATGGTTCGTTTCCTGGTCCTGCTCTCTGTCGGCGTCGAGGAAGCGGGCAAAGTTCCCCGAATGAACTGTGACCCAAGGAGCTGACAACAAAGAAAGGGCGAAGCGACGCTGCAGGGCCGCAGGCGCGCCCGTGGTATGGTGATGTTGTGTCCGTTGCCCAGTCGCTCCCTGATTGGACGGGCGCGAGGCCCCAGCGGCTCTGCCTAGCAACAACCCTCCAACCCTCACGACAGTGCCATGCTGGCGCTAATCTCCCAAACCTCTGTTCAACAGCCCACCACGCCATCATCCTCACCTTCGACAAGATAAAAAACCCCCCAGACAATCGCCTCACATCATGGCCCAAAAGGCAAAGAAAGACCGTGCCAAGTCCAATGCGGCTGCCCTCAACAATCTGCACATCGGCTCCGCGACGGTCCACATCCTGTTCATCGCCTTTCACTTCCTCCTCAGCTCGCGCTCACTCCTCACCTACGCCCTGCTCTCCGCTCCCAGCTTCGCCTGCGAGTATGTCTTGGAGTCTACCGGCCGGCCTCGGTATGACCCGGCCACAGGAGCCCTCAAGGCCTCGGGTGAGGACCTGAATGCGGAGGGTCTGACCGAGTACATGTTCGACGTCATCTGGGTCACCTGGGGCTCTATCCTCTGCGCCATGATCTTTGGCAACTGGGGCTGGCTCCTCTGGGCCGTGGTCCCAGCGTATGGCCTCTATCTTGGTTCTGGGCTTCTAGGCATGGGCAGGCAGAAGCTAGCGCAAATGCAAGGTAGTGCCAACGATGCTCCGACCGCTCCGCAATCCAACCGCAGGTCTCGCAGGGCTGCTTAAAGGCCTGACACCAGGTCTTTCTCTATTTTCTCTACGGATTCGACAGCTGCCGGCCATCTGGCCCTCTTCTCGGGCGCTCCCCGGTCCATTTCTCCAGGGTATCATCATCCACGTCGCGCACCATGACATGGAAATGCTCGAGGGCGCGCACACTCTGCAGAGCTACCCAATTCTTGAACCACAAGACCCTTTCCTCACCACCAGGTCCTAGCGGGTCGATGAATTGCCTCTGGACAAAGTCTCTGATTAATGCCCTGCTCTCCGGTGTCATATCCCCCTTCTCCGGGGTAGTGGGGATGAGGGTGCGACTCCAGACGACAAGGTGGACGATGCCGGGCTCCAACCCGTACGGCCAGTCGTTTATGAGGATCTTATAGTCGGAGGGGTCTGCGAAAGGAGTAGTGGAAGCTGGTGTGAAGGGAGGCTGGCCCCAAGCTTTAGGCAGTCTGTGTGCGAGGATAAATGCGGTGATGGAGCCATACTGAGCCTTGGCGTTCCTTGTCCAGTATATGTAGCGGCGAAGATCTGAAGGAGTTCTCTTGAATAAGTCCAGGTCATTCGCTCCTGCCGTGTATTAGCTCCAAGACACGAAAACTTGTCAAATGCCTCCGTCAGGAACATTGTGCGCTTGACCGTGACGGTGAACGCACCTATGATCTTCTTCAGCTCTTCCCATCCGTGGGCCTCAAACTCCTCATCTGTCTGCAACAGGACCTTCCTGTCGAGCTCGGTCAGAGGGAATTGCCCATCTAGGGCTGCTGCCATGTCCGCTTTGTCCGGAGCGTCGCCCATGGTCAAGTCTCTGTCGATACAAGTTGAACAGTGCTGGTGAGGAAGACTCGTTGGCGCAAGACCTGGACGGCCCATCGTTGGGCACTGGCGGCAGTATTTCAACCCGCCTGAGCAGTGCCACGCAGCTGCACGACGGCTCAGGCTGAGACCCATCGTTGCTATGGAACGTGACAGCGCCAAGCGGGTAATAGTAGCCCCAAAAAGGCGCCTATTGGGGCCACCCCGAAGCGGAGATGCCGCCCGTCGACAACAATACATGAGGTCCAAGACGATCTGCAGACTCGTATCAACTGAGCTATATTTGCATCAGGGTATTTATGTCCAGGAGATTTCATTCTTGTCTTTCCCTTGTGCAAGCGTACAGGTCTATCGCAAAGCTCAGTCGCTGCTTAGGTGTCTCATAAGCATTGCAAAAGAGCCGAAACTCACTAAACTGCCGCACCCGATAGTACACCTGAAATAATAATAACGCAGTAACCTATTAGACTTTAGAGTATCTGTAACCTCCAAATATACAAGGCAAAACACACCGAACATAAATGATTAAGCCACTTGACACACAAGGACTAACCTTGCCTACCAGTACCTACGACTGTTGGGTATTAGTATACGAGGCATAATGAGATCTTTTCTTCGCCACCTTGCCCCGGCCCTGCATATGTAGGTACAGACCAGGATATTAGTGGAAACCAAACTACGACGAATGCGGACGTCTATTATTATTCTCGTTGCATTGAATATTGGGGAAGTTTAACATAGAATGCATTATTATATTGGTGAATTGGCGTATTTATGGTAGTTTTCCATCATGACCCATTCCGCGTCACTCACACGGAGCCTTCGGACGTTACCCAGTATTACTTAGTAGTAGTATTATTATGTCCTTGCAACCGAAGGTCAGCAAATGCCAACCTTGTCCAACTTCGGATAGCGTACTCGCATGCACAGCGCCACTTCGTCTGCTTCACCGACGGGACAAGCCCAAATCTTTGTCCTTTGTCTACCCATTGTTCCCCCCATATTCCTGGAGAGTGCAAGGTCGTCCATTGCCAGTAGGCAACTAGGCAAGAGTCCCATAGACTCCCAAGGCCGTGTGGCTCTAGGGGCACAGACGCGTAGCTTTGCAGGAAATGAGACCGACCGACGGCGAGCCTATATCCCACCTAGGCTCCGTGGCCTCGAGGCGAGCCTGCTCACCATGATTCTCGGGCCGGTCAGTTTAATTGACTGCCTCGTCTTCGTCTTGTTCCTCGCTCCCGCGGTCCTCATCCAGGTCGGCATAATCCGCGCCGTCCTCGTTGCCGTCCAGGCGCTCCCCTTCCTTCGTAAGCCTCCGAGATCCCCTCCTTAACCTTGGAAGCTCATCTAAGGCATCCATCTCAGTATTCCAACTCCCCGTGCAGCTTGTTCGGCAGCGCTACCTCACCCGGGCGACGTCCCAGCCCAAGTTCATCCAGGACACCACCTTCTTCGAAGACTTCGTGGTGCGCTGCGTCCGGTACGCGTTTGCAAGCATTCCCCGCGACGTCGCCAGGGTATTCTTCTCCCAGTGGGTGTCGCGGCCGTTTCTACGATGGCGCATGCTCAGGCACGGGTATTTAACGAGTCCCGTGCAGTGGCGGGAGTATGCTCACGGCGAGGTATTACTGGATCCTTGCAATGGAACTCACGTCAGGGAGGTGACGGGGCTGACTCCACGTAATAGGGCAAGGACCGCTTTCAGGGAATTTGGATCATGCATAAGCCAGAACAGCCGCCCGACTTGGTACTATACTACATGCACGGTAGGTTCGGATGTCGCTTCCTTGTAGCATGACGATGCTGACGCTCCCTAGGTGGCGGCTTTGGTCTGGGTTCCGCCTACTTCTACTTGGAATTCTTAATAGTGTGGCACAGTCTACTCCTAAGGGCAGGCTACCAGAACCCAGCCGTGTTCTCGCTCGAGTACACACTGGTTCCTGACGGCGTATACCCCCAGCAGGTGAACGAGGTTATTCAAGGGTACAAGCACGTCCTCGATGTGGCCAAGGATCCGTCCAAGGTGTGCGTGGGAGGCGACTCTGCTGGCGGCGCTCTGGTTCTTAGCTTACTCCAGGTGTTGGGTGCTCAAGGCAGCAGCCAAAGAATGAGAGGAGCCCGTCCAGGCGGCGGTCTAACAGACCTGCTGCAGCCAACACTGCCCCTGCCGTGGATGGCGACTTTGATATCGCCATGGGTAACTCTTGTAACAAGCCGCCACCGCCCATCGGCTGTCGACTACCTTGACCGGCGGACACTGTGGAGATACGCGCACGAATACGCAGGAGAGTCAATGGTTAATCAGGCTCCCGCGTCGCCAGGCAGTTGCACAGACGACAAACTGTGGCGGGCATCAAGCCCTAGACGTGGCATCTATGCCATCTACGGTGAGGAAGAGGTCTTCGCCCCAGACATTGAAAACCTTTTAAAGAGGCACAAGAGAATTGGGGTCGAAGTCCGTGCTGAGAGGATCGAAGGCGGAATTCACGTTTGGCCTGTAGCGTCACTCTTCATGTCGAGCACGGAGGAAAGGAGATTGTACGGTCTGAGATGCATTGTCAGTGAGATGAAGAGGCGCTCGAGAGGTCAATTTGGTGTGCAGAAGGAGCGAGGATAGAAGTCAGATTAGATCAAGTTATGGTCATAGACAGGCCCTTGGATGTGGCGCATCGGGACCCAGAGCCTGGTTGGGCTCGGTTCCTTAAAACGCCAGGCCTTCTCCAGATTTATAAAGCTCATATAATGGGAGTCATCACTACTCGGTTGGGCGAAAACAAGAGGGATATGTGTCTCTTACCTAGGTATATGCGGAGAAAGAAAAGTCGACCTAGGGTTGGATTACGTGTTTGAGGCGTCTCCTCTTGTTGCCCAATAACGGATGCCTAACCGGGCTCTGATAGTCGAAGTTTGCGGCCAGAGGCGCGAACCATCGGCACGAGTTCTAAACAGGGCGCTACGCCGCGGTCTGGTCTAGCGAGACATTGTAAGGGAGGCAAACATGTCGGCGCAAGCCAGCTGCGTGGATGGGAATTCCAGCCATCAAGCGCTAGAACACTGCACCTATCCGCGCGGCGACAAGAAGCGTGAAGTTTCGGCAACGCCCACACGCGAGTTGTGTTCTTTGTGGCGGGCGGCTCACGTTGATGAAGGTGAGTCATCAAGCACGCGTCTCCGGCGTGGAAGGTGCAACCCGGTTTACCTTACCTGAGCTGAACCGGGCAGGTACGGATATCTGCTGCGCTCCGGCTTTCATCGCCAATGGTTAATTCAGTATCGGCAAATGAGCGCAAAGCCAAGAATTAGAAGAATGGGATGCGTGGATGAAAGCATTCATGGGTGGGGGAAGGTTTGATCTGCAGTGGCAGTGATGAGAAAAAGACAGAATTGGAACCGACGGAGAGTGAGAAGAGGTTGAGCTGATAAGTGATCAACAGTGGGCTTGCCCGATTGGGTGTGTGGCGGCCCCCTGAGAGACGCGCTGCGACGCATATAAACGGCCGGAGTTCCCTGTGGCCAGCCCACCGTCCGTCTCGTCGTCCGCCTCCGCGTTTTCGGCCTCAGAACCCGCGATTATCAATCTTACTCATCACATCTCACCCAATCGGCAACCACCCACTCCTAGCATTCCTTTAATCTTTTGCCACCGGCTGGCAAACCCGCGTCGCGTGCAGGCATTCACGCCCAGCTTAACCTTGTTTTGTTGGACAGCCGTCGTTCACATTTAGATTGAGGTACGGATACTTCGGCCAAGTCTAAATGCTGGAAGTCTGAGAGTGAAAGAGATTCGTGCGAGAAGCAGGAGTGCGAGAGACCGCATCAGCGATTTGTCCCCCAACTACCGGCACAGGTCAGCGTATCGACCTGCGATCCCATGCAGTGCTTGAGAAGCTTGTAACCCCGCAGAGAGAAACCCTGTTCAGCAGCTAAGGTAGACAAACCCTGCCGTTCAGCTCGAATGGAAGGATTCCAACCTGTACGGAGCATTCGTACCTTGCTCCCTGTCCGCCATTCTCATCCGGCCTCGGTAGCAAGGAACTGACCTTTGTCTGTTACTTGCTCAACCCACTTGCTTGACTCTGCTTTCTCTCGACCAACAAATATATCGGCTGCTCCTGCTTCCAAATCCGGCCGTCGCCTAGACAGGTAGGAGGGACCTAGGAAGCACAAGAAGATACCACGAACTTGGGTGAAAATCCACAGTTCATGACGTCGCCTCTAAGCTGCTCTTGTCTGCCGACACATCAAAAGCTCAGTCTATCATCAGTACACGCCAACAACAAATTCCGATCTATCCGCATTTTCTCTCCAACCAGAACGTTCATTAGCACGAGACGCCATCCCACCTTAGCTGCCGCTTGGGCGCCAAGAGACCCCGACGCAGTGAATCACAACCCCCTCCGCGCACATTGCTATTACCCCAACGATCGGCAAAGACCAGACAACCTAACCCTCCCTACCTGAATTTCCTCGGGCTCCTAATTGCCCCTGTGGCTCTGCCTCGTTCACGACTGTGCTCGGGGAAGAGCCTCTAAGAGGCTGACTAACACGAAGCTACCCCTCCAAAACCGGAAGTGAGCTCCTAGCTATCTTATCGCGCGGGAACAACCAAGTTTTTATGGGAGAGCCAAGACTTGACTACCATTTTTAAAACGACGGACAATGTCGGGGGAGGGCTCTTCTTCTTACGCACCAAAGTCGCCAGACTTGTCTTCCATTTTCTCTGCTGGCCCCACCCAGCAGCAATCCTCCCCGCCACCCCTAGCCCTTGATAACTCCTACAATCCGCCGGCTCCCGCCCACCGCCAGCAACCCCCCGGCCAACAGTACCAACCACCACGTCCGCCGCGCAGCAACCCGTATCATCATCCTCAGCAGCACAACCACGGTTCTCCTCCCGCTTCTTCTTCTTCTTCTTCTCCTCCTCCTCCTCCTCCCCCCCCTTCTTCTTACGTGCCGCCCCAGGAGAGAGTAAAATCCGAGTTTCCTCCTTACGTTCCACCGCACACCGCTCCGCCCTTCCCCGGGCAACCCCAATACCCAATCTCCCATCAACTCCCACCTCAGTCCGCATATCAGCCGCAGCAGCAATACCCAAGCTACCCTTCGTCAACACACGGCCAACGCTACGCGTTCCCGGACAGAGTGCAATATCAATCTGGGCCCGGAGCTCCCGGCGGTGTCTACACGTTGCACAATCCGAACGCCCAGCTTTCTACAGCGCCACATCAGGCAGCCACGATGCCCACACGAAGAGCTGCTGCCGCCGCCGCCGCCGCGGCGGCTTCAGCACAAATGGCTGAAGAGGCTCCATCTCCGCCGTCAGCCCCGGCCCCGGCCCCGGCCCACGTCATCGAACCGTCCCCTGTCCGGACTAAATTTCCCACAGCGCGGATCAAGCGCATCATGCAGGCCGATGAGGAAGTTGGCAAGGTTGCACAGCAGACTCCCATTGCAGTCGGCAAGGCACTCGAGATGTTCATGTGTCAGCTCGTGACGAAGAGCGCCGAGGTGGCCAAAGAGAAGGGATCCAAAAGGGTAACGGCATCGATGCTCAAGCAGGTTGTTGAGACGGACGACCAGTGGGACTTCCTCAGAGACATTGTTGGCAAGGTAGAGGCCGAGAAGGAGGGGAGCAGAAGCAAGGCCAAGGTGGAGAGTGAGAGTGAGGAGGAGTCTTTCGAGCCCAAGAAGAAGGGGAGAGGTGGGAGGAAAAAGAAGGCCGCATGAGGAGAGCATGCTGATCTGGCCCGGTTTGATTTTTCTGATTTAGCACTGCGTTTTATTTATGCATTATGAAGGATATGAGAGGCTTTACGGCGCTTGAGGGATCAGTCGGCATTCCACGGGCGTTGGTTTTATCCCGTATAGGAGCTGGCAGGTTGAGTTTGGGCTTAGCCCATCACGCCCATCAATCCGTGGCGTACCAGGAGACGGGCATGGTTTGTCGACAGCCATGTTCCTCGGTGCTTTACCCACCACCCTTGTCCCGTGAGGCATTGACTGAACATTCACCCCAGATGGCAAAAAGGATCATCACATGTAAAAACAACAAAGAATTACCAAGATCTTTATATTTATGAACATAACGCGACGGTCATTGGAACGTTGCCGCATCCATCCGTACTTTGAGCAGACGCACGGGTTGCGGTCGGCGAAGCTGGACAAATGCCACAAGGTGCATCCCATGTCGGCACCTGACCAGCCATTGACCAATCCTGCAAACCACGTTGCGCGGTGGTGGGCGCCCCGGACCCGACTGGTGGTGGAGCCTACTGTGGTCTTGCAGCTCCCAGCGCCCAGTGGGCGGTGGTTCCAGGCAGCTCAGGAACCCCCCAGGGCACCTGGGCACCCGGGCACCCACGGACGGGCCACGAGTGCTGTGGTGGAGGTGCTGTGGTGGAGGTGCTGTGAATGGGGCGCTGGCGGGCGGTCCATGGGCGGTCCAGTGGGGTTCACGGACAGCCCGAGTTCCATGGGGGTTGCCTGTCTGGTCTGTGGTCACGGCAGTGGAGGACAGTCCGGGACTGGCCACCTCACCTTCAACCACACCCATCCAAATACAGCGAGTCTTCGGGGGTGAACTTCACACAGTTGCCCGTCCGCCAACTCCTCACCATCCTCTGCACCCCTCTGCCGCTGGTAGGCAAAGCCGAACCCTCTCCGAACCACCTTCACCAGCATGCGAAGCCGCCCGTCGCCTGCATTTCCGTCCTGTCCGAGCTCCTAGATGACGCACCGTCGCCGCCTGTCCAGTCCTCCGCCGCCGCCGCTCCCCGTCGACCTCTCTTCCGCGTAACCCCAATGTCGTGGGACCTGCTTCAAAGATTCCTCGAATCCGATGTCTTCAATTCGAATCCCTTCCTTCCGGTCTCCTATCTCTCGTGAGTCCATCCCCCTCCACGCCCACTCTGTCTCGCCGGTCGGCTTCGTCATGCGCGCACACTTCTTCCCTCCCCGCCTTGCTAACCGCCCCTTTTCTTCCTAGGCGCTATGCCGACCATGTGGGCATCCACTATGTGCTCTGCAATAAGCTGCGGCAGTTCCCCTACGAGGACATCGAGTTCTTCCTGCCGCAGCTATGCCACCTTATAATCAGCGTCGACAACGAGTCAATGGCCTTGGAGGAATTCTTGCTAGACCTATGCGAGGAGTCCGTCACGGCCGCGCTACTGGTGCGTGTCCTCTACTCTTGTTCCTGAAAGTCATCCAATAATACATGCTAACGCGGGGTCTTTTTATCACCGTCCGCAGACCTTTTGGCTCTTCCAGACCTACCTCCACGATCTCTCCTCCAACCCGCAGACCAGCGCCTTCCAAACTTGTCGCCGTGTGTACAACAAGGTCCAGCACATAGTCTTTGGCTTGGCCGATACCGGGCGCCACGAGAAGATCAAGGAAAATGTCCTCCCCGTCACCGTCCTCTCGAGCTTCGTTCTCGCGAGCGTCGCCCTGCCGATGATACCGCAGTGGGCTGGTCCCCTCGCCGTGGCTCAAGCGCGCAAACCCAAGGCTGACACTGAACCTGCCATTGACACCAAGGAGCACCCGAAACCCCAAAGGGCGCAAACGATTTCGACCTCGAGCTCCAAGTCGAAGCGCGCCAAGGAGGGGAGAAGCCCGGGTGGTTCGGATGGTAACGGATCCACGGAGGGTCGTCCGAGATCGCGGGGGAACGTTTCGTCACCGCTATCGACATCTTCCAGTTCCAGGTCAAGGGCGACTCATGCCGAGTCGAAGAGACCGTCGGCTCTAGAGATGCAGTCTCTAGAGGCACGGATCAGCTCTGCGTCACTCCCGTTGCCATCACCCAAGGTCACCACGAGGCCAGCGACTCCTGCCTCTGCTGGCATCGCTCAGCGTCCAAATGACAGTATCCGAAGGAGGCATTCTCACCATGTCAAGGGCATCGTAAGTACGAGCGACTTGACAACGTCGCAGAAAGTTGGCATGCTGAGGCAACACTACTTCCGCTCGGAGACGCAGTTCCTCGCAGCGCTCGAGGGAATCTCGAATCGCCTCGTCATTGTTCCCAAGCCAGCCCGAATGAGCGCCCTCCGCGCAGAACTCGCACTCATCTCGCAAGATCTGCCCGCTGAAGTAGACATTCCCGTCATCTGCCCGCCAACTCTTATAGATGGATCCCCCGGGAAGAGCTGCCACCACAGGATTGTGCGCCTAAATCCTGCCGAGTCGACGGTTCTCAACAGTGCCGAGAAGGTTCCCTACCTGATGATGGTTGAGGTGCTCAGGGATGACTTCACCTTTGACCCGGAGACCCCAGACAACCAGCGGCTTCTAAATACCCTGATCAGCGAAGGAGGTACCCCAAGGCATCTCTTTGATCTGTCATCCGACTCTCCGAAAACAACGCAGCCTGCGCCTCCACCTGAGCCTGTGATTGACAGCGTGTTTGAGCCCGTATCCGGCGACCTGGGAAGCTCTCCGATGCTCAAGCCATTTGAAGACGAGGCCCCCCAAAAGTACCACTCAAGACCGATGCAGAGCCACAGCGCCCAGCGCTTGTCGAGCGGCGCTACGACCTCGTCCACTACACTGGACGCAGCAACGCCGCGAACGTCCGGGCAATCCAACTCGAGGTCGAGTAGTCCCGGCGCGAGGAAGATGACTCTCACGCTACCGCGAACAGTTGCGGCCGATCAGCCAGACTTCTCAGCACTTGCTACTCATATGCGAACAGCATCCCAGATGCTAGCGCAACTCGATGCTACTAGCGGCAAGCGCCCTAAGCAAGAGGTGGCGGCGATTCGGTCCAAGATCATTGCGAGCATGCAGAGTCTGGAGGAGCAGAGTTTCGACACGGATGACCAAGGCCCAACATTTGACACCATCATAGCCAAGACAACTGTGGCATCTCCTCCCGCGGATAACCCGGACCTGGAGGACGACGCCTCGATCGACAAGACACTGGACGCAACCATCAACGCAAGCGCGGGAAGGGAACGGATGGAAAATGACTTCAAGACAGGCGGTGTCCAGCGTCGCGGCGATCGTGACGACCCTAGTGCGGCTGTTTTTGGCGAGGCCTGGGAGGCCAAGAAGGAGCGCATCCGCAAGTCTTCTCCCTATGGCTGGATGAAGAACTGGGATCTCGTCAGCGTGATTGTGAAGACGGGGTCTGATCTGCGGCAAGAAGCTTTTGCCTGCCAGCTCATCCACGTCTGCCACAAGATTTGGGTGGACGCCGAGGTCAACGTGTGGGTCAAACTGATGCGCATCCTGGTAACGGGAGAGTCGTCGGGTCTCATTGAGACCATCACCAACGGAGTATCCCTGCACTCACTAAAGCGAAGTCTTACCCTGGCGTCTGTCGAGTCCGGCGAGAACCCTCGGCATCGGATCGCGACGCTGAAAGATCACTTCCTAAAGGCTTTTGGCCAGCCAGATAGCGAACCTTACAAGGCGGGAGTGGACGCGTTTAAGCGGTCTCTGGCGGCGTACAGCATCATCTCCTATATCCTCCAGCTCAAGGACCGCCACAACGGCAATGTTCTGATTGATAGTGAGGGCCACATCGTCCATATTGACTTTGGCTTTATGCTGTCCAATTCTCCTGGGTCGGTGGGTTTCGAGGCCGCGCCGTTCAAGCTCACGCACGAGTACGTGGATGTGCTTGGTGGCCTGGGGTCCCCTGATTATGAGGATTACAAGAAGCTGTGCAAGCAGGCTTTCCAAGGTATTTTTTTTCCCTCTTCGTACTTGGATTCGGGTGGAAGTAATGACTGATTTTTCCCGCAGCCCTCCGTCGCTCGGCAGACAACATCATTGACCTGGTCGCCATGATGGGACGGGATTCAAAGATGCCCTGCTTCTCAGTCGGCGTAGTCCACGCTACCAACACGCTGCGCCAGCGCTTCCAGCTGCATCTCAGCGCAGACGAGGCGGAGCAGTTTGTGGAGACGGACCTGATTGGCAAGTCCTTTGGCAGTTATTACACCCGACTGTACGTCCCCTAATATCCATCCACCCTAAAGACGCAGATGGGCTGACTCGACCACAGCTATGATACCTTCCAGTACCGAACACAGGGGATCTATTAGGCCGTGAAGTGGCCACTCATTGCTGAATAATGATTGAGGGGATTAAAGGCAATCCAGTAGAATATCTTGGGCATTCACATACAATGTTTGCGTGGGGAGAATCCGAGGGCGTTTGAAGATGATAGACGGTGCGGTAAGCCAACGTGCTGCCGTGCCCCAACGACTCAATTTACATAGTACGTCGTTGGTTAAAAGGGGGATAGTCCCATCGTCGGACGCAATAGAGAATCAGAGAATCACGAAACAGACAGATGAACCTGCATTGCATGTCTTGTTGCGTACAACCCTGGAGTATGAACACGGCCCCAAATCATCACTCAGAGCACCCGCACAATCTTCTTAGCCTCGCCTCTTGTCCGCATCGCCCCCGCCGTCTTGTCGAGAAACTTCTTCTCATCCTCGGCGATGGCATTCTTGTGGTAGTCGTCCTGGAACGCCGCAGAGAGCTGCTCGAAGCTGTGCACCTCGATGACGGCCGCCCGTCGTAATCGTGGAACATGTTCCTGGACGTGACCTCTAGACCGACAGGCGCAAAATTGCTGTTCAGAGAAGCCGTGGAGTGTAGCTGTCGATTATTTGAGTCTCTGCATGCATGCAATTCATTTTATTGTGCACTAGGTGGTAGGTAAGGTGGGCAGGTAATGCGGTGGTATGGAGGTATAGGGTAGGGCAGGCGGACTTGGGTGTAGGAGAGGAAGCCATGCTTCTCCATCCAGGGCTTGACGAGGGGCCCATGGGCGTGCTGCCAGTGGTGGTATAATTGCTCGTGGGAAATGTCTGGCTGTTTTTTGAGGAAGGAGATGCTGCTCAGAGTCTCTGCTTTCTGGTTGCTGTCGGCCATGGTGGTGATGTGAGTTGTAAAACAATTGGGTATCCAGATGTAAGTGGGAGGTCTGTAGTGAATTATGGTATCACCTTTTATATGTATATTTTTTTCCTTTGCTAAGAAGATGTCTAATTCACAACTGCTCTCTTCTTATAGTCCGAGATTGGGACGTCTCCCAAGGGTTTGAGGTCGTGAGAATAGCTGGTTCGGAAAACCGCAACTGAAGGGCACCTCTCTGCGCCCCCTCACTCGACCATCTGAAGAAGGCTGGGATAAGGGAGCTTGAGAGTAACTCTTGAAAGAATACTAATCACTATGATATAGCCTAGTAGATACTGCGAAGAGCAGTTGCCAATTTTCAAGTCAAAGTCTTTATTGCTAGCTACATCAAAGTTCCTATACGGCACGGATAAAGCACGCATTGTCTCCTAGTTTTGAATCCATACACAACCGCCCCCCCAGTGCCTTTTGCCAAAATCATTGTACAAGTGAACCATATCCGTTGGTTGAAGGGCCCATGGGGATTTAAATTGCCATCTGTAGAGTCTTGAAGGATCCGTCAATGTCCCAGCGGAATCAACCCCAGCGGCCGCCCTCGCGCTCCGCCTCCAATCTTCGCATCCGCTCCTCGTCGTCTCCGTCCACTGCCTCGCTGCGCCAGCTCGACTTACGGCTCTTCCGCCCGCTGTCATCTCCCCCGTCGCCATCGTCCCGGCCGCGCTTCGACCCCCTCATGACTGCCCGCCGCTGCGCCTCCTTGACCAGCCGCTCCCGGTCGCGAGCCTCTCGCTCTAGCGTATGGATGTCCTTCGCCGGCGGTCCATTGGCTGTGACGGAAGAAGTCTGGGAGCCGCGACGGTCATGTTGGCTCCGCGATCCTGACCCTGGGCCGTCCAAACCGCGAGGGCCGGTTGGGGGCTTGAACTCCTTGTCTATGGGCGTCGATGCGCCACCGTCCACGGAGCCCCTTCTGCTGGTGCCGTTGCTGGTCTGCTTGTGGTCTCGGCTGTCCCTGTCGCCGTCCCTCTCGCGGCGGTCTCGGTCTTTGCGATCTTTCCTGTCCCGTTCCCGGCCTCTATCTCTGTCACGACGTCGCGACGACTCATAATCGCGGTCTCTGTCGCGGTGTGAGCGATGGCCCGACTTTTTACGGTCATCCTCCCGGTATCTGTCCCGGTCCCGGTCGCGGTCCCGGCGCCTTTCGTAGTCCCTGTCCTTGCGGCTGCTCCGGTGGTCCGATCGCTTACCATCGTCGGGCGAAGCCGACCGTGATCGCTCCGTGTGCTTGTCATCCTTGGAGCGGGAGTAGTCCTCCTCATCATCGTACTTTCGCCGTCTATGTCTCTTGCGGCGGTAGCCATCTTCGTCGTATCCGTCATCATCCGCAGAGGGTGAGTGATGGCGCCGGCGCCGGCGTGAGCTCCTATGGCCACGGCTTCGG
The DNA here is from genome assembly GCA_016490725.1 of Amphichorda felina. Lineage (NCBI taxonomy): Eukaryota > Fungi > Ascomycota > Sordariomycetes > Hypocreales > Bionectriaceae > Amphichorda > Amphichorda felina. The sequence continues at coordinate 110,112 of JAEMHR010000068.1, read as the reverse complement.
CTGCGGCTCCTACTCGCAGTCCGGGATACAGAACGGGAATGCTCCCTCCCACGGGCAGTTTGAGCATCATCATCATCATTACCATCACCGCGTTTCTCGGATTTTCCACCGTCATGTCGCTCTCTGCTGTGCTCACGGGCTTGGCTGTCATGTTTTTCTCTATCCCGATCCGGGGAGCCGTGCCCTGATCCGGGATGCGGGCTGTCTGGGTTCGGCGTCTGTAGTTTGGCAGGGGCTGGTGGCTGGTGGCCCACCTGGTAGCCTCTGGCTCTTAAATGGTGAAGACTGGTGTTCGGCAGCCCCTGGCGCATAGCCTTGGGCCCCGTCGGGGCGTTGATGGGCACGTCGGGGGCCGATAGGACGGACCGAATCACACCTGGTCCTTGGCTATCAGGGCCACTGGGCGGGTTCTGCGCTGTGTCATGCCCTTCACGAGGTACTGGTGGGCTAGACCCCTGGCCTGTAGCATCTGGGTTCTGATCTCCCTCACCCTGGGGATGTGCGCCCTGTCCGTTCTCGTCCGGCTGCCCCTGGCTGTCTCCGCCTTGTCCGTGCTGGGAAATGGCCTGGTGGTCCTGGTAGTTGACGTTGCCTGCGTTCTGGTAGCCACCTCGGCCATAACCGTATCCTCCGCCACCGTAGAAGCCACGGCCTCGTCCTCGACCACGTCCGAATCCGCGGCGGTAGTCATTGAACTGATGACCATAATTGCCTTGATTGTAACCTGTCTGGAATCCCGAGTTAAAGTTCCCAAAATCACCAGCTCCCATGGGACCATTTTGATTGAAATTACTCTGGTCGAAATTCCACGATTGCGATCCGTTCCAATTGTTATTGGCGCCTTGGCCAAATCCGCCTCCGAAGCCGCCCATGCCGTTCATGCCCATGCCTTGAAAGCCACCGTACATGTTCTGCATCATCATGGGGTCCATGCCCATTCCTGGCATACCTGGATACTCATTAGCTCACTGCGGGGACATATCGTCGCTGGGGTGTGCCACATACCCATCATGGGGAAGCCTCCAAAGGAATTGTTGGCTCCCATGCCGTTCTGCATGGCCATCATCATCTGCATCTGGTTATATTCATCGGAGCCCTGGAAGTTCATATTTTGAAATCCCCCGTTCATTCCATCGGCCCCAAAATTCTGCTGCTCCTCATCTGCATTTTCGTCTTCCTCGCCGCCTTGGTTATCGGCCGGTTCGGCTGACCCGCCGGTCTGCTCTTGTTGCTGCTCTCCGTCGGCCTTCTCGACCGAGTCATCGGCGGGGTTCTCTGGGCCTGCGGCCACGGATTCTGTGGTCGCCTCGACCTGTCAAACTTTAGCATCTTATCCATTAGAGTTGGTGACTGAGGTCTTACCTGGTCATTAGGCTGGGCAGAGCCTCCCGGAGGCTCTGCCTGTGACTCGGATGCGCCGCCTTCGGGGTTGGCATCTCCGTTTCCGTTGACACCTTCATCGGCTAGCACCTCGGGAGCAGTGGGCTCAGAGGCAGCTTCTTGAGGCTGAGGCTGAGGCTGAGGCGGCTCGACCGGGGTTACGGGGGTGGCTTCTTTGGCTTCCTTGGCGCGGAGGGCCTCCCTTTTCTTCTCGGCGGTGCGCAGGAAAACCCTGATTGTCGTTCGGAGAGACTTGTTAGGGCTGCAATCCTCAGCTGAGAGTGGAGAATGCTCGCAGACGGGGCATGACGAAGGGAGGTTTGATTGACCTGTTGAGGATGGTCAGAAAGACAGTAGAAGCCGGTGATAGGCTTGGACTCACATGTCTCGCATATCGCTTGCTCGCAGCAGGGTAGCCGGAACGCATTCACGGCCAGTTTGCTGCAGATGGCGCACCTCAGCTTGATGGGGATATCGTCGGGCGTCAGGGAGCTAGAGCAACGCCAGTCAGTAACTGGGCACGGTCGATGTGAAGGAGATGTGAAGGAGATATCGGGGGCATGATGTGCGCACCTGATGAGCTCAGCCTGAGCTTCCGAGATGGACAAAGCCATGCCGTCGACACAGCACTAGGTCTGCCAAAGCCACCGCATAGAGAGGGTCGTATCGGGGAGGCTTGCGCTGAGTGGTCGCGCGACCGCAAGGTGACGAGGGCCCTCAACGAGTCTCGCAGTCAATCGCGTCACGTCGCATGTGCTGATGGCATCCGGTCCGGCGAAGAAGGGTAAATTATGCCGGGCAGGTGAGAGGTCTGGTGGGTGAGCCCTTGGTGATAGTGACTGAGGGAGAGGAGTTTGCACGTTGGAGCACCATGGAAGTTTGACGCGCTGGAGAATAAAAGTGGGACCCTATCCCAAGCCAGCCCAGCGCCGGTTGTAACCACGCGGCCACTCCTGACTCAGCGTCAACTCACTTCCAGTTCCCTCGCCACTCTCTTTGAAGCCCGCCCACCCCATAACGATAGAAGCCTTATTGTTTCTGCTGGATGGGAAAGGTTAATATTCTGGGCAGCAAGTATGACACATGTTCCCTAGCACCACAGCAAGTTCCATCGGGGTTCGTGGAGGTAGTTGCGGAGCCACCCGATGATCGAGTCGTCCAGGCAGTATTACTTCGCGCGTGCGGAGTAAAGGGGAGTTGATTCAAAGCGTCACAGTAAGACACTACGAATTCGTCTGGACCCGGCAAAAACAAACTAGTTTTGGTATATCGTGCTTGAATGATACATACTACGAAGTACTATGAAGTGTTTCATGGAATAAAGGCGACGGGCAGAAATAGAACAAGCCACTCCCAAACCAAAACAGACTCCTAGTTGCACCATTTCTCTACAGAGAACCCCGGCAAACACTTCCAAAGACTGGCCCCAAAAACTAAGGGCAGCGGCTTCTCCATGACCCAAACAGAACAGCGTCTTGTCTCGGACCTGTCTAGCAAGCACATCCATCCTTCGCCCCGGCCTCCCTGGGGCCGTCCAGATTTACCCGCTGCCCCTCGCCCGCCCGGCTAGTAGCGTTCGAGGCACCAGGTCCACGGGCACTCTTTAGAGACGTCTCGGGGATGGCGTTGGCGATAGCGGTGAATACCTCGGACACGTTGTGTCCACTCTTGGCGCTGGTCTCGAAAAACAGCAAGCTCTCCTCCTCGGCGTAGGCCTTGGCCTCCTCTGTAGACACCTTGCGCGCATCGCCCTCGCCCTCACCATCGGCATCATCCTCACCGTCCTCTGTCGAGTGCGAGTCACTTGTGAGATCCAGCTTGTTTCCGACCAGGGCGATGACGATTCCGGGCGAGGCCTGCCGTTGCAGCTCGGCAACCCAGTGCTTGGCCTTGATGAGAGAGGTCGGCTTGGTAAGGTCGTAGACAACGAGGGCAGCTTGGGCGTTGCGGTAGTACATGGGAGCGAGGGAGGCAAAGCGCTCCTGGCCGGCAGTATCCCAGATCTCGAACTTGATCGTGCGCGAGGGCAGGTTGCACTTTTGTGTCAGGAAAGCAGCTGCACAATGATGTCAGTTCGGAGCAACTTTCGAAAACCTAGGGGTGACAAGCATACCTCCAATAGTAGGCTCCTTATTCTCTTGGAAGTCGTTGTTGACGAAGCGCAGGACAAGAGAAGACTAATAGCTTGTCAGACACGTGCTTGGCCTATTGAGAGCAGGGCGAATGTGTGCTGTCATACCTTGCCAACAGCAGCTTCGCCGAGGAGCACCAGCTTGACGCTGCTGCTCGGCTTGGGGGCGTTGGCAGAATCAGCCATCTTGTATCGACGATGAGGCGTTCTCTCGGGTCTATCGCTCAAAGATGGATTGGCGGGTTGCTGGTGTCGATAGTCTGGAGCTCTGGCGCGAGGTACAAGAAGTTGTTAGGTAGAGAAGCAGTCGGCGTCGGCGGGGGGACTGAGCTGTCAATGCGGAACGCTAGAGGGTATTTTGGCTGGTGCCTTGCGACAGCTGATGTGGTGTTAAGAGGCCAAGCGGAATGAGACGAGCGCCGATGACGAAGATCCATCCCCAGGCGGCCGGATGTCAGCAAGGAAGCGATGGGCACTAGCCACGACTGGAGCTACCTCGGGTGGCGCAGCTGACGAACGCGGCGGTGGGGCACATTTGGCAGGCGGTAAGGAGCTGGACTCCACTGGAGAGCCCACCTCGCTTCGGCGTAAAGTTGAACCCGAACCGCTGGCTGCTCCCCGCCAAAATTTCTGGGCGGCAGAAAAATTGTGGTTCCTCGAGAACTTCTTTGGGTGCATGTCTTGGCAGCTGCAAGACTATTCTGACCGATCTTTTTTTTTTGTTCCTGAAACGCCGACGATCTGGAACTTTGGCCTACAGTCTGCGGTGGGATAAATTGACCACCTCTCTGCCTCAATCATGGCTACCAGCGCAGCGAAACCCCCCAAGCGCACGCTTCTAAATGACAGCGACTCCGACTCGGACGATGGAGGGGCGGCTGTCCAAGATTCTACCTTCAAAGTGAACGAGGAATACGCGCGGCGCTTTGAGTATAACAAGAAGCGAGAGGAGAGGCAACGGCGTAAGTACACGGGTGTCTCTTATTCACTCTTATTGTCTGACAGTCTCCAGTGGAGGAAAAGTACAACAAGGGGAAGAATGGCGACGAAGATGACGACGACTCATCCTCTTCCGACGAGACCGAAGACGAGGAAGGCTTCCTCGCTACCGAGGATCTCGATGCGCAGATATCCGCCACCCTCCAAGCGATTCGAAGCAAGGATCCCCGCGTGTACGACAAGAAAGTGACCTTCTACCAGGGCGGTGATGAGAATGGGGATGCAAAGCCCAAGGAAAAGAAGGAGAAGCCGGTTTACCTACAGGACTACCACCGAGAGAAACTCATGCGCGGTGACGCTGGCGCCTCGGACGACGAGGGCGAGGCTGCGGCTCCCCCGACAACCTACGCCCAGGAGCAGGATGCGCTTCAAAAGTCGATTATTTCCCAGATGCATGCCTCAGGCGACGAGGATGATTCCGATGCGGACAGCGACGACTTTGTCGTGAAGCGCAAGGAGCCTGAGAAGGTCGATAGCAATGGACTCCACCCGGCGCGGGCAAAGAGCGTTAAGACGAAGCCAGACCTGGATGTCCAGACTGCCGACCGCGACCCGGAGACATTCCTGTCCAACTTCATGGCCTCTCGGGCGTGGGTCCCTGAGGAGGGCTCGCGATGGGAGGCCTTCGAGTCTGATGACGGCGACAGCGAGGATGACATGGCTGAGGCCTTCGAGCAGGCCTACAACATGCGGTTCGAGGACCCCGAGAAGAGCAACGAGGTTCTCAAGTCATATTCGCGAGATCTCGCGGCATCGCGGTCCGTTCGCCGTGAGGACAAGAGCGGCAGAAAGCGCCGGCGAGAGCTGGAACGCGAAAAGAAGGAGGCAGAGAGGCGTGAGAGGAAAGAGGAGAAGGCCAGGTTGCGGAAACTGAAGCTGGAAGAGGCCGAAGAGAAGCTGCAGAAGGTGAAGCAGGCCGCTGGCGCTGTCGGAAAGGAGCTCAGGGACGAGGAGTGGCTCAAGTTCCTTGACGACGCGTGGGACGACGGCAAGTGGGAGGAGGAGATGAGCAAGCGCTTTGGCGACGACTACTACGCTATCGATAACGAGGAACTCCAGTCGGGCGACGAGGAAGACGGCGGGGAGGGTAAGAAGAAGCGTCTTAAGAAGCCCAAGTGGGACGATGACATCGACATTAAGGACATCATTCCCGATTTCGACGAGGGCGAGGAGAAGCCTCAAATTACTCTCAGCGACCAAGAGGACAATGAGGCCAACGGCGAGGAGGCCGATCAAGACGAGGATGACGAAGACGAGTCCCGCCCGTCCAAGAAGCGCAAGACGTCCGAACACAAGCGCGTGCGCCTCGAGTCCCAGAAGAAGGTCCGCCAGGAGCGCGCCAAGCTCGAGGCCCTCGTCGACTCCAAGCTCGAGCTCACCCACCACGACCTCTTGTCAGGCGCATCGTCAGCGGGCTTCCGCTACCGCGAGACCGAGCCCCTGTCCTTTGGCATGACGGCTCGCGACATCCTGCTCGCGCCATCGGACGCCCACCTCAACGAGTATGCCGGCCTCAAGAAGCTCGCCCACTTCCGCCACCCGGAAAAGAAGGCGCGCGACGTCCACCACCTGAGCAAGAAGAAGCGCCTGCGCCAGTGGCGCCGCGATGTGTTTGGCAAGGAGTTCGAGCGTGAGGGACCGACGTACGGCTTCGAGAGGCTTGCTGAGGCGGAGCCCGACGCTGCTGAAGGTGCGAGCAGCGCCAGGATCCTACCGCAGGAGCAGGGAGAGAGCAATATCGTCGGCGATGTCGGCGGCTCGCGTAAGAAGAGGAAGAGATCAAAGGGAAAGAAGAAGGCTGGGGAGGTTGAAGCCTCCTGAGGTGATATCATCCCTTGTTTGTGATACCTGGCGCTTCTTATTTAATACGGAGTTTCACGGGCGGGCGGATATAGACAAAAACAGTACGGTTCTAGTTTCATCTTAGATATATGGCATTTTCCTCACTGCATCATTGCACATCGGCTAGCAACCTCATACCGCGACGGTGCTCATTCCTTGTTGACCCTCATTGCTCAAACCATATGACAAAAAGAAGTGGTATCAAGTGAAGCAGAGAAATCCAAACAAAGCCAACCGCCTTCCCCAAATGTAACGAGGTTGAAGGCCCTCCTCGTATATATACAAGTATATCCGTCCCAAATGGAAGCCCCTCATGGTCAAAAGTAGGCCACAAGAAGGTCTAGGGACCTTGCAAAAACGCCTGCTCCTCAACTGTGCCTACAATGCACACGGCTGCTGCGAAACCCTGGCCTTTATTACCTGAGCTTCTCGCCCCCGGACTTACTGTGCGTGTCGAAGTCCGCCCAGAGGATTCTGGGCTGGCATCCCATTGCTACCAAACATGCCGTTGAACGTGTCTGGGTTGGTAGGAGCCACACCAAGGTTGGCCCCAACATTGGAGTGGTGCATGTCAAAGGGCATAAACCACCCTTCCGCGTTCATGCCGTTAGGTGGAGGCTGTCCCTGCCCATGGGCCTGGGGGTGCTGACCCATGCCCATTCCGCTGCCGCCTCCTTGGCTCTGTATCTGCTGCCCACCTGGGCCATTAGGCCCGACACCCTGCCACCCTTGCACACCGTTCATCATGTGCTGGCCGCCGGGCATAGTGCCGTGGTCCATCGAGTAACCGCCAAACGACAATTGTTGATCAAGCGATTGCATCATATTGTTCTGTTGCTGCGGCATGCCCATATGCATCATATCGGCTTGGTAGAATCCCGCTTGACCCTGCTGATTCTGCTGGAAGTGGTCCATATTGACCGGGCTGATCGGCGACATGGCATGGTAAGTGTTCACCTGGCCATGTGATGTAGTGAGAGGATGGAACGGTGCCGGACCGCTGGTCTGTCCGGCAACCGGCGCAGATGGCCGGCGCTGCTGAGGGTGTCGGTTGTTGGGTGTTGTCTGTTGCTCGTGGGCAGATGGTGCGCGCTTGTTGGCAGCCGCCATATCTAGCGGCGGCGGCGGCTGTTGCTTTGTTGCTTTTGCTTGTGGGGCTTCCGTCTTCTTGGTGGGCTTCCGTTTCGGTTTGGATGGCTGAGGCCCATTCTGCTGCTCGGTAGCCTTGGGTGATGACAGAGTTGTGAAGAATTCCTCGACAGATTGCAGCTCTGGCTTCTGCTCAAGCACGCCGTCTGCCCCTCTGTCCTTCTTCCTTTGCGCACCCGCCGGATCCATGAATTCAGCGTCAGAAACTCCATGAGGGTATCGATTGAACCAGTCGCCGTATTGCAGTATTGGGGATATCATGGCTGGATCTTCGGGTGACATCCCTGAACGGCTCCTGTCTAGAGCGCGGCGGTAGTGAGAGCGGATATCCTCCTCCATCCAATGAAACATTCCCCAGAATTTCATCATCTTCCGCAAGTATCTGATATTGGTGGTTGCATTCGCCTCGGCGGCGGCTTTGGCAGATGCATCACCGGATATAATGCCACGGATGTGCATCATTGTCGACGAGAAGGCGCAATAACCTGCAAACGGTGCCGAGACCATGACCCGTGATGCTTCACCGTCTTTTAGAATTACGGAGATTTTGTTCGCTGCTGCAAACGCCTTAGACCCAGCGGCCGCAACAAAGGCCCCGGGCCTCCCAGTGAACGGTCCGAGGGCGGCTCGGGACAGGAAAAGGATGTTCTGTTGGGTAATGATATGAAGGAGGAGGAACTGATTCGTAGTGTGGTGGTTCTGGTGGAGGGCTAGGTTGTCGGCCGAATATAGCAGCGGCTCTGGCAGAGCACCTGGGAATTCTTCAGCTTCCTTTAAGAGTCTTGCGAACTCTGACTTCGGGTTCCATATAGGTTGTGGGTCCGAGTCCTTTCCACCTTGGTTAACGTAACTCATGATCCGGCCCCAGAGCGCGATGGCCCGGATCATTAATGCTGCTACCCCCAAGTTCTCGCGCGCGTCGCCGGCAGCATCCAGCCCTGTCAGGCTGCAGCGTGGCACAGTCCCACTGAGGGTCTCGGTTACAGCTGGCATATCAAGCTGAAAGTGTCTTTCCTTGACGGGAAGTGGGATGTCGACGATGGCCTCCTTGATGAACATGGGTCGTTGGGAGCCAGAGGAATTGAAACGGTCCATGATGAAACACGCCCACATGATTCGTCGGCGAATCTCCCGATCGACAAAACTCAGCTTGGCCTGGCTATTCCTGCTCATCGGATCATGATCCAGGTCTTTATGCAGCTGGAGAGCAAATGCCATTCGAATAGCCTGCCCACCCAGAGCCCAGCTTCGCCCACCCTGGCATGTCCCGAACTCGTGGAGGCCGAGAATGAGGAGACACGTGAGGATCGTAATATTGGGTGACTCATATCTTCTGGTGCAGATATCTCGCGCCGGAGCTGCCCATTCTTCGCCGCGCAAGAATTGTCTTGCCGGAGAACTCAGCTTGGGGCTCGCCGAGAACCGTGCAGCCACAGCGCAGACTGACAATATAAGGACAGGCGGGAGCGTGTTGTTTCTATCCTTGTTAGCCTGTTTTTCTTTGCTCTTTCTTTAATCAAATATGAAGTTTAATAGCCTCAGCGGTTCACTCACTTTAGCTTACGCATATAGCTTGGTTTGTGGAGAAGGTGATACGCCTGGCCATAGACGTTGTCAAAATACACCTCGGCGAGATGCTCTTGAATGTCTTTGGAGGGCAGAGAATCACGGCCCTCTTGCAAAAGGTGACTTTCATCCGAGGGCTCATCCCCAGGCAGCGGTACTCCTTCATCGCCATCCGGGCCGTTCTTTGCAGGCGCATTTGCCCATGCCTCCAGACCTGGACCGAACGCTTCTTCAGCGCCACGTTTCTTCGCTCCAGATTTCGCGCCGGGAAACATGCCGGGAATAGCGGGCTTGACCACGGCGCGTGTAATATTCGTTGTCGGGTCTTGGTCCGACTTGGGGATGACCTTGATGATGCGCTCCTCCATGCGCTTGAGGCGCTTGTCGAGCATGGCCATATAATCAGTCCGGGGCGCCGCCTTCCGCGTGGTGACCTTGTAGACGCAAGGGATCCGCGAGCGCAAACAGTGCTTGCAAGCAGGCTTCTCTCCAGAGCATCGAATCTTCTTGCGGCGACAGGCAATGCAGGCCAGGGGGAGACGTTTGCGCTCCTTGCCCGCTTTTGTCTTGAGCTCACTCCAGGCCGGCGGTGCGTCGGCTGTGTTGTTGTCCTTGGCCTTCCCACCGAGGTCCGTGCCATCGGCGCGGTTGCGACCAGACAGCTCGAACTCGTCGGCGACCGGGTCATCGAGCGTGTCGGCGGCCAGCGACGGCTTGCGCTGAGCCTTGGAGGTATCTTCAGATGCGCCCACACTGGATGTCCTTGTCCCTTGCGCAGTGTCATAACTCGCGCTTGGAGTGGCCATCGCGCCCATCAAATCGGGAGGGGCCTGTGCCGGGGCGGCGTGCTGGCTGTGAGGGTTACCGTCGGAAGTATAAGGCGCGGGAGCAGCGGCGTTTGGCTGGCTCTGGAGGGGCATCATGGCGCTCGGATCGTGGATGGCTTGGAAGCTATAGGAGAAGGGGCTGAAGTCGGATGGGTCCATGACGGACTGGGCGTTGGGGTCGATAGGCAGGCCACCGGGGGCATCGAATGTCTGGTGGGCATGTTGGAGCTGGTGAGGATGCGGTGGAGGCTGGCCGCCGTACATGGCTGCCTCTCCGCACAGTCCGGTCGGTGGTGGCGGTGGTGGTCAATGGAGGATGTGTGTTTACGGCGGGACGACTTGAGTGCGCGGAGGACGGGCAACCTAGGTTGGGGTGCTCCCCGCACAACGAATGGCTGGGGCCGGGGTGTGCCGAGACTCGCGACGCGGTTGTGAGTGAGGATCAGCAGCCCGCGACACTTCTACATATCGGCAAGAAGCGCGTACAGGTCGTAGTGTTCTAAGATTGGAGGCTGGCACCACCGAAAGATTGCGACGATGAACAAAGAGCGGACGGACATGGGCGACAGGGGAATAATGAGAGAGACCCAGGGCGGAGCCTCTCGACTCTGGGCGAGTCGACGTGGTGGTGGAGTCGGGAGGTAGAGTGAGTGTCGCCGTCGCTGCGTCGTTGGGGTGTGGAGAAAGAGTGGTCCTGGCTCCTGGAGTTGCTGTTGGTTCGCACCCTAACCACTCCCACGTCCCCAGTCGCACTTGCCAGGTGCCAAGTTGCCAACCCGCGCTGCGACCGGATACTCCCAGCATGCAATCCTTTGTCAGGACTTGGAAGGCAGTGGGCACTGCCCAGAGTACCTGCAGACCGAAGAGAGCGCGCGCAGCGGAACCTGGAAGGAACCAAGGCAGCCTGGAAGCTGCGAGTCTTCCAAATGGGCTGGTCGGCCGAGTGCCCATACTAGTAGTAGGTGTGCTGCTACTCCGTATTCTTCCAGTATCATCACCGCCAGAACCTTGGTAATAAGTGCTGTGTAATAACCGCCTTGTCCTTATCCCTCCTACAGTCCCACTGGTGCGAGCTACGATGCTTGGATGCCATGATTGCTCATCCATGGATCCTGGCTGGGTACAGGAAGAGGAGTGGGGCATGCGTCTTTAGCAGCCAAGAGGGCAGGAACAGTGGGGGACGACCCAGTTTTCCTCCCCCCCCCAAGCGGCGGCTCAAGCCCGGCCTTCATTCGGTGGCCGCCTGGCAGCTTGGTTCTCCAGTGCAGTGGACGTGAGACATAGGTGACTCTCGGCCATGCAAGTTTCGCCCGCGAAGCTTGGCAAACTATTACTACTACTACCATATACTATCATGCATGATATGTGGTAAGTTGAGTACGACATGTCTCCTACGAGTACTATGAATACTATCTTGGGCCATGGGGAATGGGATGAGGCCGCCCGGGAAATACATGCCATGGATCGCCAGCGTGGGAAAAAAATGAGGAGTGGGGAAACGTTAATGGCCAGCTCAACGGCCCAGCTTTGAGCATTGATGCTAATCTCAGCCCGACAGCCTCGATTTCACAACACCATCAGTTTTATTGCCCTCGGGTCCTTCTGCATCCTGCAATGGTGGTAATCTCATAATCAGGCCAGCTTGACTGAGGGAGTCGAGGGACAAGGCGTAATCCCCGGGAGTGCTCGTGTCGGCTCAATAGACTGCTACGAGTATACTTCGTAATACTACCATCGACATATAGCCTTGGCTTTGGGCCGAATTACATCTGGAAACAGAAGCAAGCCCGTTCCGAACAAATCCCACGCCTCTGCGATCACAACCGGGTTAGAAGTTGAGTTGGACCTCGGTGCCTCACAGACTTAGTGTGACGGGTGCGGCGGTTAGGAAACGAAATCGCACTATGGATTATATCACCGAGCTTCAACTTTGAAGGACAGCACGGCTCTTATTATTCGTACGTGTGGTGGTTGGTCCCTTGGTCAGCTGGCCCTGTCTCCACGCCCGGAGCGGTTGACAAGGGGGGGGCCGCCCTAACTTATTCCTGCCTTATTATCCGGATGTCTGTTCAACAGATACGAGTGATGGCTCTTGCAGAATGCAGACCGCCTCGTAGGGCGACAGGCCTGCCCGTACTACGGATACAGGGACAGCTTCGTACGAGTACCTAGCCCGACATGATGCCCTTTGCCCTCATCCACCTGGAGCGAAAATGGTCATCATTGACATGAATCACTAGGCACCATCATATGAGCTCGTATCACCATCAGCAATCAAAGCCTGCGGACATTTAACTCCTTTGCCGTGGGTCGCCAGAGGAACTCCTTGGTCGGCCCACGGGTGATGGATTGCCGGTGGGGAAGTGCTCCACGTTTGCAGCCGCTCACAGGCAAGATCCGAGTGATCCTGCGAGAGTAATAGTACATATGCACTATGTAGGAGCCGGGTGATGGGAGGGAGCAGCGTTGCATTGCATGGCTGCATCGCAGACCGGGTGACGGGTGACGGATCACGGGCAAGCTGCTGCAAGGCGTTCGAGACCCGTGACGTGATAGCCGTAGAAACATATGCACCACACCTGTCGAGGTGGTCAAGTTCACTCTCCCTTACATGCTAATGCTACTCTAGATGGACCAGTAGCATGGGTGGGCGAGGCAATAAATCCCGGTAGAGATCCGGTTCAAGACACCTCCTTCCACAAGGAGCCAAACAATCCTAGTCCCCAGTGTGATAATACTGAACAATTGCTAGCAGGTTTTCGTCGAGATGGCATGATATGGGTAATAAGCGTATTGTATTGAACGCAAATGCATAATGGTATCGTTCTATCATGAAACCCACACAAACAGCCAAGACACGGCTTCTATCCTAAACTCCGCGCTATGCAACAAATCCTCTGTCATCACCTGTGACAATGTCCAACAATCACGCGTCCTGTTCAATGTATACCGGAATCCCATACATGACCACCGCACCGGCGTTGAGGTACTTGAACCGGCAGGCTGCACGTGCGCGTGCAACGGCTTCCGCCAGCGACCCGTTCGCCTGGTTCGCCTCGTCGAGCTCGCTGATCCCCGACTCGATCTGCTTTCCCTTCCCCTTTGTGTCCTCTTTGAACGCACCGCGTGGGAATAGTCCCCACTCTTCAAAGGCTCGTCCCGCGAAGCGATCAATGTCTCGGTCCGTCACGTCCCAGAGAGTCCCCACCACGGCCGGGCAGCCGGCCGTCATGTAGTTCCAGACGGGGCCGTAGCACTCAAACTCCCCGGCCTCGGTTAGAGACGCCGAGCTGCACCCCATTAAGAAGGTCGCCGGCTTGCACTTGTCCAGGCGGCGAATCGTCTTGCCTCGGATGTACTGCGCGCCGCCACCGTGTCCAAAATATAAGAGGATGTCCGAAGTAGACAGTGCCTTTTCGAATTCGTGCTCCTGGGGGGCCTGATTGACCAATCCAGTCCACGAATCTAGCGAAGCAAAGGACGGCTGCAAGTAGGACTCCGTGTTCTTCAAGTCTGAGGACGGATTGAGCATGTACGTGCCTGACTTTGCTGATACGTAATGACCTCCTGGAATATCATCGTCCAAGCCATCAAACCCATTGTTCATGGCCGCAGATGGCGCCTTGGCCTCCGTAATCAGTCGTCGGAGGTGCGCCAGCGAAGGTACACGGGACACGGCGAGGGATTGCATGCATGGCATCGATTCCCAGGGAAAGCAATGGAGCGCCTTGTCAAGAACCAGGACAGTATGGGCACCAGCTTCACGGCCCCCCTCGGAGTTGACAGCGTCGTGGTAGCCAACAAGCGCGTCGTACGTTTTCACCAGCATCGCGTCAAAGTCGATCTCGTCGTACGCGTTCCGTTCTCCGTGAAATTGGAGAATGTCGATGACGAAGTAAAGCAAGTCTTCCAATGCCTCGTCAAAATCGCAATTGGGCTGATTTGGATCTCCTAGCCCAATGAAAAGATCCAGGATTCGAGGGTCGAGGGTGATAGCCGGCGGCTTTGGCGCCTTCCTCCCTCGCCCTTTGCTTCGGGATGGTAGAGTCTGCTCCAGGACCTGATGAAAGCTCTCTTGGAAGCGCGCCAGCAGGTCCTGTCGTCGTTCGTGCTGCGAGAAGATCCCCTTGAACCCGCCTAGCCATGTCTTTTCCATGATTGCCAAGAGCTCTTTTAATCTTTCGTCCAGGGCCTCGCGCTCGGCCCACCAAGCGTTGCGGCTTGCCTTGGTAGTCAAACTACCCCCGGAGTGGCTCGTCCTGTTCGCGTTCTTGATGATGTCGAGCACCTCCTCACGACCATGTTGGAAGTTGAACACCTCGGAGTCGGCGTCGCGCGAGATAGCTCTCTCTAGGGGTAGTCGGAGTATAAAAGGGCTGTGGCCAGCCTGAAACTTGGTGAGGCAAAGATCCTGCTGATTTTCGCTGAGAGACATCGAGATGATACTCCAGTTCTTGGGTACCAGCTCGATAAAATCATCCTGGAAGCGAGCCATGTCCGATGCCAACCCCAGTTTCACCATCCTTTCTGTGATCTCCAAGGTTGATGGAGGTTGCAATAGCGGCGGAGAACTATCCGTCGTCTTGGACGATTGTATCGCCAACTGCTCTCTCTTCCACATGGCGTTTCGAGCCAACTCTACGGCGACGGTGGTTGAGTCAGACCGTATGGCCGCCTTTAATTTTGGCGACGCCGCCGCTGTAAGATAGATAACGGTGCTTTGCAAGAGAGTCGAAATCCGATATAGCACGGCATTGTCGCCATTTGCCAGTGCAGACGCATGGGCGTCAAGCAAGACTTCCTGGGCCTGCTTCAACGCTCCTATGAATGCCGGCACACCCCTTTCCTTTGGGGCCCTGCGGTCGGCCGCAGCGGAACGGCCTTTTCGGGGCGATAGCTTGGTTACCGATGGTCGATCATGTCCCCCCTTGTCGGTGTCTGCCAGAACAGCTGGGAATGAGATGGTCGACTCATGCATAACGGAGAAGACGGGGTCTTTGATCATCTGCTCGGCGCTCAGGTTGATATGTTTGCAGGCGGTAAGGAGTTGCTCTAGGCGCACGGATTCAGAAAGCTTGGGCAGCGCCTGGATCATCTCGAGGGATGAGGCCACTGACTGCCAATCCTTTTGTTCCGCGGATCCCATTGCCCGGGACAGGAGGATCGTGGCCAGGAGAGACCCCTGATAAACATCTTTTGGTATAGCGGTCAAGTTCACCTGACGGGAAACCTTAGCCTTAGCAGCAGGGGCTCGTGCCCGGGTTCGAGGAGCTGGTGTTGCTGTCGTCCTCGTCGCTGTTCTGGCTCTGGTTGACCTCGTTATAGCTCCCTTTGGCGCAACTATCCCCTTGGCTTTAGCCGTCCCACTGGACGATTTCCCAGCGCATTGAGCCTCGTCCACTAGCTCACCGCGACTCAAGACACGTGTTGTCTCCTCTGCCATGAGCAAGTACTCGGCCGATTTTTCATCATCCTCCAACTCGCGGTAAATCTCCCCCAGCTGGTGTGCGAGCCTGACCCGGGCAGCACACGCTTCCCGAGGCATGTAGCTAGCCACGTCGCTGAGCTTTTCAACCGCCTCGTTGGTGAGACCAGCTTTGGAATAGACGGATGCCGCCCAGATGGAGGATTCAGCCTTGAAAAGAGAAGACTGTGATCCTTCGGCAATTCTCGTAGCTGTCTCGCAATAGTACATCGTTTCTTGAAACATGCCAATGTGGGCATACAGAGAGGAAATATGCATTAGACTGTCAAATAACGGTCTGGCCAGGCTCCATAAACGCGGGCCAAAGACCGTGTCGGGTACGGGCTTTGGATAGCGATCGCCGAGGATACTTTCGGCCATAGTCGGCTCAGGGCGAGTGTTGACTTGCATCGAAGGGCCTTCGAGCTTGTTCCAGTCGTGAGAAAGCCATTTGACACTAGATCTGGCAGAACGGAGAGCACCTTCAACATCCCCAGCTCGAAGCAGAATGCTGGACTGCACCAGCTCGGCTTGAGACAGTACGAGCGTCGTCTGGACTCTGGAACGGGTCGATGTCGACCCGTTGATGCTGCTGGCTTTGGCCAAGCAAGCCATGCTGCAACCAATATTAGCCTTGGTCAAATAAAAGGATCAAAGTAGACTTACGCTTCCTTGGTATCTTCAATGCCGGCCAAATACCGGGCCTGCGAAAGATAGTAATGTGCCATGATCGCCGGAGAGGCCGCCTCAGTTTGTCGGATGAGCTCCTTCACGTCTTCCAAGGTCTTGAATGCCTCCGTGTACATCCCAATGCTCATGTAGTGAGTAGCCAAGCTACAGTGATGCGAGACTAAGTCGTCGCTGCTCGGACTAGTATATATTTTGGCAAGCTTGAGACAAAGCTCCAGGATCGACAGCTGGAGCCGGGCCTCGCCCTTCAAGCCAGCAAGCTGGTTAGTGGCCAGGAGATGGTCTAGCAGCGCCTCAGGTTCGTCGACCTTGGCACGTAGATCTCCTTCCGTGGAGCAGGCGTCAATCATGCCTGCCCACGTGGATATCGATTCCTGGATGGTGGAAGTTGGGAAAGGACCGTCCATCTTACCCAGGGCCGTGACCGAGGAGTGATATGCCCGAAGATGGGGAATGAAGTGCGTCAAGGAGTTATCCTCGGCCAAATCCTTCTTTTGGAGATGCCGTAGTGCTTGGTCGAGAAGTGTGTAGATGCCATCCAAGCCCACTCTACGGCCAAGTTGTTGTGAGAATAGCTTTATGAGAACACGTAAACGGCGAATAGGGTACCGATCGGTCGTGTAGATGCGAAGCAGTGCGGCCATCCCAGGATCGTGAAGCCCAAGAGGTTTGTTGCGAGAAGTCTCCTCGGTGCTGATCTGAAGTAGATGCTCCAACACAGCCGCACGCTCGGCTTCAGGGAGAAAAAAGGTCCAGTCGTTCCATGAGTCGTCAAGTTTCGCAATCGAACGCAGGGTGCGGGAGAGGGTTGAGGACTTCTCGTTCCCAGCCCATGCAACGCGAGGAGGCTGCGTTGCCAGTGCAGTCACAACCTGAGACAACACTCCATCTTCAACCATGCTGGTGCAGATCGATCGAAGAGTCTTTGTGGCGTCCTCAGCTCGCCCGGAACTTTTGCAAAGTTCAGCAAGAAGCTCGAGTTTCGTCGCAAGTTGAGCCTTTTCCTTCTCCCCAGCCGAGCGCTCTTTGACGACATCTATCGAGCGTGTCAAGGCCTGGAGGAGTTGCTTCTTTTCCGCTTTGGAGTGATCTATTTTCCTGCGCAGCTGGGAGAATATGGTGAAGTAGAGCGTCGAGATCTTGATGCAGTATCCACCCAGCTGTTCGCTCTTCGAGATCGAAAGGGCTGGATCGTGAATGTTGTTTAACAGCATGGTGCAGTCTTGCAGAACATCATCTAGTGCCTGCCATTCTAGGGAGCTAGAGCTAATCTGGGACTTGACGATAGTCAACGTTCCATCAAAGACTTGGCTGATAGACTGCATAACAACTTGGCGCCGTTGGTCAAACTGCAGGATGTGCCTTGTTGATGCCTCCTTGCCGGGTGGGCTGCCTAGCCATCGGAGAACAAAGCGAGGATATCGAAGAAGGAACTTCTTGAGGAGAGCCTTGAGAGTAGGCGTGATTGAGAAGTCTTCGCCCCAGTTATTCATGAGCAACCCGGCAACGGAGCGCCGCGCAAGTGACAAGCTCTCAAGTAACTCGTTAACCTCCGTTGAAGTACCACTGAGCGACGCGTTCAGCCCCTTGATGACCTCCTCCATAAGCTGCTCATCAGCAGCACTAAGCTCAGGGCGCTTCAGTGCAACGGCGACAAGCCGGGCCGAGATGGAGCAAACACGAACAGATGCCTCGTCATCTTTCCCAATAAATCCCTTCAGACTGATGTACCACTGGAAAGCGTCATCGTACTGCCGGGCAGTCTGAGCGGCCAATCCTAGGGACTGGTAGATGGTGGCAAGTGGGGAGTTGAGGGTTTCCGCGGGCTGGTGCTTCTGAGATTGAATGAGAGTGTTGACTTCATTGAAACCCTTCGCAATAAGGGAATAGATCGAGGGGTCGCTCGGGGGCTGGCGCCGGATGAAACATCGCATGCATCGCGAAAAGGGAGATAGAATATCGTCGTCGATTTTTCCCTGGTGTCCGGCCAACTTCCACCACCCTAGCTGCGCCTTAAAAGCGAGAGCTTGAAGCTCAAACGCAGCAGCCGGGGATGGACTCAGTCGTGGTTCCATTGCTATGTGGTCTTCGCTGCTAGAGACGCTGGGAGCGAGGGAAAGGAGAGTTTGCGATAGTGAAGCCATTTGGCGAGCTGACTTGGCGGCATGAGAGCCCCCAGCCTTTGCAACCTTCGCAAGAATGTTGCCCGGGGAGTATTGGTAGGTCTCCCGCATGAAAGGGATGACGGCCTCAATCTGAGCTGGCTTCTTCGAGGCAGCAACTAGTTTGAGGGATTGTATCTGGCAGGTGGCCACCATGGCAAAGCTGCTCGGAGAAGCAATACCATGATAGTCAAATAAATCCCCGATACCCGAAGTCGCATTACCCTTGGTGTTTGTCGATTCCGAGTTTGCGTTGTCTGTCCCCTCCGGGCTAGATCCCTTCTCCAGCCTGCTCTTCAGTATCCTCAGCTCCTTCAGGGCTTGTTCGTTGAGTCCTATTGCTAAGAGTTTGGTCGCCAGTGTTGCCATGCCCATCTCGATCTGGAAGTCGGTCTGATCCGCCTTGATCGGTCCCTTGGCTGATCGGAGGCAGGCGAGCGCGATGCGCGCACACTCGGCCGTTGCCAGGTATTTTGCCGATTGAGAGGAGGGTGCGATATTCTTCGCGGATTTTGTGACAGCGCTGGGCGAAGTTGCCACTCGGTTGAGGGTTCGGGGCTGGAGCGGAGATAGGGGCGTGGATAGCGACCTGCGCAACGCTCTCTCAGCCCCTGATCGAGGAGCATCGCTGCTCGGGGGTTGCCGGCTCGAGGGAGTCGCTGGTGGTTGAGGCTTGGAGGCCTCTGTAAGTGACTTGATTGTAACATTAATGATGTGTGTCGCGAGTGATGTTCGCTCCTTTGTGCTCAGCGTCCCGGCCGCATTCGACGTGGTTGTTGTTGTTTTCGTCCTTGTTTTTGGGGGTTGTTTTGTCGATTTCGTTGTGGGTTTCGAGTTAGAGGAAGACGGCTCCAAAGTCTCGGGGGCGAGAAGCTTCTTGAGTGTTACGACTGTTGCGGGAGTGCAGGTTGAGGGTGAAGCGACTGCCGCCTTGACGGCGTCGGCTTGTGCTTGTAATGAAGCCATGTAGGATATGTGCATGAGCTCTTAAGCATACCGTCGCAGAGTCCTCCAGGGGTCTTTGCAAGAGCCAAGAAACAAAAAGGGTAGAAATGCCCTGCGTGGCACGAAATCAAAATGCTGTCGTTAGTCGCGTGTATGCATGTATTATGGCCGCCTTTCTGGAAGGATGCACGGTATGATACCTAGGGCCCATCCATGTTGAATTTCAGTTGTGAGGACCCAGAGGCTAAACATCGGTCGTTGTCACAGCAACCGGCGCCGGACTCCAAGGATGGCCCGTGCGCCCAACGCCGCCAACTGCGACATCCATCAACATGGCCGTCTTTATCCCGAATTCCGGACAAATTTGTGTCTCGCCTCTTCTTCAACTCAAACAATCGACGCGCAACCATGCTGCAACGGTCCGTGGCTCGCGCTGTCAGCAGCAGAGCGGCATCCCTCGCTGTGCGGAAATCCCTGCAGCCCCGCATCTCGATCCGACCCCAAAGCACAGCACCAGCGACCATTGTCGACCGCGGATTCTGGCGGTCTCTTGTCCCCAAGCCGTTGCGGAAGGAGAATCGCGAGCAGCTCAAGGCGGCCAAGGGAAAGGGGTGGAACCCGGCGACCTTCTTTATTATAATCTTCCTCCTTATTGGGTCTATGTCTATTCAGATGATTGCCCTGCGCAACTCGTTCCAGCGGTACATGCGGCAGTCCGAGGTCAAGATCGGCCTGCTGCGCGAGGTTGTCGAGAGGATTAAGAACGGCGAGAAGGTGGACGTGGAGCAAGCACTGGGAACAGGGAATCCAGAATCGGAGGCGGATTGGGACGAAGGCAAGCCGAGCCTTGATCTCTCTCCCACTCGAGTGAAGCTAACCTGAGGCCCTAGTTCTGCGATCCATCGAGAAAGCCGAAGGAATCCCGCCCAAGACCTCCAAGAAGAAGTCGAAGCAGACGAAAGCCGAATCGGAGCCTCCCAAGGTGGAAAAACAGGAGGAGCAGCCGCCTCCATCAGATACAACACAGGCCACGGGGAAGCCATCAGCCAGCTTTGGGAATTTCTTTTAATTCGTAATTCGATGCAGAATATCCAAGCTAAGACCAATCTATCGCGCGCTCAGGAGAGCATATCTCTAAACATGTGGGAATTCATGGAACCAGAGGCCGCCGCACCGGGCAAGCGCTGCGCGTCTTGCCGAAGATGAGAGACCAGAGCAGGAAGCAGCTCGTGGGTCGCCAGCTCGACCCTGACGCCCTGCTCTCCTTGTTGGTCAGGGCTCAAGTCGGTAAAGAACTGCTCCTCTCCCCTCACTCCGCCCATATTAACTATGGCTATGGGCATCCCCCGATCGTTGGCCCTCTTAGCTATCCTCCAAGCAGAGTACGTTGCAAGGGATGTGCCCAGCACCAGCAGCTTGCCTGCATTATCCACGGCCTCCTCTGCGGCGGTCTTGACACCGCTGGGGATGCTCTCGCCAAACATGATGACGGCGGGCTTGAGAATGCCACCGGTGCTAGGTAACGACCACGCACCCTCTGCGTCCACCTCGACCACGTGCTTGTGGCCGTCGGGTTTTATCGGTGGACGAGACAGGCACTGGGGACATGGGGGATATCTAAAGGTCGTGTAGGGGGCATCGGGGAGGTCAACGTCCCCGTCTGGGTTTGTCTTGAGGCCCTTGAACCTGCGTTCCTCGGGGTCTTCTGTATCCAGGGCCCCCGACGCCAGAGCCTCTTCAAGCAGCCTCGCCCATCGGGGGTTGAGCCTAGCGAGATGCTCCTGGAACTCGTCCCGAGAGAACTCGCTCCGACAAGTGGTACAGACGGTGGATCTCAGGTAGCCATGTAGTTCGAGGGTAGGCACGCTGGGGTGAGCCCTGGGATGAAAAGAATCGACATTCTGCGTAATGACGCTGCGTACCAGCCCCAACTCCGCCAGGTCCCTGATGGCGTAGTGACCGGCGTTTGGCGCCGCCTTGTGGAGGCTAGACCAACCCAGGAAGCTTCGAGCCCAGTACCTCTTGCGCGCCTCGTGGCTGCCAAGGAATTCGTGGTAGTAGATGGGGCGGTAGGACTTGTTGACACGGTATGTGCCCTTGGTGCCTCTGTAGTCAGCCAGTCCAGACGCGACCGAGAGTCCGGCCCCCGAGAGGACGAGGGTAGAGCTGGGGAGATGGGGTGGAGGCGGCGTCACAAAGAAGTTTGTCAGGGCATTGATGGCTCCAGTAAGCGTGTCGGCGGTAGCGGGGGTGACTGTCGGCGGCGCGAAAAGGTCCGTGTAGGGGATCCGTATCAAAGGTTTTCGCATTGGAGAGGATAGATGCCGGTGAGCGTCACGGCATCAGGCGGGTGGAAGCTGGTGGTGTTGAGTGGTCAAAGTCGGAAATGGTAGGCCGGAATCCCGGCAACTCATCTCTCGATGATGACGGTAAGACTTAGGCACAGCCAAGACAATTTGTTGTTGATTCGGAAGCCTGCAATTGGGCAATGGTCATATTGATGTAGAAGGGTCTTGATACGTAGTACTCGTAGATTCAGGGATTGAACAGCTTGCAATCGGCTCGTGAGGCTCCCAGGTATGAACATGGGCATCTGGCTCTTCAACACCGTGACACTCGAATCTTTGCGTCATGCGATCGCCCTAATACGGAACCTAACTGTATCCACATACTGGAATC
Organism: Amphichorda felina; assembly: GCA_016490725.1. NCBI lineage: Eukaryota > Fungi > Ascomycota > Sordariomycetes > Hypocreales > Bionectriaceae > Amphichorda > Amphichorda felina. The sequence goes on along the minus strand of JAEMHR010000068.1, from coordinate 88,278 downwards.
GAGCCGGGGGAAGCTCGGCAGGTGCCGTTGAGGACCTGCTACTAATAGCAGGTGGTATCCGTACTGTCCGAAGCTACATTCCGGTGCTCCAGGGCTCAGATGTGTCATGCAATAAATGCATTCATGAATCATGGGCCTGAGAAACGTGGTATTGTATTATCTGCCGTCGGTGGATTGGGCATCGTTCTCCGTGCTTCTGGTCGCGGTGAATTGCGGGTTCAGTCAATGCCGCCCAGGCCTGTCAGGCCGACGCAGCGGTGTGCAGGCCTATCTGACGGCTCTGACGGCTCTCATAGTGCTTCTTACAGGGCTGCTCACAAGGGGTTTTCAGTGGCTCAGGGCTATAGCCTCCACTTGTGCCCGTCCCGTGGCGTCCCGTCCACCTCCCATGGGCCCATCACGGAACTGAACTGACGTTTTGGAGGCGGCGTTGCGCGAGTAAATCCGAACCACGGGCGGACCAAACTCGCTTCCACTTCCCATCACCACCTTCGTAATCGCAAATTCGCAGATTTGCAATTCCTCCCTTGTCCACGGCCTGCACCGCGTGCCTGCACTTAATGTGACCCTCGAGCCACCCCAATTCCCATTCTCTTTGTCCTGTATGTATCCCCTGGCCGGGCGGCGCTCGGCCTTGAGGTGCGTGACTCGCAGCACCAGTAGCAACGGCAACGGCGGCAGTACCAGGGCCTTAGCAGCTGCACTCGCTACCACCACAAGCACAGCCTCCTGTGCGTCCATCCTCCACCATGGGCCAATTCCGCTGAGGCCACGACGACCGAAATCTATATCCGAAACGTTCTTGCGCCAGCAACGTCGTGTTCTCCAGACCTCCTCCAAGCCATCTTCTTGTCCCCCCTCCTCACCCTCGCCATCATCCTCCACCTCTTACTCCTTGCCCATCGAATCCCGCCCTCTCTTCCCACGACTCCTCCTGGGCCGTAATCGTCGACTACGGTACACTCACCTGCCCGCCATAGTCATGGGTGCCGCGCACCAGACTCGCGACAACGGCGGCGACCATCGCGAGCACCGATCGCACTCCCACGATGACAGTGACGACCATGGCCATTCCCATTCTCACTCCCACGGCCTGGGCGGCCACCACCACCACCACGACACCACCTACCTCGTCTCTAAGAACCGCAACGACCCTGGCGTGCGCATAACCAACATTGGCCTGGCGTCCAACCTGGCCATGGCCGTGGCCAAGTTCCTGGGCGGCTGGGCGTTCAACTCCAAGTCGATGATTGCCGACGGCTGGCATAGCATGACCGACCTTGCATCTGACGTCCTGACTTTGGCCACCGTGTCCTGGAGCCTGAAGTCGCCCACGGACCGCTTCCCACTCGGGTACGGCAAGGTGGAGAGTCTAGGGGCGCTGGGCGTCTCGGGCATGCTCCTCGTCGGTGGTTGCTACATGGGCTGGGAGAGCGCAATCAGTTTGTACGGGCACTTCAACCCCGAGGCGGCCCACGCTATCATTGGGCACATAGGCCATGGGCACAGCCATTCGCATAGTGCAGCTAGCCTGGGTATACCGAGTATCCATGCTGCGTGGATAGCCGCGGGGACGATATTGGTCAAAGAATGGTTGTACCATGCCAGTACGTTGCCAAGCTTCTTTTGCTGTTCGAGACAACATGTTGGCTAACTTTTTTTTTTTACCAGCAATGAAAGTAGCACGCGAGCGACACTCGTCCGTCTTGGCGTCTAATGCCGTGCACCACCGCGTGGACAGCTTGACAGGCATTGTGACGCTGGCTGCCATTGTGGGCGCCAACGTCATCGAGAACGCCGGTTGGCTGGATCCCGTGGGCGGCCTCCTCATCTCCATCATGGTCATCCATGCGGGCGCTGGCAACATGGTTGACGCTTTCTGCGAGCTGGCTGACCAGAGCATCGACCACGATGTCAAGCGGGCTGTCCAGAAGCAGGCGCGCGAAGCCATTGCCGAGTTGGAGGCGAGCCATGAGATCGAGCTGCGGGACGTCAGCGGGATCAAGTCCGGGCAGAACTACCTGATGGACCTGGAGATGGCGGTGCCGGGAACGTGGTCGGTGGAGCGCGTCCGGCATATGGAGGAGACGATCCGGGACCGCGTAGGCGCCAAGGTGCGCGGTGTGAAGCGGGTCCGCGTGCGGTTTGTGTCGCAGGGCGAACCCGTGAACCGCAAGTTTGACGAGTTTATCACGGACACGCCGAGTTTCAATGAGGACCCGGAGTCGAAGCACGAGCATGGCCATGGCGATGGCGGCAAGCATAGACATTAGACACGCCGTTATACTTTGCGTGCGTGGACTAGCTTCATAACCATACTTTTTTATATACTGGAATACACGGCGGGCATTTACTTATCTAGGTCATCTGTACGAAACACTATAATATAGTATTAAGTAGTGCGCAAGTCGTAGAGTTCGGAGTCTTCGCTCTCCGGATCGGCAACCAGGATGCGGCTCTTGGATATGCACGACTGTGGAGCCGTGGCCACGGCAAAAGATGGTCGACTCTTGAGAGCCCAAGAGCCCGAATCCTGAGACACACCGATGAAGCCACTTGCGGTATTACGCATTAGGGGCGTGTGTCCGTACGGTGGGCTATTACTCCGTAGATGGATCCCTGCAGCAGAGGGAAACCCCCATAACACACGGCCCTCGTGCTGGTTTTTATATTGCGACTACAAACTAGTATCGCTGTCAATTGTAGATTCTGCTATTCGTAATGGCCAATTCTACAGATGGTAGGATTTCGCTATGTACCTAGTTTGGGGCAATATTCCCTAGTCTAGCGTAGCCTCTTTCTTGCCATGCGTCCGAATGCGCCGCTTCATTCCATAAGAATATCGGATCTATGGTATGAGCCAGAGATTCGCCTAGAATCCATCCCACTACAGATCACTAAGAATTGATGTGTCCGAGGAGCCAGAGGTGAAGAAGTAATGCTTGACCCGTTGGACAAGCTCTTCCGGGATCTCAGTTGGCTCATGCCGTGTGTTCAGCTCCCATTTCCGTAGCTGTGTGTACAAGGTTCGCTCGCTGATGGTTGCCGTGTTATTTTGATAAAGCTGGTTATTCGCGTGAAGGAGAATATCTCGAATTGCAACACCCTCGATATAAAGGTCGCAAATATGTTTGTAGAATGCTGCGAGGCTGGTACACGCATTCGATCGGGTGATCTTCCACTCGCCGAGTCGAGAGATTTGGTTAGGCATTGTTACTGTTGGGTATCTGCTGTGGCGTGGGATGACCCCCAAGGGCCCAAGGCCCCAAGACCCCCATGCTGACAGGCACAGCGATCCCAGTGTCTATCAATCGCCTGTTCTGGAGCAGGACCCCAGTTTTATATGCCCTCCCTGGTTGAATCCCGACGTACGGGTGTACATCTGGACGCAGCCTGCATTGCTCCATGTCAAGGTAAATTACCCATTACAGGCAATAGAGGTCGCCAGAGGCCCAGACCGACATACTGAAGCCATCGTGACGATCTAGTCCTTTGCATCTCGCCTCTTCGCGCCCCCCATCCCACAATCCACCCCTTGATTCCCTTCCCCTCCCTTGGCTTCAACTGCCACAAGACATGCCCCTCACTAACCACGCTGACCACGCTGACCACACCCTCGCAAGGCACCAGCCGCCTCCCCCCGTCCGCTAGGGGCAAGCCACCAAGCTTTAAGCGCCACGAGCCTATTGGTAGTTGGAAGCTTTTCACCCGTTTCCAGACCCTCTTGGGCTCTGTGCTGCCCGTGGGACCCTCCGCTTTCAGCAAACGATGAATTTAGGCTATAACCAGCCGCGAGGTAATGGCATATGGAATAATGGAAACCTGCACAGATTCTTCGAACCGCAGCAGTCTTCGGTGAGGACGGCATGACCGGATCCCACCATCGTGGCTACCCTCACAGGATGCCCTACTCGGATACGAGGGTCCTAGAGGGGGGTTCCCCCAACAAAGGGTCATCTGCCAGCGAGGCCGCGTCCCCCTCGCTCATCACGTCAAGATGATGTGCCGAAGAGGCTCGTCTTACAGGTACATATTATATGCAGTGCCAACACCTAGAACGCTCATCTTGAACAAGTGAGCGACTGCTATTAAGTCATAGACCCAGTGTTTAGAAAAACAGGGTCCTCTTTTACTTTTTTTTCGCCATCGTGACGCCAACCACCAACCACACGCCAGTCTACATCTTGGTGGTTCTAGGCGGTGGGCGTGTCAGCTCTTAAACTCTCCACTTGTACCTGACTTTCCTGTGACATCTCTTTCCCCATTACTTCCCCCATTGAATCCCCATTTCTTTGTCTCCTATTTCTCGTATCCTTGCTATACTCAGCCATTGAATCTCGAACAATACACTTGACGACAAGTTGCGCATCTTTCTTCACAGTACAGCTCTATTCTCGAGTCGCAGGCATCATGGGCTCCGATGGCGGCCCGCTCTACCTGGGCTTCGATCTCTCGACCCAGCAACTCAAGGGTACTAGCTAACAAACCCCCCGAGCTGCCTTATACACAGGCTAACATACTTGCCATAGCCATTGTCGTTGACAGCGACCTGAAAATCATTGGACAGGCCAAGGTCGACTTCGACGGCGACTTTGGCGCCAAGTATGGAATCCACAAGGGCGTCCACGTCCGCGAGTCCACCGGCGAGGTCTATGCGCCCGTCGCCATGTGGATGGAGTCGCTTGACCTCGTCCTCGACCGCTTACAAAAGGCTATGCCCGTTCCCATGGACCGTATCAGGGGTGTGAGCGGCGCCGGTCAGCAGCACGGCAGTGTCTATTGGAACGAGAAGGCCCCGGATCTGCTTCGCGGGCTCGACGCCAGCAAGTCGCTGGCCGAACAGCTTGCGTCGGCACTGGCCAACGAGTGGTCGCCTAATTGGCAGGATCAGAGCACCCAGGATGAGTGCGACGCCTTCGACTCGGAGCTAGGCGGCCGTGAGAAGCTGGCCGAGGCCACAGGCAGCGGCGCCCACCATGTAAGTCAATACCACTGTTTGAAGGCTTTGCTTTGAACCAGGGTTAATACGGTACTTCGCAGCGCTTTACCGGACCACAGATCATGCGCCAACGCCGCGTAAATTCCGACATGTATGCCCGGACGGCGCGCATCTCCCTCGTCTCTTCGTGGCTCGCATCTGTCCTCATGGGTGACATTGCCCCCCTTGACATTAGCGACGTCTGCGGAATGAACCTGTGGGACATTGCCAACCAGCGATACAGCGAGGAGCTGCTCCTGCTCACTGCTGGCGGCTGCAAGGACGCCGCCGCCGAGCTCCGTGCCAAGCTGGGCGAGCCGCGCATAGACGGAGGCGGATCCATGGGCTCCGTGTCCGGCTACTTTGTGCGCAAGTTCGGCTTCAGCCCAGACTGCCAGATCGCACCCTTCACTGGTGACAATCCCGCCACCATACTCGCCCTGCCCCTGCGACCTCTCGATGCCATCGTCTCCCTCGGCACGTCGACCACCTTCCTCATGAACACGCCCGCCTACAAGCCTGATGGCTCCTACCACTTCTTCAACCACCCCACCACCAACGGCCACTACATGTTCATGCTGTGCTACAAGAACGGCGGCCTCGCCCGCGAAAAGGTCCGCGACCAGCTGCCCAAGCCCAAGCCGGGTCCCAAGACCAACGGCTGGGAGAATTTCAACAAGGCCGTCCTCGACACGCCGCCCCTCGATGTCGCCAAGGAAGGCGACCGCGCCAAGCTCGGCCTGTACTTTTATCTGCGCGAGACGGTCCCCAACATCCGCGCCGGCACCTTCCGTTTCTCCTGCAACGCCGCCGACGGTTCCGATCTCCGCGAGGAGTCCGGGCGCTGGCCCGTGGAGACGGACCCGCGCATTATTGTCGAGTCGCAGGCGCTGTCCATGCGTCTCCGCTCCCAGAACCTCGTCCACCCGCCCGACGCCGAGCGGCGCCTGCCAGCCCAGCCCCGTCGCATCTACCTTGTCGGCGGCGGGTCCCTGAACCCGGCCATCGCCCGCGTCATCGGCGACGTCCTTGGCGGCGTGGACGGGGTGTATAAGCTCGACGTCGGCGGGAGCGCATGTGCCCTGGGTGGTGCGTACAAGGCGCTCTGGGCCATGGAGAGGAAGGACGGAGAGACGTTCGATGACCTCATTGGCAAGCGCTGGAAGGAGGAGGGCTCGATCGAGCGGGTCGACCAAGGCTTCCGCGACGGCACGTACCAGAAGTACGGAAACGTCCTGGGCGCATTCGAGTCCATGGAGAAAGAACTCCTCGCTCAGGAGAAGCACCAGCCCAACGGGCATTCAAACGGTTCGGCGCATTAAGCAGATGATGAATATTGACAGAAGATGGGGAAAAAGGGGGTCGTAAAGGGTATCTATAATCATCTAATGGCCGGTAGGCGGCCGGTATTATCTAACGTACTTGCTCATAAAGCGTCTGTGGAAATCGGAGCGAATGAGGTCCTGCACATCATGTCAGTACTCCTATTGTACAGCAGCGAATTTCTGGAGTTTGGAGGGATGGGAAGAATGATGAGGGAAAGGGGGACAAAATGAATAAACGGAGCTCACTCACATTGACAAACTCCTTCTTGCCCTTGTCTTCGGTTCCCCGCGCCTGGTTCTTGAATACCACGTCGTCGTCCCAGCGGCGCTTCATAGTGAAGTCTTGCTTGTTCAATAGAGGGTTTCCAAGCGCAATATCTCGCTCCCGCGCCTCCTCCTCTGCCTTGGCCCGTTCTTCTTCCTGCGATAGCTGTCAGAATAGTGTCTGCTTTGCGATAACCCTGGCGACTTACCTCTCTCTTCTTCTTTTCCTCGCGCTCCCTCCTCACTCTCTCAAGCTCGCGCTGCAGCTCTGCGTCCTCATCGTCCTCATCGCTGTCGTCACTATCACTGTCCTCCTCGTCTTCCTCGCTCTCGTCGTCGGCGTCGATTTCTCTCGTCTCCGCTAATATGCGCCGCCGTTTTGCCTCGAAATCTTCTTCCTCCCCCTCAGCTCCATTAGGTGCAATTTGATGCGGCCGCTTCACGCCTCCCGCGGCGGCTCCGGTTGACTCGTCATCGTCGTCGTCGGGGACCGGGGCGCCGCCCTTCTTCTTGGAGAAATGAGCAGACTCGGCGGCGAGGAGCTCCGCGGCAAGGTCGCGCGTGTCTTCGTCGTCGTCCGCGTCGCCGCCTTGGCCAGCTTTGCGGTACTTGAGCTGGGTGTGGGCTGGGAGCAGGCGCTGGTGGTAGGCCGGTCCGCGGAGGGCTTCCTTGCCTCGCGCCTGGGCGCTGTTAGATCTGAAATCGGCAGTCCATCGAGGAGAAATTGACTCACGGGATCAAAGGTCGGTCTATGAGCGGTAGTCATGTTTAGGTACCGAAGCGTAGTTGGAAGTTGCGGATGAAGAGGAAGACTGTTGCGTCGTCGTTGAACGCTGATAGAGGCAACACACTGAGTTCACCGCCCGGCAGAATTTTTCAGCGACATCAGCTCAATGCCCGTTCCCGACTGCCCCACTATAATGCCAACATGAATTGGAGGGCGCTTAGTGAAAACTATCCCAGAGCATTCATTCACAGACAGAACCATTCGCCATGCCTCGAGAAGCTGAGCCATCTCTCAGTGAGAGAACATTCGTTTTAAAAGCTCTAGAAGAAGGGCTGCGCATAGACAGCCGAAAATTTGACCAATGTCGACCTGTGGTCCTCACCTTCGGGGATGAGTATGGTGTTGCAGATGTCAAATTCGGCAAGACAAGGTGCGCCTCTCTGATGCTACAATGGATACCACCAGGGTGCTAACCAGCTTGTTATAGAGTCCTTGCCAAAGTATCGGCCGAGGTGACGGTGCCGTACACGGACCGGCCCTTTGATGGCATCTTCACAATCACATCTGAACTGGGACCTATGGTAGCGCCCTCGTTTGAGGTGAGCCGGCCGACGGAGGCGGAAGTCCTCCTCTCTAGACTTCTGGAGAAGACGATTCGCCGATCAGGAGCTCTTGATACCGAGTCGCTGTGCCTCGTCGCGGGCCAGAAATGCTGGTCCATCCGCGTCGATCTCCATATCCTCAACCATGACGGCAACCTCCTCGACACGGCCTGCTTTGCCGTCGTCGCCGCCCTACGCCACTTCAGGAAACCCGAGACCACGATGGAGGGAGAGACGCTTACGATATACACGCCCGCCGAGCGAGAGCCGGTCCCGCTGAGCTGGCTGCACTCGCCATTCTGCGTGACATTCAGCTACTTCGGCGAGGAGGGCGACACGGTTTTGTTGGATGCAACGTGGTTGGAAGAGCAGCTCCGCGTCAGCAGCTGCACATTTAGCTTGAACAGGCATGGGGAGATATGCCAGGTGTCAAAGCTGGGCGGGACAGCCATCGACGCGCCGATTTTTGTCCAATGTGCCCAGGTGGCCCTCAACAAGTCCAAGGAGTATACGGAGCTGCTAGAGAGGAAACTATCCGAGGATGCCAAGAGGAGGGACAAGGGAGGCCTAATGGCAGAGCTGACGGCGGAGAACGATAGATGATAGTGGCCTTGTTAAGAAACAAAGAAAAAAGTAGTACAAAAAGAGAGGCTATGATACCCCTATGCGTTGAGACTATCGGTATCTAGGCTATTGAGTGCTGGGTACATCCACCATGATTATCTATACCAAGTCCAAAACTGTTCTGAAGCGAGATAGGGATTCCAACCCCTCTCGTTCACCCGCCCATGCGCCGATAAAGAAGAAAAAACAAGAGGACAACCCGAATGTAATCATAGCTCGTGACCCATCCAAAATTCCAACATACTGATCCCGACCTCATGCGGAGAGGCCCGGGCCTACCTCATGACGGGTGGCCTCGATTCCTTATTCCACTGAACGCGCGTGCGCAGCCACTCGACAGCCTCCTTGACGCCTTCGCCCGTCAGGGCGCTCATGGACAGAACTCTCGAGTCGCGGATGCTGGCGCCCTTCTCGCCCTCCATGACCTTCTTGACCAGCCCCTCCTTGATGCGGATCGTCTCGACGCAGTCCTCGCGGTCCTGCTTGTTGGCCAGGATGAGCAGCGGCACGCCCTCGGTGTCGGAGTGCTGCAGGACGTCCTCGAGGACGAGGCGGCACTCGTCGAGCCGGCCGCCGCCGTGCTCGAGGTTGCCGTCGCCAATGTCGGTGCTGTCGATGATGAAGACGATGGCGTGGCAGCTGGAGTAGTAGCTCTGCCACAGATTACGCAGCGAGAGCTGGCCGCCTACGTCCCACAGCTTGAGGTACATGTCGGGGAGGGTGATGGTCGAGACATTCTGGCCGACGGTGGGGACGGTGCGCAGCTTAGGCTCGGGGCCGTCCGGGCGGAAAAGCGCCTTGACCTGCTCGTGGAAGGTGGTCTTGCCGGCGTTATCGAGACCGAGGAGGATCACCGAGTACTCTATAGGGGATGTGAGCGGATGCGCGAGGGCTGGGGGGCAGGCTGGTGATGCTGACCGTCTTTGCTCGTCGCATAAAGGTAGAGGCCCTTGGCGAGGTGGTACATTATGGTCTAGGCCGTCGCAGAGCAGGCAGGGATTGCTGCATGCATTTGGAGAAGCGAGCGCCTCGAGATGTCGAGTTGTAGGAAGTTCCAAGCCGGTCGCGGTGGGAGATTATGGTATGGTTCGGGATGCGCCTGGGAGCGGGAAGCTGGAAGCTGGACCCCCGGAATGGGAGGGCCCAGCTTATTTGCTGTGCCTTAGCTACCTACCTAGGTAGTTGGCACATATTACCCGTACGTACTTGCTATCGCAGCGACCACATGGACTTGCGGAGAGTCGGTAGGGAGAAAATGTTTACTATGTATTAGATGGCATTGCCATTTGCTCATGTCCAATGCTCCCAGGTTACTACAACCTTGGCCGGCCGTGGCTTTTGATCGAGGTAGGTGGTTAGAGGATCCTCTCGTGAACCCCCGACCCGAGAGTTAAGGGTACTGTTATAGTTATCGGCACGGCACGGGTGGGAATAGGACAAAGTTCAACACTCAATCGTCTCTACCCGTCCCTAATATCAACTGACAGCTGTAAAAAAAAAAAAAAAAAAAACTCGACGGATCAGGATGGTCACGGCGTTTCATCCAATGTTGGTGCTGCGTAGACAACCAATAGCCTTGTCGCCTCTAATCTCAGCGCCCAGAAACTGTCCGCGTAATTAGTACTGTAAGCTTGTTGCTACTAGGCAAGATTAGCTGCAGTGGCCTCCCACCATGACATCCACTACAATCCAGGGCGTCTCAGCCATGATGCCTAGGCATGCGCCACTGACCCCAACATGCTGGACACCTCCTGCAAGCTGGCGACTTCATCCTCCCCCCAACCTTTCCACCCGCTCAACACCCGCGAATCGCGACAGGCCTCCGCCGTCTTGACTGTTCCCCCGCCCGATTGTTTGACCGACCATTTCCGACTGCATTGCCTCTCCCGATTCATGTCCCCGGCATCCGCGCCGTGAGGCTCCCCCTCGAGCTTCATCAGACCGCCCGTCCCTCCGACTTTCGCCCATCCTCGCGTGGCCTCCGCCATGTCGCTTTCCAGAAACATCGCCGATATGGGCATGGAGCTCATGCGTGCGTCTGCCCTAGGACCAGTAGCAGCCGTACGTCAATTAGAAATAGCATGCTGATGGCCAAACAGGGCGTAGTAGCGATGAGGACGATGCCGATCCCGAAGGTACGTCGAGAATCACCGCGCGCCATCAGAAACTCGCTCCTCCAGAGCTCCATACTGACATTTCAATAGAGGGCGACTCGGCGCAAAAGGAGCTTTTCGCGGCCTGGGCTCTTTTCATCTCCATCATGCTGCTCATTGTCGCATTCTTCACCAGCTACCTACTACAGCAGAAGAAGGTCACAGCCGTCCACGAGACCGTCATCTCCATCTTTGCAGGTTCGTGACTGTTAGCCCAGTCCCGTCCCCACCCCTCCTCGTCTCTAATTGTTGGCTCCAGGAATGACGGTCGGCCTCATCCTCGTCATCACCCCAGGCGACTCGATCCGCAACCTCATTAGCTTCGACTACCAGATCTTCTTCAACCTTCTGCTACCTCCCATCATCCTCTCCTGCGGATACGAGCTGCACCAGGCGAACTTCTTCCGCAACATCGGCACCATCGTTACCTTTGCCTTCGCCGGCACGTTCCTCTCCGCCGTCGTCATCGGCCTGATCCTGTGGCTCTTCACCAAGATCCCCGGATCCCTCGACATGACCTTTGTCGATGCCATCTCCGTTGGCGCAACCCTGTCCGCTACCGACCCCGTCACCATTCTCGCCATCTTTAATACTTACAAAGTCGACCCCAAGCTATACACCATCATTTTTGGTGAATCCATTCTTAACGATGCCATTGCCATCGTCATTTTCGAGACGGCCCAAAAGTACAACAAGGGCGAGGCCGATAGTTACGGCATCCTCAGCTTCTTTGAGGCTACGGGCATCTTCCTACTCGTCTTCTTCGGTAGCTTGATGATTGGTGTCGTTGTAGGTGTCGGGACTGCACTCCTTCTCAAGTTCACATATGTTAGGCGTTTCCCTCAGATCGAGAGCTGTCTGATTGTTCTCATTGCCTATGCGACGTACTTCTTTTCCCATGGACTTCACATGTCTGGTTCGTCTCCCCTCTTTCCCCTCATGTCTGTGTGTGTCAGAACTGACAGAAGCCCCAGGTATCGTGTCGTTGCTATTCTGCGGTATTACCTTGAAGCATTATGCCTATTTCAACATGTCAAGGCGTACACAGCTCACTACGAAGTTCATCTTCCAAGTCATGTCGCAGCTGTCGGAAAACTTCATCTTTATCTACCTGGGCTTGGCCCTGTTTACCGACAATGCGCTCCAGTTCCAGCCCCCTCTCATTATTGTCACCATTTTTGCTGTGTGCGCCGCACGCTGGGTCGCCGTTTTCCCCCTGTCTAGGGCCATCAACTGGTTCATTCGGTACCGCGCGAGGCGCAGAGGCATGGACGTCGAGGATGAGCTGCCGTACAACTACCAGGCTATGCTCTTCTGGGCTGGTCTTCGCGGAGCTGTCGGTGTGGCGCTGGCCGCCCTCCTCACCGGCGAGAATTCGTACGCCCTGAGAGCCACTGTCCTCGTCGTCGTCGTGCTCACCGTCATCATTTTTGGCGGTACCACTGCGCGCATGCTCGAGATCCTCGGCATCCGGACCGGTGTGGTTGAAGAGATTGATAGCGACGACGAGTTTGACATCGAGTCCTTCGGCGGCGGACTCCATGTTAAGCGCTCCGGCTCTGCCATCGGGTACAATCCTCGTCAAAACGGAACCATGCCCCTGAACAACCTCGGGAGACAGGGCCACGCCAGATACGCCTCCGGTGCTAGCTCCCCCGCCATACGATCCGCCAGCATCAGCCGTCAAAATTCGAGCCTACGTGCTGGCGAATTTGAGCGCGCCGAGCTGCTCGGCCGCCCCGGCAACGGCGAGGATTCGGATTTGGGTAGCGACATCGATACATCGGATCTCCCGCCCCCTGCCCGCCGCTCGCCCCTCCCGCGCTCAGGATCAGCACCGCCACCGCAGGCAGGTAGCGCATTCATGAGCCCTGCCGGTGAGCCCTCGAACCCAGGCACCGGCGTTGCCTCACCAGGCATGCCCTTCACTGCTACGGGCGCCATCCGGCAGCTCTGGGCTGCTGAGGACCCAGCGGGCCTGTTCAAGCAGCTCGACGAGGACTACATCAAGCCCAGGCTGTTGCTCCACGGAGACGGCAACAGGAGTGGTGGTGGCAGCAGTAGTAGCGGGCCTAGTTAGAGACAAAGACGAGACTAGAGGGAAAGGGAGAAAGGAGGGGAGCCTTGTTTGTTATCTAAAACTGTACAGGATGTATATGAGACAAAGCAACGACACAAGCGAAAACACGGTTCAGGAGCAGGCAATACCCGGATTTGCATGCTCGCATAGCTGCTGGCGTTTTCTGTTCGGATGATATAGACTAGTATTGGTATCCGTACTTCTTTGACAATATGTAATTTGTCACACACATTTGACTAGGTGGGCACAGATAAGCGAGTAGCTGTTATGTGTTATTTCCTTCAGCTTGGAGATTTATTTTGCGCCACTTTACGGGCGAACATTTTCACCAAACTCGAGCCTGTGTTTGTGACTTGATGTTCGGATCAAAATACATATATACATCTGGATTGTTGTGCAGGAGGCCTCTTCTCGTCCCCTCTCTGGAGACTTGATTAGGCGGTATTTACCTCCCTGCCAAAATTCCATCAGTCCTTTAGGACTTTAGTTGCGCAACACGGGGACATTGCTGTGAGCTGGCACTCCCAGACCATCCCTTCCTCTCATCTCGGAGCTCCTGGACGCCATGAAGTTGTTTGCTTAGATCTCGTAACATAGAGACGGCACTGATACCGACACAAAAAAAGTGGTTATTGTGTGGGTTATTGTGCAGCCCCAGGCGTTGCCCCTTCACTTGACTGCCTGTGGTGGGACGACTGACCCGGACTGGATGTAGACTGAGCGGCTGCCTGTTGCTGCTGCTGTTGTCTGAGCAGGGCTGCGTATTGGTGAGGGCTTGTCGTGGTGGCAATGTTGTTGGCAATTCCATGCTGCTGGCCGGCGGCACCAGCTGCTGCCGACATTGCGCTCTGACGCTGCTGAAGCATGGCGCGCGCCATATGGTCCATGGCCATCTGGCGGGCAGTCTCGGGCTTCATGCTAGGGTTCTTGGCTCTGAACTGGACTTCGAGCTGATTGATATGGGCGTGGAAAGCCGGTGGAACCTGAAGAGGACGGGACCCTGGGGAACCGGCGGCCATGAACATGCTAGCCGCTGGGCTAGTATGGCCGTTGGCGCTGGCGTTATTGAATGAGGAGGCCATCATTGTTTGACCATTATTCATGAAGTTTTGGTGGTTGAGACCGTTGGTGCCGTTCACACCTCCATTTACTCCGTTGACACCATTGACACCGTTAGCGATGTTGGGGGGTGAGTTGTGTTGACTTGAAGGGCGAGGGGTCCCTGGGCCGCCGTGATGCTGCTGCTGCTGCTGATGTTGGTGAGCTTGCTGATGCTGGTGTTGGTGAGCTTGCTGCATCTGAACGGCTTGCCGCTGTTGCTCTGATATACGTTGAGCCCGCATCATCATAGCTGGGTCAGGCTGCTGTTGCTGGTGACCAGCCATAGGCATTCGCTGTTGAGCGTGCATGCCCTGCATCTGGCCCTGCTGGGGGTTTCCATTGCCCATGGGTGCATTGGGGGTAGCAGCCAGTGGTGACGGCCCGCCAGCACCCGCCATGCCGTTTGGAGGCGCTTGCAAGGGCACCCGTGCTTGAGCCTGCCTTATGGCGTTACCACCTGCTGCTTGGTTAGGGCGAGTCGCCGCGGTGGCTCCGCCAACATTCGGATGGGCACTATTTTGGGTAGGATGCATCCCAGGTGTGCCTGGTTGGCCCTGCGCACCTTGGCCTTGAGCTCTGGCTTGCATCAAAGCAGCCTGGACGAGAGGACACGTTAGCGCCATGTTCAGACACGAACAAAGGGGGCGAGGGGGATGGGACGAGGGTACGAAGACTATCATCACTTACACGTCTATTCACGTCCTGCCGGTGAGCAAATACAGCCATCTTCTCAGCCAGAGCCTGGTCACGCTCCCAACGTAGTAAACTGTACTCCCGAGGCGTCTTGTTCGGCCGCTGTGCTGGACCTTCGGTGTTGTTTTTCTTGTTTGCCGCGTTCTGTGCCGCGTTGTGCTGCTGCTTCTGAATTGTCGTCTCGCGCTTCTTTGCCAGCTTCCTCATGGCGTCGATGAGGGTCAGGTGCTTCTGGTTGCGGCGTCTCTCAACCCGGATAGGCGTGGTCTGTCTTCTCCTGATAGGCGGGGTTTGGCCTCCCGCTGCCGTAGCTTGCTGAGCCGCGAGTTGATTCTGCATAACAACGCGTTGGGCCGCCTCAATCCGGTTGTTATATGCCTTGAAGTACTGCGTCTTTTGCATATCAGATGGTAGACCCTCAAGATTGATCCATCTCTCAAAACACTCCCATGGGGTCCGCCTTTCGGCCCCCGAGGAGAACATTGATTTGCTTGTCAGCATGCTCGAGATGAGCGGCCAGTTGTATGAATGCTCCCGAACAAGGCTCCGCAGCTCGTCATCCTCCGCAGGCGTCCACATAGACGGATGCCGACACTCATAGAAACTCTGGCCGGGCATTGGTTGATCTGTGGGTGGACGAAACTGATGTCCCGCATGGAGTCGATCGCGAATGTGCTTCATCTCTGGTCTAAATAGAGAAACTTCGTCTGTACTCGGCGGTAATATGTCACGTTCAGAGTTTTGTTCGCGGCTAAAGACACCATCACTGTCTTCGTCCGAGCTCTCATTGTGGTAGTTGTACCGGCTTCTCTTTCGCGGCGGGCCCTCCGAAGCCAGTTTCATTTGTCCTTCGACGAACTTGCTCAGGGGCAGTGCAGGTCGGCGCCAATGCGCGTCAGGGTCGAAGTCGGGGGTGATGGGGTCGACCCGTGGAACCTTCAGAGGGGATGCGTACATGGGAAGCTCACCCAGCAATTCCTCTGCAGCTGCTGTTCTTCGCAACCCGAACACCACATCGTCCTCTTGCAAGGCAAAAATTGCGGATGGGGAGATCGTCTCCGGGAAGATATCGCTGAGCTCTTCAGCATTCTGAGGCGAGTCAACGTCCCCGGAAACAAGGTCTGGCGTCGGCTCATTATCTGGGTCATCCCCTTCCGCGTTCTCCGTCATCGTGATATCATCTGCTGTTGAAGGCTTTGGCGGAATCATGGCCGGTACCTGCATCGCTTGTCGCTCCTCGGGAGAAGCCTCGCACCAGTCAACGCAGGCTTGAGCCAGATTTCTAGCCACCGCCATCCTCCATTTTCGCTCTTCTCGGAAGTCGGTCCGCATCCACTTCATCTCCTTGAGAAGCATATCCATGTGTGACACAGGGCGTGGGGGTTCTGGACACCGCTTTGGTTGTCTGAGTGTCCATTTGTCGTTATTTTGCAAATGATACACTCGATGTAACACCTTGCAGGCTTGATGGTCCTGGATGGCAAGGTTCGCATCTGACGTACCGACAGTTTTGTTGGCATGGAAGAGTATCTTTTCCAGGGGCTGCATCCAATTCGAGCTTCTGGCGAAACCTTGGATAAACAGTGGCGTGTAGTAGTCATCGGAGGGGTGGATGGTCTCCTTCGGGGTCCCGGACATAGCCTTTTCGTCGATCCTCTTGGGCTGTTTCCCAAATAATACCGTCGAGACCTGGCCCTTAGCCCGTTCTTTCCGGCCGGATGACACACGTCTGCTTCGGGAGGTTGGAGATTGGGATGTGGAGGTAAGGGGCGTGAGCTGGTTCTCCTGATCTTTAGACGTAAAGGGGCGATCGAAATTGCTGGATTGCCTGGTTGGGCCCCCGACTATTTCGTTGACAGATTTAGGTCTCATGGCCCCAGATGATACTCGGGTCACCGCACGCTGCGGGGGCTCAGAAGCTTCTTTCTGGACTAGCTTAGCTGCAATGGGTGTCGAGGGGAGCTGGGCGGGAGCAGCATTCTCATTGCGGGGAGCTATGACCGAGACAGGCTCAACGGGTGCTTGCGCCTTTGGCTCATCGATGACCATTCGTTCAGGTGTGTCCTCGCGACTGTCAGGAATCTCCAGCTTTTGCTCAGATTGATGCCTACTTGAGGCTGTTGCAACAGGAGCTGTCCCTAGCTCTGCGGGGGCATCCTTTGTCTGGAGAGGGACTTCAACTTTAGCGGGATCGGGCTTCTGGAGACCCTCAACTGTCGCATCAGTCGCATAAGCGCCCGCATCAGGGATCAAAGCGGCGGCACTTGACTGAAGAGATTCCTGCAGAAGTTGATCCTCGGCCGATTCCACGACCTCTGCGCTTCCAACCTCCTGGGCGTTGGCGTCAAGTGAGTCGCGCCGGGCATCCGCACCAGCTTCTCGAGCTTCCTCGCCGTCCTTCGCCTCGGGAAGCTCACTGAATGTCGGCCCTGCGTTATCCGGGCTAGTATCGGTTGATGCATCGTGCACCACGGGTGTTGTCGCACTTGGAATAGTAGATTCAGGAGACGACGGAGCTTCGGCCGTGCGCAAGATGTCTGTCGAAACTCTGTTTCGAGGCCCAGTCTCTTCTGCTTTCGTTGGAGGAGTGGCGATGGCAGGTTTGTCCGTCTCAACCTTCGAGATGGTTTCGGTAGTGGGCTTGGTACCAATGTTTGGCGAACCGTTGGTCGCTGGAGGGAAGTTGCCTTGCGCCGGTGGCCGCTGAGTCGGAACCATGTCACTTGTTGTTTTATCCAAGAGGCCATCACTTGTGGAATCTGGAACGACTTTCGGCGGCTGCGTTGTTATCGGGGTTGCGTCGGTCGTCACGGGCTGTTTGTCGTCGGTAGGCGCAAGCGCTGGAGCAGCTGGAGCAGCTGGAGCAGCTGGAGCGGCTGGAGCGGACGGTACAGACGGCGCAGTTGATGGGGTTCGCACAACGGGGGCCGGAGAGCCTTTTTGTATTGGTGAAATTAACCTCGGAGGGGCGGACGCAGGAGTCACAAGCTTTGAGGCTGGCTGGGGGGGCTTGGGAGGCTGGCTACGCTGAATATTTTGCGACGAGACATTGCGCTTCTGTTGTTCTAAGGCTTGGGGGAGTGTGCCCCCGGGCGCTCCATATCCTAGAATCGCAATCGATCGGTGCAGGGCGTTCAGCGACACGGGCTGGTGCAGAGGAATCGTCTGTTCGTTCAGCTTCTTGCCTCTGGGATGGTGTTAGCGGACTGTGACACAGCGACCCGAGTAGCAAACGCGCCGTCGCGGTCGAAAAAATTACAAGGATCAATTGCCCCAACATACTGGAATATTTCATTGGCTTGCAAGAAGAGTCCCTCGGCCGGTGTCGAGGGGGGCGCGTCGGGATTTGCGAAGGCATCGTGGAACTGACCCTCCGCATGTGTCGCGACCGCGTACAGTTCGCGCAGCTTCCTCTTCCGCGATGCTACGATTGCACTTGGGGGCATTAGCACAACAAAAATCATATCGCTGAAATCGGGAATTTTTTATCTATCGAGCGATGCGCAACTCACTTGTTTTGGCCCCTCTTGGAGTGAAGTAGCTTCGACAAGTCGGTGAGTCCGACCTCACTCATAGCATCGACGGCGGCGACATCCGTTTGCTGGAGAAACGGATGAACCGGGCAAGAGGCTGGGACAGCAGGAGATGGATGAGATGTACGAGGTGATGAAACGGGTGGTGGTGGCCGTGATGCTGATGGATTTGTGCTCTGGGCTTCCAAGGGGATTCGAACGATGTCGCCGGTGATGGGTGGTCAAATTTTCGGGGGTTGGCGGTCGGGGGGGTTTCACAGGTGCAAGTGCAGCCAAGGCCAAACTACCAGGGCGGCGACGCCTGCACCAAGCATGCAGCTCTTGCCGGGCTGGCCAACGGGCTGGGCTTCAGTTGAGGGGTGCAGCCTGCAGGTGCGCCCGGGCATGTGGGAGGGAGGAGCCTGCCCAAGCCTGGCCAAAGCCCTGTGCATTTCGTGCAAGTTGTGGATCAGCAACAGACCATCCACGGCTTTGGCTCGGCCTAAACACTGTGCGTATTTCGGGTGCTGCGGCGCCGTTCACACCACCACACCACAATATCACCGGAGGCGGAGGGCCGGTGGCTGGGAGGTGAGATAAATTCCTTATCTTGCTGGACGCGTACACCCAGTTCACACTGTGGAGACACTCCCCATGGCCTCATCCTCATCCCATAAAGTTTGCTCGAGTCAGGCGGTGCACCACCATATTATGCCGATGCCGTCACTGACCGAGCACAGTACGGATACCGGGTGCTGGGCCCAGCATCTCGCCCTTTTCCCGAATAGGTTTGGCGTGTATCCCTTTTGATTGGATCATCTCCCAACCATGCCTTCCTTGCTTTTCCCTTCCAGGCTGGCAGACAGTGGACGGATGGGTAATGATGGCGTTGCCTCGCATGTCGTTTGCAGACAGAATCGCCAATGACCAGCCGATCTGTCCTTTTGTGCCCAATACAATACGACAGATGAACGTATTGCTCCGTACGAATGCACTCACTCCTACGAAGTAGTCGCATTGGTCTGACATCAAAGATGAGCGATTCCATGGCGATCGTGTCCAATGAATACAAGATACTCGTACGGGGTACAGGCTCTCTGTGGTACTCGTATTAATGCTCCTACGCCTCTGTGCGGAATCAAAGTTCATTCAGCCGTCTCAATAATAGCACTTCCTGCATCCCAACCTCAAAAGGGGCGCTCGCCAATCCGGTTTCATTCGCAGGCTTCAATTCTCCGACGCAACTGGACTGGGGCAAGACACAGGCACGGACCACACTGGCCTGTTCCCGTTGGCCTTTGGGATGGCACCGATGACTCGATGCATCCCACGACGAGAACCCGACCGCTCTCATCAATTTAGATCCTGTTCTCCATACTTTGCCTGCTCGTCGCAGCTCTACTTTTCCAGTAGCAAAGACCCATGCCATCTCGACGGCTGCCTGTCCGGAGGCCACGCTATCTGACCCAATTACATTACCATTCACAAGCATGCATGTAAGGCAGGCAACAGCTATCCATGGCTGCCTGTCCAACTGGATACCGTTCTTTGTATCCATATCGAATGCTATTATATGACATCCATAAAATGAAATAACGCTGAAGATAAAATGTTTCCTTATGTACTGATACGGGGGGGCTGATAGAAAGTCATTCCGGACAACGCTTACGAGTATACGGTATAGAAGCAAGATCTTGGTGTAACTTACATACATGCTGCAAATGAATGCAGGTGTGCTGGTTAAGGCTCACGTCACATGCAACTTGTCCTGGAGGTGTGTGTCCGCCTCCCAAGACGCCACAACAGGTCCCTGCACCAGCCACACCAACACCAGCCGCGCTCTGACGTACAGATGCCAACCTAGCTTAGAATCCAACTGCTTCAACAATATTTCTGGCCTTTCTCCCAACCCCATACATATTCACGCGGCACCACGCGCAGGCGCGCCACCAGCACACAATGTCCGAACCCAACAAGAGCCGCATAGCCATTAAATTCGGCAGCCCATCCGCCTCCGCCACAGCCAGACCGGGACGCTCAAGACCGCCGCCACCACCCTCCACACTCGGCAAGCGTCCGCGCGCCTGGGACGGCGGCGATGATGCAGACTCGGACTCGGACGGCGACCGCGGGCACGGCCGCCATGAGGCCATCACCGGGTTTGGCGCCGGCGGTGCTGAGACGAAGCGGCGCAGCCGCGCGGACGACAAGAAGAAGGAGTACGTGATTGAGCGGCAGCCGAACCGCGACTGGAGGGCGGAGATGAAGGCCCAGCGAAGGGGCAAGAATCTACTACCCGAGGAGGCGCGACGGGCGCGGAATGGTGAAGCCGTTGAGACGGCGCCGGCAGACCAGGACAGCGGTATCAA
Organism: Amphichorda felina; assembly: GCA_016490725.1. Lineage (NCBI taxonomy): Eukaryota > Fungi > Ascomycota > Sordariomycetes > Hypocreales > Bionectriaceae > Amphichorda > Amphichorda felina. The sequence continues at coordinate 67,850 of JAEMHR010000068.1, read as the reverse complement.
GTGGGGCCTCACAGTCAAGGAAAAGAAAGAAGAGATCAAAGAAGAGCCCGAGGTGAAGACGGAGGAAGATGACGAGGAGGACGCCAGGCCAGGCGATACCAAGGTCAAGGCAGAAGAAGACACCGAGGAGGAGGATGAGAAGAAGAAGGCCGCGATACGGTCCGCAGATGATGAAGCCCTGGACGCGCTCCTCGGCCGCACACCCACAGACAAACCCGCCTCTACGATCCACCCCACCGAGACGGATGCCTACCGACGCGACGTGCAGGCCGCAGGGGAGGCCTCGACCCTTGCCGACTACGAGGCCATGCCCGTTGAGGAGTTCGGGGCCGCGCTACTACGCGGCATGGGCTGGGACGGCAAGGAACGCGGCACGATGCGCCACACGCAGGTCAAGCGGCGGCCCAACAGGCTAGGACTCGGTGCCAAGGAACTCAAGGAGGCGGAGGACTTGGGCGGCTGGAACCAGGGAGGCGGGAAGAAGAGGTCGAGGCCACGGTTGGATGAATACCGGAGGGAGGAGACCAAGCGGAAGGAGGCGAGGGGCCGAGAAGACAGTTATAAGCGTGAGCGGGAGAGGGAGCGCGAGAGTGATAGGGACAGGACCCGGGATCGAGCCCGGGACTATGACAGGCACAGGGATCGCCATAGAGACTATGACCGTGAGAGGCGCCGTTGAAGACGATACGGCAGTCCAATTGCCTAGACTTGATGAGCACACGCTTAGGATATATCGGGATTTTTATGCTTATACTAGCGAGAGGTCAGCTATTAGGGGCCAGGACTGCAACACGCATACTATTAGTCGGAATCGACTGTTGCGTCTCCTATACAGAGACCATAGGTAGGAGAATCTTGCATTTTCCTGTCATTCTTCGTATCGTGAGTTAACCAAAAGCAACAGCATCAACCACCTACAACTCCTCGCTGTAAATGACCCCAGGGGCGGAGGCTGCCCCCCTTTTCCTCCCAATCCTATGAACAATTTACCCCGAGTATTCCTTCTTCTCCATCTTATCGTGTGGCCGCCCTTTCTGATGCATGAGCGACCGCGTTCCTAATGTAGCTTTGATTCGCGATCCCCTCTTGTCTTTCTTCTCGCCGCTATAGCCCCCAATTTCACCATCCAAGGGTGAGTGCATCACCTTGTCAAGGCTCTCGCCACGTTTCAATGCCCGCAACGCTCTCTTGGCAATGTCTACATCCTCGAAGAGCACCCCGGTATCCACAAACACGCGGTCCAGCTGGCCAGCGAGCCCCCGCTTCTGCTCGTCTCTGGTGATGGCGTCACACAGATCGTGCATGACATGATACCCCTCAATGACGGCCTCCTCGGCTTTCTTCCGATCGTGTGCTGAGAGCGCCTGGTAGTCGCGCTGGCCCTGCACGATTCGTGCCCTTCTGATGAACTTCTTTGGATTCTTTCGCCTCTCGACTTGTTTGACCACACCCTGGAGGGCGTATCCGAACGGGCTGATGATGGCGCCAATGTTCTTCACAACGAGACCGACTATGCCCATCCCAGTGCCCTTGACAAATCCGAATACACCGTCCTTCTTTGCTCCACGAATGGGGAGCCGGACCACGCCGGTGAAGCCGTCGAATACCCCGTACACAAACTCCCTCCGGGCAGCCGTCAGGCCTGAGCGAATGCCAGAAATACGGATAGGCTTGCGAACAGTGTCATCCCCGTAGAGACGAGGAGCGTTGTGGAAACCCTGCGCGAGCGCAATGGACAGATCGATCGGCGCCTTGGCAATTGCGGAAGCTGTCATCCCAACCCCGGTAGTGACATCGCCCACGAACTCATCGTGGATATCACGAGTCGTCGTGCTCATCCGGTCCAGGGAGGAGCTCAGGGCAGCGGTATGCATGTCTTGCTCAACATTGCCAACCTGCCCATCAGTGGTTTGGCCATGCTCCACTGCGTCCGCTGCCATCCTCTTTTCCCTCTTTCTCATCAGTCGTCTCCTGTACTTTTGAGACGTCTTGACCAAGTGATAAGGCACCGAGCCCATTCCCTTGAACGCCTCACGGGCTGTGTGCGTAAGGGACCCGGCGAGGCCAGTCACTGGCTCGCCAGGGCCTTCGAAGTCACTCCAATCCTGGTGTCGAAGCAGGCGTAGCGCGCGCCAGCTAATCAGACCGGAATCAACGAGTATGTCAGCCGCCAGTGGGCTCAGCTTGACATGTGTTTTCTTTGGCTGCCACGTCGCGATCTGGTCCTTGAGCAGAGAGCACCTCATCGTGTTCGGACCGCTCAGGTTCAAGTGCCGGTGGAACTCCTGCGCTGCATTGACTGCACCATCACCCTCGCCCTCGATATCAACCGCAATGTCGGCCGCTGCCTCGCGGGCCTTGTCCTTCAGACAAAACTTGATACCCTCTGCAAGGTTGTCCGAGGTGAGGTCCCGGTGAGGCACGGGTTCTGGTCCGACTCCTGACCTGTAGACCATCTTCCCCCAGAAGTGCTGGTCCCCGAAAAATGGGATCACCATGGTCGGGCGGCCCATCTTCAAGGCCATGGCGGTTGTGCCAGCTCCTCCGTGGATAACGCATGCCTTGACTCTTGGGAAGAGCCAGTCGTGGGGCGTGTTGCCGAGCATAAAGACGTTCTCCGGGACCTTTTCACTTCCCAGACCTCCCCAGCCCCTGGAGACCAGAGCCCGCACGCCAGCCTTCTCGACCGCTTCGAAAATCATCTGCGTAAATCCATGCGCATCGTCAACCACAATGGAGCCAAACCCAATGTACACCGGTGGTTCTCCGTTTGCAAGAAACTCCTCCAGATCAGGGGGCGGCGTAAAGGATGACGCCAGCTCCAGATAGACAAATCCAGATATGTCAATCTCGTCTCCCCAGTCGCGAGGTTTTGGTACCAGGGTGGGAGACCAAAGATACGTAAAGGGGACATGCATTCGATATGTCGCACCCGGCGCCCACAGCGTGGACACGGGATCCAAGGCCAGTGTTTCGACGCGGAAGCGGTTGACCAAGTCCCCAAGACCCTGCCAAATCATCATCTCCACCAGGGGATATGACATGAAGTTGGTGTAGCCGGGATCGATGTTTGACTTCTTGATGCTGGCAAGGGGGTGCGGGAAGGCTTGGGTGGGAGTGTAGGGAAAGGTAAACATGAGATGGAGAGGAATACCCAGTGCCTCGGCGCAGTGTATGTGAGCAAAGGACGGGGGGTTGGCGATGATGGCATCGGCGACAAACGGATCCTTCTCTCCCATCATTTTCAAGTTCTGGCGGTCCTTCTCATCGTCTGTGGCGTTGATGCAGGCCCTCCAGAATCCATCAAACATCTCTGCCATAGCAGCTCTCCTCTTGCCAATGTCTCCAGCTCTCACGGTCTCCAATGTGGGTATCATGCCTGGGTTCTTTACCATGAAGGCCATGAGCTCGGAAGGGTCCCCGCCCACCGAGAAGAACTCCAGACCCGAATCCTTCTCGACGTAGTCGCGGAAGGTTGGGTGCGTGGCAATACGGACTCTGTGGCCGTAGTCGTTCTTGAGAACCCTCCCAATCTTCAAGAACGGCTGCACGTCTCCACGGGACCCAATGACCATGATTACAATGGCGATGCGCGGACGGGGTTCGATATCCCGCATTGAGAAACTGGACGAAGACGACAGGCTGCCGCGAGACCGCGACTTGACCTTGGTGGCCCGATCGATGCCTTCCTTGGTCGGCCTCATCTTGTGGATGGCGGCACCGAGCGTCTTAGCAATATAGCCTGTCCTATCCATCTCGTTGACAGTGATGCGGAGACGGCCATCTTTCTTGACCTTTCCCTTACTCTGGTAGCTGTCGTTGCCAACAAGAAACCGTCGATAGCGGTTGTCGGCATCATCGGCGCCTGAAAGCAGAGATTCGGGGGCGTCATCCTGTGCCTGCCGAGCATGTCTCCTCGCCTTTCTTTCCTCCCTGGCCGTATCGGCCTGGGCCTGGGCATCGGAATCAGCCGCAGGGACGCATTCTGGCTCTTCTTCGGAGTCAGAGCTGGAGTTGTATTCGGCGTCGCATCGCTGCCATATCGCTGTGTTGAGGTGTGTGCAGACTCGTCCGAGGGGCGGAGGGTGCGAAGCCTGTGACCGGTCTCCGTGCTTGGGAACGTCAGTCTGCCATGCTGCCAAGTCAGAGGGGCGGGAAGGCGGCGTTTGTCGGCCCACGGCGGCTGACTTGGCGTTCTGTATGTTTGAGCCATGGGGATCTGGTTCCTCCACTGCCGTTTGCGCTCTGTGCAACTGTTGTATTGTGGAAACTCCCCGAGCAGGCAAGCCCGTCTGCGCCCTGTTCAGAGCTGCCGCCGGTATTGTGTGTGACCTTTGGCGTGGCCTAGGCTGGACTTCATGGGCATCCTGAAACTCCTCGTCCTCGTCCTCGTCCTCATCCTCCGCGGTCGTTGAGCCCTCGTCATCCTCCGATTCGCCATCTTCCCCCATGTCGAGGGTCCCACCAACTCCATTGACTCCACCAGCTCCATTGATGCCGCTCGGGCCTGCCAAGTCGTTGTCTATGGCGGAGCTCTTTGGTCCCCTCGAGGCGGCGGCTCGATGCTTAGAGGTATTGCTTGGCCCTGGGCCGTCAACCGTGACCGCACCAGGGTAGTCCAGGCCATCGCTGGCCGAGACTGAGCGTTTCATGGCGGTGGGTGGCTGACTGCCTGGGCGCCGACTACTACCTGTGCCTTGCAGCTGGACAGGCCCTGTGAGGGCCCTGTGAGGCAGTGCCGTCGCCGATCGCAAAAGTGCCGACCAGCTGCTTAGTTACTCCAACAGACGCCAGACGACCAAGGCTGGACGCGGACAAAACGGCTGTGGCAATATCACAGAGTAACAATTGCTGAGAACTCCAAAAGATGATTCAGGAGCAGATTACCAAACGGATGGGCTATTTCGCAACTCCCATACCTCCCGAGCGCAGATCCGATTCGGCCTTCCCTTCCACCCAAAGCCCAGGCGGTTCCAAGGTCCCTTAGGTCAACCATACCTTAGGTATTTACTAGTAGTATTTGCCCTAACGCTCTGACATCACCACCCTCTCCCGAGGAAGTTAGATACCCAAGCCCTTTCTTCCAGTCTCTTTGCTGTCTCGAGCAAGAGACTCTGGATTCATGCACGTCATCGAAATGCTAACAAAACACGCAACTATTCCCCCATCGACGGCATTATTCTCTTTCAAGTCTCAACTACTATCGTGAAACCCATTCTGCCGTAGCATCACCCTCCATCCTCTCCAAGATGATGCCGACATCCGTCAGAGTTCAAAATCTCTCAGCGCTTGACCTCATAGCTCGGCGACGGCAGCGAGTAGCGCAAATTCACTCTGCGCCTCAGCCGGTTTGGGCCAACCGCCACCGCTGCTGAGCATGTTTGTGGCCCCCAGTAGTGCAACATTCGCTGTCGACAAGATGCAGTGGCGCCCTGGTTTGCGAGTCTTGGTAGGGCACGCGACTGACGCCCAGTACGGCATCTCAACTATCCCATCAGCCGCAGGGACAGGGTTGGATTGGATTACTAGTACTTGTATATCCGTATCTAGAGTTCGTACGGAGTAGAAGCGACTTGGCGATCTTTCCCCATGGCAGATGACAAGCGGCCCGGGCCAGCAGACCCACTGTGGAGAGTGGACTGTCTGTGGCTCTATCCGTACCAAGTACGGATACGAGTACGGATAGAAACGCCTTCAACTTGGAGAAATCAAGTGGCTATTGTCAATGTTGGCCACATACGACAAGTTTCAATATTGATGCCTCATATTATCCATGATTCAAGCTCTCACTCAAATTACTATCAACAAGAGACGGCAGAGGGAGTCAGTCCACCATCTCCCCTAATCACTGCCAGCCTGATGAAACAAACGCAGTTCCAGTCCAACCCCTTCCAAAGTCAAACTCCTAGCACATTCCAGCACCAATACAGAAAAGGAAACAAAAAAGAAGAAGAAAAGTCCATCTTGGATACGCATTTCTTTGCCGATTTTCGCTGCGTCTCTTGCTTCTGTCGGTGCAACTTCAAAGTCCCATGTCACCACACCCGCCCGCACTTTGGTGAACTACTGCAAGGGTATTCTCTTCAAAGTGTCGGCCAATAACGCCAGCTGGACCTTGGCCTCTTCCGCACCCGGATCCGTAATCTCCCTCTTCTCCAAAGCCTCCGCCAGCGCATTCCCAGCTTGCACCAGTGGCTCCACGTAGCGGTGTTCCACGGCAGTTCCCATCCCAGCGGGCACCACGTCCTTGAAATCCTTGCCCCCAAAGAGCAAGAGCGCAAAGTTGGCCACCTGCAGGTGAAAGGGCGAGCTCTGCGTCCAGAATTCCCACAGACTTGAAGCATCGGCTTCCTTCAGATGCTTTAGGTCGGGGAAAACGGTGTACTGCAGCTTATCGAAGCATTCAGGTCCAGCAAAGTGGCTCTTGCCCTCAACTTTGCGGGCTGCTATCATCTCCTCCTTCAACCAGTTCACTGCGCAAGCCTGGAGAGTAGAGAAAACACAATTCTCCATAAGGTCTTCTAGAATGGCCAGCCTGTTGTTCTCGTCCGGGTCACCATGGAGCACCGAACCAGCCATGAAAGCTGCCGCGTTGCGCACGCGAATATTCGGGTGGAAGACGGCGATGAGTGTCAAGAGGTGGTGGTAGGACATGACATTGGCAGCTTCCTTTGTTGACTTGGCTGACGCAGGGACCGTGCCTTTATGGCTATCAAGCCACACAGCCATCACCACAAGAGCCTCAAATGTCCCTGGATTTGCCATAATTTCGGCCTGGGAATCGTCTCCAGCCAAGTTCTTCATTAGAACGTGGAGCCCCGGGAAGACGTCTATATCCACATTCTTATAGTGGGCGTCGAATACATCGGAGGAAAACATCCAGTACGCGACCAGGCACGCCAGGCCTCCAGTGGAGAGCTCGATGGTCTCGGGGTGTTGGGGATCAGCGTCGTCGATGGACAGTGGATCTCTGCAGGGTTCAGACGCAAAGATCTCGCGAACTTCGTCGTTTGAGATCTCGCTCAGTCCCAAATCGCCTGCAGCTGCCTAGGTTTCGTGTCAGCCGGACCTAGTCCTAACCAGGTTACGTGTTACTTACAACGAGCTGTCCAACCAAAGCATCCATGGCTTGAAGTTCCCCCACCTCATTGTAGGCCTGCATCATAGTCTTGCGGCCGGGTACAATCCTCTCCGGCACGGTGTACTCCAGCATCCTTGAAGCCCATTCGAGACTATTGGAGTTGACGTATGCCTCAATGACGCAAGTGATAAACGACTTCAGGAGGCGAGACATGAGCGCAGGCTCTTCTGGGGCGGGCTGGTCGGTGCTTTCGGCCTCCGGGTCCGGGGCTGTCTGGGAGGGGTCGGTTGCCTGAAAAGGCGTGTCGAGCTTGGTGCTTGACTGGCGTGTTGGGAGAGGTGGCCGCTTTCCTCCGGACAAGGATCGGATGAGGTCGATTAACGCGGCCGTTGCTTCGGCGCTCGTTGGATCGTACGCCCGGAGAACGGTGTCGAGAGTGGTGTGCAGGAAGCGTGAGGGCCTCTTGACTTGAAGTCTACCGTGCAGAATCTTGAGCATGCCAACCAGCGCAATAAATCTATCGCTACCACTGACTAGTGGGTGTGATGGCGACTCCTGGTCCTCCTCGTGCTCGTGCTCCCTCTCTGCCGCAGCGGCGGTCTTGTCCATGACCTCGAGGACCTTGAGGATGACCTCGCGGGGATTGCCCAACCTGGCGATTCGCTCCAAGCACTCGGAGCTTCCAGGAACTGAGATCAGCATGTCAACCAGGTCCCAGCCAATGTCGTTGGTGAGCTCGGCATTGTCGAGGATGTCCTGCAGGGCGGGGAGAATCTCGGGCGACAGGGACTTCTCGACAATGGTCAAGTAGGTGAATGCGTCCGTTGCCGGTGGGCGGGACTCCCTGAGCCGCTTCACGACCTCTTCAGTGGTGGCCATGTCGAGGGTAGGTAGGTGTCGCGAGGCTCTGTAGGATCAATCCGGGAGAGGGACCGGGCGAACAGGAGCTGCGCGAAGCGAATATTGGGAGGACAGCGTTCTAAAACAGGGCCACCAGAACACAAGGAGAGGACACGAGTGTGGCTATGCCGCAGAAGACTGGAGCCACCTAGTTTCCAACGGCTCAAACGAGTTGTTGAGGGAGAGCTTCGGGGTCCCAGTGGTTTCGTCATCTGAGGTGGGCAGGTCCAGCCACAACCCCGCCCCCACCTAGTGATGCCTGTTCACGCTCTAACAGCTTGCAGTGGGCCAAAGCCAAGCTTTGTGCTAATGCACACACTTGCAGCTCGATCGCCAGCTCCGCTTCCAACAAGCCAGCGTTTCACCTTCACTACCATGCCCACTCAGCGCCGCCAACCACACAGCCACAGATCATTCGGGGATTCTACGGTCATAGACAGGCTAAGGTAGGATGGCATCGAAGGATGTAGTACTAAGCGGACGGTGAGGTAGAGGCAGACATTCCAGTGGAAGATAATACTCTCATATGTTGATTATCATCTCGTTGTATACAATAATTAATATGGTGGTATTTGTACATCATATCGAGCAATCCCCATCCGTCAGTCCAGCATAAACGCCGAGTCCCCCCATCAGATGCCATAGTTGTTTGCACATTGCACCCCCAACACCGAAGACAACTCATAGTGATACATCAGCATACATAGCTCATACACGAGCATATAGACAGTTAATAAAAAAAGGAGTTAAGAAAGAATGAAGTTTAGATCCTGGAACTGGTCCTCGACCCCTTTCCGGAGCCCCCTCTTGACCACTGCCACTTATTCTTGGTGTCGTAACGGGTCCGTTGCTGGCGGCTCATGGCCTCGGACACAGACAGGGGCTCGTCCATGGGGACTAGCTGTGGATGTGCGCGGTAAGGGAGCACCGGCTTGGCTGAGGACTTCTTCCTTGTCAACGGTTCCTTCTTGCCAACCTCGGCGAGCTCGGCCTTGCGCATCTCTTTGATAAGGTCGCGCAGCTCCTGATCGCCGCTGAGGATCTGGGCACGGATGAAGAAGGGGCTGTCGCCAGACGCGTCCTGGATCGTCTGCATGACGGGGACGCGAGAAGTGTACTCGATCGCGTCGAGTTTTGGTGCGTACTTGGGGTCGGGGACAATGGCTGGATCAAGCTTGGCTTCATCCCCCTTCTCGAGAAGTGTGGTGATGTCGAGGCTCTCTCCATGAGGAATGGGCGTCGAGTGACTTGGGGTGATGCACTCCATGTCGACTTCCTTCCGGAGCACATGGTCAAAATCCACGGCTGAGAAGTATGCGCATGATTGCGGTAGGTCATTGATTCCCACTTGTTGAGCAAACATGGCTCGTGTCCAGACATTAGCTACCTGGAGAGCCATGGCGGCGCGATACTTATCCTCGTCCTTCACTAGGTAGCGGATTTCGTCGTGGACAGTTATAGCCAGGCGTGCGTCAATATTGAATCGCCGGACCAGGTAGTCCATGGACACAATGAGCAGGTGCAGGTAGTCGACTCCCGAGGACTGGATGGCCCAGTTGATGCGGGACGTCAGATAGCCACCTTTGCTGATGAAGCGACCCATCAATGCCTCCGTGATGCCGGCACCCAGAACAGGGGTCCGCGGCCTTTCTTGCTCCGCAAACTCCTCGAGCTTGTTGAATACGAAAGACTCGGTGCCTCCGCGCCAGAACGACCGCTTGTGTATCGTCCTGCGGCTGGTCTTGGTACCCTTAGTGTTGGCATACAGCTTCGAGGCAACTTCCATGGTTTCCTTCTCAGATAGCGAAGGGTTGAACTGCCGTAATAGAGTGGCAGCAAATTTCAAACCCGCTCCATAAATCCGACCATAATTAAACACCTTGGCATCGTTTCGTGTGATGCCCAGAATAGCTGCAGTTCGGGAGTGAAGGTCCGTACCGGCAGCCTTCGTACCTTCGAGGGTCATGAATCCCACAGCGTTGCCGCCATGAATCTTGAACGTCGCATCTCCCACAAGGCTGGCAATCCAAAGCTCCTCGGAGTCGACATCAGCACCGACGAATGTGTAACCCTTAGGAGCTTTAACCATGGCCTTCAGCTCCGAGCCAACTCGGTTCTTCTTTGCGTTGCTCGCTGTGAGCCACGTGTTTTCCACGGCTCTGCGGGTAATAGTTCCCATTGGGATGACTTGGGGCAATATAAAGCCGTCGCTCTGCGCGAGAGCGTTCTTGCTCTTGCGCCCCTTTGCGCCCGGAAGGTTCTCACCGTACACAACCATTTGAGACATGATGCGATCTCGCGCGCTTATCCAATACGAGCATGATGCATTCATCTCCAGGGCTTCTTTCGCGTAGGAGTACTCCGAGGACAGAGTCCCGTTCTCGAAATACGCTAGGTAGCTCTTGGCCATGGGATTTACGCACCTGGCAGACGGACCATCCTTGTGCGGAAGTTTGAAATAAGCGTGCGCTCTATCGTCCCGCAAAGTAGGCTCCGACTCATCGAAAACACACTGGATCATTTGCTTGCCAGTGTACTTGGCTGTCTCGCCCTTGGCTACCCGGAAAGTCCAGCCATACTTGTCAGACCAGAAGAGAGGATGGCCGTCCCAGGAGAGCTTCAGCATCAGTGGTGCTATCCTAGTTCGGACTGTGATGCTAATCGGGGCGTCATTCTTGGCGAACAGGTCCTTGTACCACTGAGGCATTCCAGGCTTCTTCTGTCTCGCAGCTGGACGGGGTGGGTCGTCCTTTCGCTTTCCCTTGACCATCTTTATTTCCTGGCCAGACCAGTCAAGCTGCTGCAGCCAGGGATCGTTGCTCCAAATGTCAGGTTTGTCCTTGATTTCTAGTGCCTTCTCCGTCAACCCCACCAATCGCTCTTGGACGGCGTCCGCCAGACGATGGTAGGTAGCTTCCGCATTAGCAATGTATGCGTCCCAGGACTTGTTAACAGGGAGAATAACCGACGATAGGTGTCGGAGCGCGGCGAAACTGACAGGGTGGGGGCAGACTTCAAGGAAGTTGGGGAAGACAATTTGATATACGCGATGCGTAATGGCAACATCGGCGGCACAGTAGTCCAGAAGCTCATCGAGCTTGGCCAGAACGCCGTCGCGGTCAAGCACGCCAAAATCATCACGGATAGCCTTGTCGATGGACACGTTCAGGTGGAACTTGGCCACATCCCTCAGCGAGTTCACCGAGCTCCTTTCTACCCACAACTCCTCTTCGTCATGCGCACTCTTGGTACTCAGGAGCTCTGCAAGTCCGGGATCTTGGGTCTGGCTGGAGACACGCTCTCGTAGCTCACGGTTCTTCTTGTGGCGCATCCAGGTCGGCCGCTGCTGCGAACACATGCCATTGACAGCCACGTGAAGCGACATGGTATCCATGAAAGCATTCCTTGATTGTTTCATGTCATACTCTTCCAGGATTCTGGCTCTGTCAAAGCCCACATTGTGGCCGACGATGATGCGATCCTTTGTGGGGTCCCCGAGGGGGACTAGATGCTTGTCGCTTGTCGACTCCCCCAACAGCCAAGGTGAGAGCCATGCATACCATGCCGTGGGGCTTGATGCGCATGCCATGACGGCAAATGGGCTCTCTTTCCACATGACTTCCGTATCAAAACACAGCATGTTCTCATCCGGTGCCTCGACCTGCTCCGTACGACCGTCTGGGTAGTACTTCGTCCATCCACTGCGTCGCACCCACTTTCGAGGCTTTGGAGGTGCATTGGCCCGCGCAAACTGTTTTGCATAGGTGAGGAATGGCTCGGCAGAGTCGGATCCTAGCTTGAAGAAGTGCTCATCGAGGGTGCGGCCTTGAAGTTGGGGGAGGTCGAATGCGATAGGGCCAGAACTGTCGGTATTCTTTCCCAAGAGATCGTGGCGTCGTAGGTGATCCTTGCAGAGTTCCACAAGCTCCGCGGGAGGGGGATTGCAGCCATCAGGGAAGAGTTGTTTAAAAACGTGGGCACTGAGCTGCTGGACGCCGATTTCGTTGTGTCGAGGTCGCGACGGAACTAATTGCATCAGTCAGCCGAGTAGTTTCGTGGTGAGACACACAAAGATCCGTCCTACCAGCTAAGCTGCTACCACGCTTAGAGTCAGCAGTCTGGGCGACGGCAGATAGCCATCGTACATGGGCGCGCAGAGCATGGCGACGGTAGGCTTGGTGGCGAGCGAGGCGAACGAAGCTAGGCGTGGATCCTCGCTGGAGGTGACGGGCAGCGGGGCTAAACATCGCTCAGCTCAGAAGCGACTATGCGACATCACGGGGGTGCGGCTATGCGCAGGCCGTGATCGGTCGTTGCGTGCTGGTAATGCGCGTCGGTGGGTTGGCGATGAAGGCGAAGGGTTTGGATTTTGTAAGCTTAGGGGTCTCATCTCGTCTGCAAACTGTAGTGCTGCTGCTGCACGCGGTGCACGCTTCCCATTCAGCGAAGTGGATGACGGTGCACCGCGAGGCGTAGTGGGGTCAGTGAGTGGCTAGTAGCGAATCATATCAATGGAATCCTCTCGCATCTACGTAGAACGCCACAACCACATACCGGATACCCTATACCGAAATATCTTTCTTTCGTTAAAAACACCACGTCCCTGGGATAATACGGAAAGCAAGTAGTAGTTTCTTTTAGTTTTTTCGTTTTTGAGAAAAACAATATAAGCTAGGTCTTCTCGGGGAAGACTAAAGATCCTGGGTTCTGGGAGTTTTCCTATGCAGTTGCCATTTCTTACACATATGTCCGGTATCTTCAGGAGCCCTTGTGAGCATTTCCAATTGAGATTTTACAGAAAAGGCGCCATAAATAATCGGTAAAAGCACTACCTAAAGAAACCCGCAAGGTTCCTACAACATACGGCGAACTTATTCCACGATACTGTTTGGTGTGGATGGTGATTCGAGTTGGGTGGCGAGAGCGACTTATTCATTTCAGCTTAGGTAAGAACGACCAACGCCTCAAACCAACGTCGCGCCTTTTGTGATGGGTATCCCACCCTAACCTCTCCGGTAGTGCACCTTCCGCTGCCCCTTGGCCTTCATTTTTGGATCTGTTGCAATGTGCTTTGCCTTTCCAATATTGTGCTTCTTTACCTGAGCTCCCATCCTCTTGATCTGGCAGACTACTTCGTCGCCAGCCAAACCCGTTGCCCGCCGCCCACCGGCCCTCGCCCCATCACCCCGAGTCCACAGCGCCGCACCCATGCCTTTGGGCCAACCTACCTCACCGTTGGCAGCAGTCGATGACACTCGTTTCACTGCACCCGAAAGCCGCTTGCATCACGATCAGCCTGGCCCTGCCTCTTCCGAACCTTCAAGCCCGAGAAGCAAACGTCACCACGGTCCTATCCTAGAGCCTCCCATTGGTCTGGGCGAGAGGTCATCCTCGCCTCGGCATCACTCCTCCGCTTTGGTGGGCACACCTGCCGCCGCCGGATCGTGGCCGGCTTCGACTTCGTCAGCTCAGTTACCCGCTCCTTCAAGTCGGCCCCGTACGCGCCAGTCGACCCCGCAACGGTACGGTTCACCACCACCGTGCGAGTGGCCTGAGGACGATATATCACTACCTAGTCTGCGCACTGACGACGCGCTCATTAATGCAGCCGGCTGGTCACCGGACGATTTGAGCAATTTCTATAGTAGCGACGACCGTTTCCTGAGCGACCTGGCCAATAACGACTTTTCTTCTCCCTCGTCGTACCCGCCTCTGACACACCCCCAGCCGCCGACACTTGGCCCACAGCGTCAACAAGGCTCCTATCACCGCGGACCACATTCACGCACACCTAGCACCCACCGCGGGTCTGAGACTGCACCCAGCCTGGCCACCCTTTCACGTTCCACCACCCAGAACTCAGCTTCATCGGCTTCCACATCTTTCGACCCCCCCATGCCCTTCATTGTCGACAGATCGCGCGGTGGTTATACGGCGGCTGGTGCTTTTATGGAATTCCCGAGGCCTGCATCTGATGACATGGCTCCTACAACACGACGATCCTCCAACTCGGACGGTGTTGCCGAACCTGTTCGAAGTGCTGGCGCTCCACGCACTGATAGGAGACGGCGAACGTCGGGCACCACACATCCGCTCGCAACAGAGAACACAACCAGGCCAAACAAGCGATTCAAGCTAGATGTTGACGATGACGAAGATCCTTTCAAAGATAGCGACGACAAGACGTCTTCGGTGGCAAAAGGTGCTGGTAATGGGCTCGAAATGATAGATCTCACCGAGCCAAACAAGTTGCACGAGGAGTCACCAAAGCCGCCAGAAGAACCTCCCAAAAACGACAACAGGACCAAACTCTCTGCCTTCCAGTGCGCCATCTGCATGGACGATGCCACGGCACTGACCGTTACCCATTGCGGTAAGTCTCAACACTGCCAACTCGACAATCCAGGTTTACTGACGCATCAATCTCACAGGCCATCTCTACTGCGCCCAGTGTCTGCACTCTTCACTTCACGTCGAAACGACAAAGGGTAGATGCCCCATGTGCCGCTCCAAGCTCGATATGAAGCCGCGCGAGGATTATACTACGAAAACAAAGGGCTTCTACCCTCTTGAGCTCAAGCTCATGACTAGAACGAAGAAGGGCAAGCGAAAGGCGGGCTCCATGTCTTGAAAGGCTTTATATATGGCAGCGACGAGAAAGGGATTTTCTGGTGTTGACCGGGTATAGGGTCGGTTTGCTTTTGTCTAGGCGTTGGGGCATAGTATCAGGGCGATACATGTTGATCTCTGAGGGACATAGGCTGTATTCATGGACTAAGCGATTGGCATTTTTAGCGGCGTCCGCTTACGCGGAGGGGTATTTACACTGTTGGCACACCTCATAAACCACAATAAGTAGCAGAGCACGTAACTTAGTATTCACAAAGCAGTCGGGGTGTTTGATCTCTACCTCATCGCGTTTTTCGCGAAGTTCCCTTTTCTTTCCAACGCCGACATCTAGACTAATCGAACATGCAGCTAGTATGTACCAACTAGATACAACCCCCCCCAATCACCCATAATTCATTATCGACCAACCTAGGTCCTAGATCAGTGGAACAGAGTTTCTTTATGCTTCTTGGTCTGCTGCACCGTCTCATCCTCAAACTGTCCATATGGTAAGCCAACGCCCCAAAGGTCAAGGTTCGGGTAGGTGGAAACTAACCTCAAGGAACCCCGTCGCTGCGATGACAACAACCAGTGCTTCTGCCAGGTCCTCGACCTTCTCCTCGAGTGCTGCGTCCTCGGTGCCCGTACCGATACCGGCACTGCGCTTGAGGACGTGGGCCACAAGCATGCGGTGGTCGGACAGGAACTTACGTCCCTGCACGACGTTGTGGCTGCCACGGCTGATGAGTGCAGCACCAATGATCCGCACCGCCTTGGCGAGGAGGTCATAGTGCTGCTCCAGCGCGCGGGGGTTGCCCGGGCGGGTCTGCAGCTCTGGGTCTGCGGCGAACAGACCCGACATCTCCAGGGCGCGCAGGAGGTTGGCGTGTAAGATGTGCTTTGCGCCAGCGCGTGTCTGGGCGAGCTGCTGGAGGAGCGCAAGGCGCGCGTTCTGGAAGTTTTCCTGGTCCTTGTAACCTGTGGCGACGTGTAAGTAGTGGACAAGAGCAAATGTGTGGGGTGAAAAGGGGGAGGGAGAGACTCACCGGCCGAGAAGACGTCGTGCCACTCCTGCATGATGTTGCGGAGGGAGTCGACAAGAATTCCGATAAAGTTGAGCCTGTTGAGAGAATCTACAACGTGGGTATCGCCCTCCTCGAGGTCCATGTTGACTAAAGTACCTAGGAGGATGAGGGCGGCCGTCTGGCAACTGGGCTCCCCTCCGTAAGCATCGTCGCAAATGACATTGATCAGGCGCTCGCCGTAGATCTTGATGGCTTTAGCTGTCTTGGACCGGTTCTGGCCTAGGAACCCCTGGTCGGGCATCCCTGTTAGGTACCGGTAGCAGAGTTCGTAATAGACTGCCCGAAGTTCTGCTGTGCCCGCCCACTTCCCGATCGCCTGGAGGCAGATCTGGAAGACTTGGTACAGCTTATCGCTGATCAGGTTTCCTATTGCCTGAGTGCCCTTGTCGGCAGCGTCAGTGGTCATGTATAACTTGGATAGTAGCACCTTGGCCAACTTTGCCAGCTCCAGCGCTTCGTCCGGGCGATCTGCAGCATAGGCCTCGAGGCTAGGAAGTATAGCTTGCAGGGCCTGGAGGAAGAAGGAAGTCTGAGCAGTCCCCTTGAAGTCATTACATTCCACCATGACCAGCAGCAACTTGATCCAAGTCTTCAATACTTTAAGGCACTGTGTCGCAACTTGCCTCTCCCGGTTTAGGGAAATGAGATATTGGACGATCATGGCTTCCTCGTCGTCAATCTTTGTTGCTTCTGCAGCTGGGATAATTATACCCTGGGTTTGTTTCTCGGCCCGCTTTAGAAGCAGGACTTCCTGCACACGATCCATGTTGTAGATCGGATTGGAGTCGGCATCATTTTCCAAACAAACCGACAAATCTAGGTCCTGGTAATATTCAAGGGGCTCTAAATCAACTCGCCAAGCACCTGGAGGTAGGTGGAAGTCGTACAGGTCGAATATTGTCGGTGTCGGGATGGGCTCATTGCTGTCTCCTATCACCTGTCCGTTGAGAGCCTCGAATATCCGCCTCTTGACGCTCGGAAGTCGGCCTTGTGAGATCATGCAAAGCTCCATGGCAATATATTCCAACGTCATGCTTCGCAAGGCTAGCAAGTCAAGCAGTGTGGTGGCACCATCGGTGAGAAGGAACTCTGGTTCCTGGACACTCTGCCCTTCCCAAGTAAGATTAGGCTGTATGACAGTCTCGCGAATTAAGAGGTGGAAGAGGAATTCATTCTCGCGCAGTTC
Organism: Amphichorda felina; assembly: GCA_016490725.1. Classification (NCBI taxonomy): domain Eukaryota; kingdom Fungi; phylum Ascomycota; class Sordariomycetes; order Hypocreales; family Bionectriaceae; genus Amphichorda; species Amphichorda felina. Next base: position 50,989 of record JAEMHR010000068.1, on the reverse strand, counting down.
TTCAATCACCAATGATGAGGATAGTGGTGAAGACCACAGTATCTGAAGAATGCGCATCGACTTCACTTTTAAGGCGATCAGCCATTTTCGAATCCCCCCTGCGTCGCCGGATGGCGTTTCGAGGAGGAGGCGGATAAGGTTGTGAAAGAGTGATGTTCGGGATGCAAAGAGGCTGTTTCCCTCGACGGACAGGGAGTCAACGCCGCATTTGAAGCCCAAAAGCAGATGCGCAATGGTAGGCTGATTGGGCATCTCCCGAAGGCAATGATATAAAAAGTCGAGCATGTAGATTTTCGTCATGTAGCTTGACGACTCAGTCTCGAGAACTGGGTCGAGCGGGCGGGTGATCTCCGAGATAAATGATCGAGATATGGACTCATGCTCCCCGTTGGCTTCCATGGCCACGATGGCCTTGTTACGGTGGTTTTGCCTGCCGGATGCTGACCACAGGGCTGTGATTTTTGACGAGGACGACATTCTTTCCAAGAGCTTCAGACACGCAAGTGTGAGTTCGGGATGGCCAATCCCACAGTAGTTGCCTAGATCAACGACAAGATGCAGCCTCGTCACCAAACCATCCTCGAACGTGGCAAAGGAAGCCTTGGCAACAGGCTGGTGTCGTGCGCCAGACTGTGATCGGATGATAGGCCTGACCAGGTCGAGATAGGTCGCCTGGAGATCAAGCACCTTGGATATAACTTCGACAGCTCGTAGTATACCCAGAATAAGGGGCGAGTCTGGGGCTGCGTTGCCAACATCGATGGGTTCTTGATGAATGGTGTTGATTAATGCGGCCATGACCCTTTCATTGTACATCCACTCCATCACTCTCGCAAACGGATGCATCCGAACATACGTTGCCAGGTCTGTTGTTGAAATTATGGAGTCGATCATGAGGCTGGTCTCATTTGCCATAACGATGAGATCCTCGTTGAAGGTTGCCAGACAGGTGAGGATGAAGTCGAGACAACCCAGCCTCAGGACTCGTGTCTGATGAACGTCTTGCAGCTCGCTCGACTTTGACGCAAAGACGGACCCCACTACAAAGTCGACGTAGACCTCAATGCCCGATGCTCGGAAGGCCGACCCCAGGTTCTCGGGGAAAGGTAGGGCGTCGTGCAAGGGGCTACTATCCTCAGCAGGGGTGACTAGAGACAATAGCAGCTGAATCAAGGATTCGGGGTCCTCAAAACCGAGGCTCATCTCATCAAATGTTCTCTCCATCGACGCGCCAGGGGCCTGTTGAGCTTGGCGGTGATGGCTTGCCAATGATGATGCGTAGCCACCAGTAACCCAATGGTCGAGGCAGTTCCACATAGTGTGACCCTCTACTGTTGTCTTTCTGGTCATCAAGGCCTTCAGAGCCATGAAGATGCACCCTCGTAGCCGAGGTGGTATGGGTGTGCTTGCCAGCTCAAAAATAGTTTCCACAAGGTTGAAGGAGGAGTTCTGAAGCAGGAATAATCTCGTCGTCTCGTTTTCTGTCGCGAGCTTGGTCATAAGTCGAAGGTATGATTCGAGCATCATGGCCGACTCAGGCTCGGTTTCAACCAGGTCCTGAGTAGGCTTACCAGCACGATAGCGGACGGTCTGGCCCTGGGTAGGCTTTTGTTTAGCCTTGTCCAGAAAGAACTTCAGTTCTTTAAATATCTGAGCCCAGGTGAGGGATTGCGATCTCCTCATTTTCCCCGATGAATGGTGTCCCTCATCTAAAAGGAACGTATGAGCATGGTTGGCACATTGGTCGTCCCCAGATATGGCTTGAAGCATCTCGCAGAATGCGGTAACGAGCGGTGTTGATGCTCTCCTTGATGCCCAGTGTAGGAACCCGTTTAGGTTGCTTTCGGGGTCCCGCCAAAAGTCCATCGAGGCATCAGGTCGATTCTCATATGAGTACGCGATGATGAGGAGGAACCTCTCCAAGTCAAGATCCTGCTCATGGGCTTGGCTGAGTTGTCGCTGTTCATCCTCTTCCACACGCAATCTGCGGAGCACGTCGGGGAGGTTTGTTATGAATGAGTCGATAAACACCTCGAGTTGCGAGACTAGGCTCAACTGGAAAAAGTCGGAAAATTGGACCAGGTCTGCGCTCAGGGCCGGAGACTTCCTTTGAAGCCAACGATGCATGCCAGCACGTACAGAGTCGTACCAGTCAGGAGATCTTACATCACCTGCTACCGACAGTAAGAAGTCAAAAGCTCCTTCTTTAAGGGAATCCTGGAACTGCTTCGCTCGCTGGCGATCCTCTGAGTCTGGGTTAGTACTACTTCTTGCGGGCCAGGGATCAGTCGCTTACCTTCGTCTAAGTCGGTATTGGGTGGAATTGCTGCCTCTGGAGGGTCATCTAGATAAAAGCCACTGTACTCTGCGAGCCACCAGGCGCGGACAGCAGCCTGAAAGAAGGGCAACCCCCAGGCTGGCTCATCTGTCAAAGGGAAGAGCTGGTTGTTTAGCTCCCGTACCTTGACGAGATCATATCCCCCGTCAATGGAGCCAAACGCGGTAATATAGGCGCCGATGGCAGGGATGAGGTGAACTGAGACGTTTGTCAATGCCGGCATTTTTGTTAATTTCATATGAGGGGAGCGGACCTAATAGGTTATCGTACTTGTCTACTCGCCGGAGAGTGGTTATGAAATTGGTAAAATCGGAGACGTCTGCTTGTCTCTTCTCCACACTGCGACAGAGAATGACGGCTAGCAGCTCATGCTGCTGGATTAAGCTGACCCGAGAATACTCGATGGTTTCAGCCTCCTCAGACAGGGGGCCAGGACCGGTCTGACCGAGGGTCTGAGCCGCAGTGATCTTGTCATTCAGGTTCTGCAGCCACGTCTTGATGACTTGCATGGTGGCCACGCACCGCGGTACCAATCGCTTCCCAGGTCCCGCCGTACCGGCCCCTGTGTTGAATATCCGCTCAAACACGTATACCTGAACGGCCTCTAGTGATGGGCCGTCTTCTCTGTCGCCATCGTCGCTGTCCATCTCCAGAAGCAAGCGTAGCGCATCCAGAGCATATTTGCGCTGTTGGTGGAATCTGATGATGCCGCATTCGAGCAAGGATCGGCCGAGAACTGCCATGTCCCCCTGGGACTCGAGAAGGTATCGCGCCGCCTCTATTTCGTCAATATCGACCTCATCTGCAAATGAGAGTGCAGCCTGCTGGAAGTGTTCGTTGACCGCATACTCTTCTCCATCGACCACAACTTTGCCTGCAACCGCTTAGCCGTGATCATATTGATAGGAACGGGACATGTGTCCCCACCTTTTTGAAGCGTTGAACGGCTCTCCTGATTCTTGGACTTTTTTGTCCAAAGCCTCTCCAACTCGCCCTCAAACGCCTGAGTCAAGATGACATTTTCGAGGGTCTCGGCCGCCCCAGCGCGGCCTTCGCGCACGGCCAGGAGCTCCTGGTGGAAGGCCTGAAGCGCATCCAATGTCGAGATTTCAGCCATCCTGGCGGTGGGATGCTATTGCATGTTGACGCGACGGGGACAAGCGGGGATCCGGGGCCTGGACGGCAGCTCGGCCGGTGTTCCAGGGCTTCGCGGTCGTGTCGCTCGTTCTCGAGAGGTCAGATCGATTCGATGGGAGCTCAAACGATGCCGAGTCCAGGATCAGAAGGGCGCGATCACGTTGCCAGACGTGATCTTGGGCGCATCGGATCCTTGAAAAACGCAGGATCGTAGTCGCTGAAAGTTGGAGCCGTCTCGGGTGCGGCAATGCGTGTTGGCGACGATGGGCGATGGACTGGTCGTCTACTGAAGCTTTTTTTGGTGATGGAAGTAAACAACCAGGCGGGCGGTGAGCTGTTCTGCCGGGATCTTGGGTAGGATTGACAGGGGTGGGCCGCCAGCTGAGGTGCCTGAAGAGCTGAAAGTCAGTGTGCAACAGCAACTGCAGGCTGCAGTGGGGGGATTCGTCCAGCGACAGCATCAAGCAACGCCTCAGCCTCTCAGGTAAGCAGAACCTGGAGGGCAAACCTCACCACGTCAACTTCCCGGTGCACTTTCCAATTAAGCGTGAACGACTCAAGCTGTTTGCGATTGTCTTTTTTTTTCCCTTTCATAAAACGCACTGCACTTTCTGTTTGATGATGGCGCTAGTCCTTGGGCTGCCTGTCTTCTGCCTGTATTCCGTGTCTCTGACAACGTCTCTACGCGCCTTGGCCACCACGTACTGGTAGACGCGACCATCTCCACCATGGCATCTCATAAGTCGACGGTTATGAACCTTGCCAGTATGTTTACCTTTTAGCACTAAGCTTTGCAAGCAATAGCTCACCTCACTAGGCGATGTCAAGTCCGGCTCTCTGAAGGATCGTGAGAAGGCAGTAGATGGTGGGTTCTCCAAACAACTTTCAACAACCTTTAATTGCTCATGTGGTTAAACGTACAGACCTCGCGCATCTCCTGAATCCTCGGAATAGGACCGTAAATTTGTGAGTTGTTCCCCAATCTCTGCCTGGCATATGACTCCTGACATGGGATAGGGCCGACCTCGGGGACAAGAGCTATCATGAGATCTTTGAAGCCATTTTCAACTTTGTCCTGCGGGAAAAACCCAATCTTTACGACAAGCGCAAGTCGCAGACCACTTCCAACGCTGCTGCTTCACGGCTGTCGAAATGTGCGGCCGCGGTGAGAAATGGTGTTGGCCGTGGTGTTTCCAAGCTGGGTCGAAAGACGCTGCTCGCCATCATTGACCACATTACTCAAGTCCTGCCGGGCCCTAACGAGGACTATGTGATCCCTCTTCTGCAAGACTACGTCAAGGCCCTGGCCGAGGTTCTCTCTAGACAAGCTCATGTCGAGCTTCTTGCACGGAAGGACGCTGCGCCTTGGGAGGTATGCATGGATTTCTTTCTTGATCTCTCCCTCTATTGTATTCCTGACGAAAGCGCCACGTCCACTTTGCCATTGTCTAGAGCCTCGCCTGCTCCTGGAACAGCTGCGCCGAGATCTACAGGAAGATCAAGCGCGTCGACCCAGAGCCAGAAGCGCGCTGGCCAGGGGGAAGGAGGCCCTCTGCGAGATGCCCTCGAAGGTCTGCACCGGTTGGTGCTTGGATCCAATGCACCGATTCTTCGCCGCTCCAAAGACATCATCAATGTTGTTTTGAAGATATTGAGAGTTAGGTACCTGAGTCTTGGCGCTATCCAGACCGTCTGCTTTGCTATCCTGAACTCCGTGTTTTCAGTCCTTCAAGCGGAAGCTCTCGAAGAGGCAAACGCACTGGCGAAGGACCTGGTACCGCTTATGGGCTACTGGTGGCGAGCGGAGAAGGTGTCACAGGACGAGCTTATTCGAGCATTGAGGAACGAGATATCCAAAGCTATATTCCTCACTCATCTGCACCTCGAGTATCTTGCACTTCGTGCAAATGACGGTGTTCTTCTTGGCGACCTGGAAAATCTTGCAGACCCTCTATGGCAGGAATACTCCAAGAGAGGCGAACCATTTCGTTTACAGCTGGTCGACATTACTTTTGCCGTCTCAACCTTGCCTGAGGACCATCTGCGCACTTCTCTCTTTGGGCTGAGGCCGCACAATGTTGAGGGAGAAAGCTACTGGGCACTGCTTCAGAACCTAGCGTTCGTGGAATCGATACTCTTGAGGTCCAGGAGGAAGAAGTCCCGTCATGCGAATGGAGATGGGGAAGAGGAGCAGCCCCGAAAGAAGAGACGAACACGAGAAGAAGCAAGTCGGCTTCGACTCAAGCTCAAGTCCAAAGACATTGGAGTGCGGCGGACTGCTCTTCAAATTGTGCCCTTCATGGTGGCAGATGGCGCGTTCGACGACTCCGAGATTGCCGAGCTATTGGATGAACTCATCGTTGCGGGCGCAGACAAGGACACAGTATCTGCTTCTTGGGCCCTCATTGCTTGTGCTAGGTAAGTTTTACACCCCGTCTTTGATTGGGTTGGGATTCTGACCACGAGGAGCTGTGCTACGAGATCAGAGACATGTAGGTCGTTGGCCGATACATGGAGGCAAGTTTGGCATCTTGCTGCCAGATCAGTCAGCCTTCCTGGCACAAGCCGTGCCGCCTGTGTATTGCTTCGAATTATCCTAGACTCCGAGCTTCTACCCTACTACGCAATATCAGATGAGGTCAACAGCATTGTTACGACAGCTGATGTTACTGGGCCAGCCATCCTTTCCGATACTTCGCTCGCCTTGATGCTCCAGTTGTTCCACGTTCGCAACACTAGGCTCCCTAGTGCTAGCCAGAGCACTTGTAGCCATATCATTCGATGGGTTTTCTTGAAGTGGAATCCAAGTGCGTGTATTTTGATTTAATATCTTGGATGCTGTGCTGACCCCACCCCTCTAGGCGATTTAGCATATGGGTCGTTTCATTCGATTCATGTCCAGGCCTTTGACTTTGTCAATCTGCTAAGGGCCTGCTGCGGGATGAAGCCGTTGTCAGTGGGAGGCTCTATCGCTGCATCAGGTGGCGCCTTGAGCGAGACTTGGAAGTCCTGGCGACAGATCAGACAGTTTGTCAGATATCTTCTCCTGCTGCCACCTGATGTAGAATCATGGGGGCAAGACCCCGACTCGGAAACGGACGTTCCACCATCACCACCTTCGGCGGACCCAAACAGCTTTTACGCGTCAAAGAAGTTGGTCTTGGAGCTGCTCTCCCCCAAAGTGGAGGAATTGAAGGAGTTGTGTGCGTCTTGGACTAAGAAGAGCCACGAGGGAGGCACCCAGATATCCCTGGAAAGATTCCAGAGCCTGCTCTCCGCTGTTATTATTGGGGCAATGCTCATTCCTCAGATAAGTGGCCTCAATACGACGCCGTCCGCTACGGTCGAGTCAGCTTTACTGGAGCTCACCGAGACAAGCCTGGGCATTGCTGGTGACTCGGTGGAACCACAGGCGTTCATAGACTCGACCCTTCGACTGGTCAGGCCCTGTATTCCCGCTTTGGGAACGGCTAGTCTTGGTACGCTCCACGCGGAGAACCCAGGTCTACTGCGTCTCCTAACTAAAATATGCGATTGTCTGGAGCAACGGGAGACTCGCTTGACATCCGATGACAACGGGGACTTCATGGAAATAGACCACGAGTTCGACTCTCAGGCTAGTAGGGCGAGTGTTGCCTCTATTCCTCTCGCGATACCCAGGCAGAACATGCGATTGGGAGTGGACTCCAGATCCTTTTACATCGACACAAGGAGAAGACTTGCACTTTTGCGAATAATTCAGCAGGATGAGGGGCAGATTGGGCTTCTCCCTGACGAGTTTGTCGATGATATCCTTGCCATGTCTGATGAAGACGTGCTCTCATGTCAAAGGCTGCTAATCGAGCTATTCAGGTCCGACCTTGTAGCAAGCCCGGATGCAACGCTGAACGTCATCGAGAGACTGGGAGCCATTGTCTCGCAACTGGAGTATCAATGCTGTGAAGTTGCCTTGACCACATGCATTGAGATGATAGATGGCTCGAGTGACACCTGGATTCACGATACTCAGCAACTGGCAGACAGTGTCGGGGACCTATACAACCACTTCATCAGGGTGTGTCTACCCTCCAACATATTTTCACCCAAGGCACAGATGTCAATGACTCGACTCCTTTTGACTCTGCTTCGCGAGGATCCCGAATACGGCAGCAAATTGGGCGTTGATTCTTGTCGAACATCGCTACTCTACATACTCGGCCGGGGCTCAATGGAGGTCAAGTACTTCATTGGGGAAAGGATTGCGGGCCTCTTTGAACTGTACATCCTGAAACTTCACGACGAGGTATTCGTTGACGTGCTTGACAGCCTCCCGAAAGACGCTGATGATGTTGCGGGCATCGCCTTTCGGCTACTGGTGCTGTCCAAACTCGCTTGCCAGTGGCCGACTCTTCTACGCAGATGCACCTATCACATTTTTGAGACACCAGGCAAGATACCTCATTCAACCGAGTACGCTGCACGTTGTCTGGAGGACATTGCTCAAGCTCTGGAGCTGGAATCTCCACAGAGACTGTTTCAACTTTTTTCCCGCCAGCTCTTGTATACTTGGCTAGAAAATGACTCTCTTGACGACATACCCTTCTCCATATTTGGATTTTCCAGCCTGGCAGACCTTTTGGAGTCGGCACAAGCAGAAGCTTTGGGTCTCATGATCATGCGAGGCCAGACTGACATGAGCGCAGAGCTTGCTCGACGCATCGGAGCCACCGAGGTGGAGGTGATTAAGCGGAATTTCTCCACAGCCATGGCATATAGCATGATTTACGGTGATGCTTTTGGCGGAGACGACCAGGGACGGGGTGAAGCTCACATCGAGAAAAAGCTCGGCCACAAGGCGGTAATGGAGATGAGATATGAGAACTTTGTGGACATTGTTTCTCTGTTCTTCGACCTCATTGATCAAGATAATTTGATCGAGAAGGCCTTTGCCAAACACAGGGATCTGGCTTACGCCGCACAGTTGATGAAGACGATAAAGGGAATATCGCACTCACCCGCCGAGCTCCCGCCGAACCAGCAGCCCCTGTTCAAGGCCCGGTACTTGGTCCACGAGATTCGGCGTCTCTGCGAAAACACCATATTTGAATTCCGGGAGCTTTGGACACCTGCATTTGTCTCATCCATTGCACGGAGACTCTTGAACACAGTCCACCCTGCGCTAGGCTCGCTACATGCCTGTTCGGTTTTGCGCAAGGTTCGCATTTTGGTCTGCTTGGCTGGCGGCGTCGCCCTCGAGTCGTACACCCTGGAAATGCTCTTGAATTCGACCCGAGATTTCATCGTGGACCCCGAGTGTGCTGATGATGCTCTGGGAATCAGCCAGTATCTCCTGTCTGAGGGTGTCCAATATCTGAGCCAAGTACCCTCATTCGTTGCAGGATATGCCTTGTCGACGCTGGCTTCTCTGAGAGTCTTTCTTGAATCCACACAAGCCAGCACAACACAAGAAGAACAGTTCAAGGCTACCATGAGCAAGGCAAAGGCTTTCCATGCCTGGTTTACAAAATACCTGGCCAATTACCGCTCGCCAATGTTCAAGAATGCCAGCCAGAGCGAAACTTTCAATTCCATCGCTGAGTCGGCGGCGCACATTCGCTCCTCGGGAAACGCGGAAAAGGGGACGTCGGAGAGCAAACTCCTCCTGCACATTTTGCGAGACAGCGAGTCTGACGATCAGCTTCTGAACCAGCCATCTCGACAATTGGCTCTCAAGTTGCTTTGCAACGACTTTACCGTCCCGCCTCATAGCGTTGATGATGTTGTCGAGAGCGACAAGGAAGCTGTCGACCTCGCTACAGCAGTATGGAAGAGCTGCGAGACGCATGGCCTGAGCGGGAGCTATCTTTCCTGGGCTGGAAGAGTGGTTGGCCGGTCCTTTTCAGCCTCTGGTGAAATACCGCGAAGCGTACTTGGCGAGACTCAGCTTGCACAATACCAGAAGGTTTCCTTGGGTTCTAGTGGCTCCGAGACGGGGATACTGTGCCTTCTCCAGGAATTGACGTCCATCCGCGACTCGGTCACGGCGGGACTCGCTGAGGCTGCTTTGAGGAGAGCCATCTCACAAGCAGTTGTGCAAGAGGACGAGCCGCTCGTCGTGGCCTGCCAGAAAAGCCTTAGTGAATCCCTATTCATCACTTCACAGTGGGGAAGCTACCGTTCGCCTCCGTCGGAAAACGAACAGGTTGGGTCCGTGGGGGATGGTGAATCAATATGGACGAAGGACGTATCTTCGCCGCATTGGCTAGCCCAGCTCAGCGTTCACCTGGCGCAGTCTGTCCCAGAGTCGACCATGCTGTCTGTCCTCCCCCCTATACTGTCAAGGGTCAAAGGGTTCGCCCAAAAAGCCTTTCCGTTCCTTCTTCACCTGGTTCTCTACTTCCAACTTGACCAGCAGCAGTCAGTCAAGCGTTCATTATCTGGCGCAATGAAACGATGGCTGGCATCAACAGACCCGCCGGCTAAGGACAATTTGAAGTTACTCCTGAACGCAATTCTATACCTTAGGACCCAAGAGTACCCGAAGGAATCATCAATTAATGACCGCGCGCATTGGCTGGAGATCGACTACTCTCAAGCATCGGCGACGGCCTCGCGATGCGCCATGTACAAGACGGCCCTTCTGTTCGCTGAGCTAGTCTCATCCGAGACGACTCGATCTTCCCGAAGGTCTTCGGCGGCTAGGCAAATGGACGACAACGACACTCTGCTCACCATTTTCGAGAATATCGACGACCCGGATGCCTATTATGGTCTGCCCGAAGAAGCAAGCTTGGCCAAGGTCCTATCTCGCGTCGAGTACGAGAACGAGGGGACCAAGAGTCTGGCATTCCGCGGGGCACAGTATGATAGCCACCTGCGTCAACGCAAGCCAGCTTCTGAATCAGATGCCCAGGCACTGGTAAAGGCGCTGAACACGCTGGGGCTGTCTGGTCTGTCACACTCACTCTTACAGACGCAGCAGAATATCGGTGCAACTCCCTCATCCCTGGAGAGCATGTTCCGTACCGCCCAAAAACTCGAGATGTGGAATCTTCCCGCGCCGGCGGACACCGATCACCATGCCGTTGTCATTTACAAGGCGTTTCAGAGCATGTACCAAGCTACCGACGCTGCCTTGGTCCGCTCGACTATCTATAATGGGTTCCAGAGGACAATGCATGGGTTGACCAGCCAGGGGCTTAATGCGAGTGCTATTCGGAATCGTCTAGGCGCCCTGGCCTCTTTAACAGAGCTTGATGACCTGATGAATGTGTCAGACCCAACAGAGATGGATAAGATTTTGGACAAGTTTAGGTCCCGACGCGAATGGATGAAGAAAGGACTGTGAGTTCACTAGACGGTCGCTCATAGATGGGATACTAACAGCTTCCAGGTACGACGACGTCAGCCAGATACTGACTAGTCGAGGCACGACTATGAGTATGCTGAGCCAACATCCCCGCCTTGTCCAAAACGCCAAGATCTCGGTGGCAAACCTGAGAGGAATGCAAGTCCAGTCCATGCTGATGTCAGCCGGTATCTATCGATACTACCAAGCGACGCAGGAGTCGATCAATGTCGCTACAGCTTTGATGGACTTGATCCCTGCCTGCGAGGGTCAAGGTCTAAATGTCGATGCTGCTATCAAAATCGAGGCGGCAAATTCTCTATGGGACCATGGGGAGATGGTGACATCCATCCGCATGCTCCAGGGCATCGACCGAGACTCCTCCCTTAAGAAGCAGACTATTCCCATCAGCCGCTCAGACTTGCTCTCCAAGATTGGGAATCAGGTCTCGGTTGCTCGCCTGGAGAAGCCGCAAGAGATTCAAAAGAACTATCTGGAGCCGGCTCTGAAGGAGCTCAGGGGCAACAACGAAGGCAAGGAAGCAGGGCTGGTGTACCATCAATTCGCCATGTTCTGTGACGGGCAACTCCAAGACCCTGCGGGACTGGAAGACTTGGCAAGACTCCAGAGGTTGAAGCAGGATAAAAGCGATGAGGTGGCCCAGCTCCAGACGTTGATCGGCACAACAAAGGACACCCGGGAACGGGAGCGTTATAACTACTCCCTATCTAAGGAGAAACAGTGGCTGTACCTTGATGAGCAAGAGCTGCGACGTGTGGAGCAGACGAGAAGCGAATTCGTGCGGCTGAGTCTGGAGAATTACCTGCTCTCGCTGATTGCCTCGGATGACCACAACAATGACGCGCTGCGGTTCATTGCGCTTTGGCTGGAGAAGTCATCCGAGGACGCGATAAACAAGGCGGTGATGAGGTACCTCGACCAGGTTCCGACGAGGAAGTTTGCCACTCTGATGAATCAACTCACCTCACGATTGCAGAGTCTGGACAGCCAGTTCCAGAAACTCCTGATGGAGCTTGTGTACAGGATCTGCGTCGACCACCCGTACCACGGCATGTACCAGATCTGGTCAGGCACAAAGGTTAAGGCCCAGCAAACGGACGAGGTTGCGGTGCAGCGAGTACGGGCAACTGAGAAGGTTGCTCAGCGACTAGCTGCCAACAAGTCGGTCGCCGACGTGTGGCTGTCCATCGATAAGACAAGCAAGTACTACCACATGTTGGCCATGGACAAGAACACTACCAAGTACAAGTCGGGCGCCAAGGTAAACCTCAAGGACTCGAGTGCGGCTCACAACCTGGTCAACTGCCTGATGAAGTATCGTATCCCTTCACCAACGATGCACATTGAGCTCTCGGCAACAAAAGACTACTCGGGCGTGCCGACCATTGCGAAGCTCGAGCCGCAGATGACGATTGCGTCAGGAGTCAGCGCCCCCAAGATCATCACGGCAGTGGGATCGAATGGCGTCCGATACAAGCAGCTAGTCAAGGGGGGCCACGACGATCTGCGCCAGGACTCCATCATGGAACAGGTCTTTGCGGCCGTCTCCTCGCTTCTGAAGCTACATCGGGCGACGCAGCAGCGCAACCTGGGGATCCGCACGTACAAGGTGTTACCGCTGACAGCGTCTTCCGGTCTCATCGAGTTCGTGCCTGACACGATTCCCCTGCACGAGTTCCTGATGCCCGCCCACGAGAGATACTTCCCCAAAGACTTGAAGGGGTCCCAATGCCGCAAGGAGATCTTTGCCGTGCAGAATAAGACGGCTGAGACGCGCATCGGTGTCTACCGCAAGGTGACGGATCGGTTTCATCCAGTGATGAGATATTTCTTCATGGAATACTTTATGGATCCAGACGAGTGGTTTGAGAAGCGGCTGGCGTACACAAGAACGACGGCAGCCATCTCGATGCTGGGCCATGTCCTCGGCCTGGGCGACCGACACGGGCACAACATCCTGCTGGATACGAAGACGGGGGAAGTCGTGCACATCGACTTGGGTGTGGCGTTCGAGGCAGGGCGCATCCTGCCAGTGCCAGAACTGGTGCCGTTCCGACTCACGAGGGACATTGTGGACGGCATGGGCATCACCAAGACAGAGGGCGTGTTCCGGCGCTGCTGCGAGTTTACACTGGATGCGCTGCGGGAGGAGCAGTATTCAATCATGGCGATCCTCGACGTGCTCCGGTACGATCCGCTGTACACGTGGTCCATCTCGCCGCTGCGGCTGGCAAAGCTCCAGAAGGCGCGTCACAGCGGCGAGACGGGGCTCGATGACGCGGACCAGAGCGAGGCAGAGGCCAGGAAGGGGAAGAAGACGGGGGGGACGGTCAACGAGCCATCTGAGGCGAACCGCGCACTGGAGGTGGTGAGGAAGAAGCTGTCCAAGACGCTGAGCGTGACAGCCACGGTCAACGACCTCATCAACCAGGCCGTGGACGAGTGCAACCTGGCTGTGCTGTATTCCGGTAAGTTGGGCCCTGGCTGGGTGGTGCGATCGAAGAGACGCTAACAAATGCAGGGTGGGCGGCGTATGCGTAGTGTATACCTAGTAGTATACGCATCTCGACAGTACTAACAGCGTATATAAAGTACTCGTAGTAATAGTGTGTACGGATAGCCGTTCTGGGGTTGGTTGGCTTCCATGGGGGTGGGTGTTGTAGACATGCTTAATTCATTGGCGTTATTATTGGCGAAAAATAGTCCAGCGCACATCTGTAATCATCTTGTCTAACAATCCGGAGTGAACAGAGAGTGAATATGGGATGAGGGCAACTAACTGTTGGTGACCTTGTCTTGGACGTGTCTGGGCGCCCCAGCCGTCCAAAGTCCGTTATCGCCATGTCGATACGAAGTACCTATGCATACGCATACGGAGATAATAGTGCCTCTTTGCCCATCCACCGTCCACCAACCGCCACTCATCCACCATCAACCGCCGTTGCCGCATCGTCATTGTACCTGTGTCCAGCAATCTGCATCGCTCTAGCTTGCTTGAATACTGCACTGTTTATTTCGAGCAGCTGAACTCCGTCTCTTTCGCCAGCTGCATCCTAGCTCTCTGCATCTGATTCGAGTCCCTCCACCAGGCCATCTGCGCGTCAGCATCACGACCCTGGACCTTGCCGTCCCCCGGCCGTCGATCAATGTCAAAGTGCTGAGGGCCGGACCGACAGCTTCGGCGGAGTTGTCACTGTTCACAGCAGTCGTCGCCGCAGTCGTCACCGCAGTCGTCCCCGCACTTTCGTGAACTGACCTACGGCGCGCGCGCCCATGCAATCCGCATCGACCGACCCGCAAACTCCCTCCTCCTCCCGCCGCCGCCCTCGCCACGAAGACCCCTTCTCCTCCTCGCCCGCGGCTCTCGCCACCGCCGGCCCCTCCTCCAGCAAGCGACCCAAGTTCGACGCCGACCCCATGGCCTCGACTGCGAGCCTTGGGTCGTCCGCCCGCGCGCGCGGGAAGCTCCCCGACACCGCCGCCGACCCCTCGCGCCCCTCGGCCTTCCAGCCCTACAACGGCGCCAAGAAGCTCGTCATCAAGAACCTGCGCACGTCGGGCTCCGCCGCCCGCAGCGCCGTGGCCGAGGAGTACTACGCGCGCACGCACAAGGAGCTCGAGGCCGCGCTCGGCGACGTGTGGGCAGGCCACAAACCCGCCATCCCGCTCGAGAAGCTGTACCGGGGCGTCGAGGACCTGTGCAGGAAGGGGGATGCCGACAAGATCTACGAGATGCTGCGGAGGCGCATGGAAGCCCACGTCAACAAGGTCATCCTGCGTAGTGTGGAGCGAAACGGGAGGAACTCGGAATTGAAGACGGCCGAGAGCCTCTTGTCGGAATGGCAGGCATGGAACTCGCAAATGGTATGTTAACGGCAAGAAATTACGGAGGACCTCTCGCCTGGGTGCGTGGGATGCTGACTGTGGTTCTGCATAGGTGCTCGTCCGGTCCACATTCAGCTTTCTCGACCGGACGTTTCTCCTGCGCGAGAAGCGCCAGTCCATCAACGACCTGACCATCTTGTATTTCCGCAGGATGGCCTTCCCCTCCCAAGGGGCAGCATATGCTCATTCCCCGGGTAAGAAGCTGATATCAGCCATGTGCGACCTCATCGAAAGCGATCGCCGGGGACGCACCTTTGACGCAACGCTTCTCCGAGACTCCCTGCGAATGCTGTATGTGCTCGGCGTCTACATGAAGCAATTTGAACCTGCCTTCCAGAGCCGATCGGAGCCCTTCTTTGAAGAGTTCCCCCAGTCCTACAGCACTTCGAGCCTCAAGACGTACATCCAGGCCTGCGAGAAGCTGCTGGAGAGGGAGCACTACCGGTGCCTCGAGTTCAACATTGACTCGTCTACAGAGAAGCAGCTCATGGACTCAGCGCACAGCATTCTCATAGATCACTACACGGATAAGTTGCTGGATCCCGAGAGTCTCGGGAAGCTCCTGTCCAGCAAGGATGTGGAGTCGATGAAGGGGCTGTACGATCTGCTCAGCCTGTCCAAGATTCAGCTGAAGCTCCGCGAGCCATGGGCTCAGTACATCGGGCGTGCTGGCGCCGAGATCATTGGGGACAAGGAGCGCGGCGACGAGATGGTCACGCGGCTGCTGGACCTCAGGCGGTCTCTCGACCTGATGATCCGGGACGCCTTTGGCAAGGACGAGGGCTTCACCCGGGGCATGCGCGAGGCGCTCGGCAAGGTCATGAATCACCAGCAGACGGCCGCATGCTGGTCCTCGGGGACGTCCAAGGTTGGCGAGATGATTGCCAAGCACATCGACATGCTCCTGCGTGGTGGTCTCAAGACCCTGCCACCGTCGCTTCTCTCCGACACCAAAGACCGCGCAGCCGCTGAGAGGGAGGGCCACTCGAGCACGGCGGACGAAGACGCCGAGCTGGATAGGCAGCTCGACCAGGCCCTGGAGCTGTTCCGCTTCATCGAGGGCAAGGACACCTTCGAGGCCTTCTACAAGAAGGATCTCGCCCGCCGCCTGCTGATGGGCCGCAGCGCCAGCCAAGACGCCGAGCGCAGCATGCTGGCCAAGCTGCGGGGCGAGTGTGGCGCAAACTTTACGCACAACCTCGAGAACATGTTCAAGGACCAGGAGCTTGCCAAGGATGAGATGAGGTCGTTCAGGCAGTTCTGTGATGTCAGCGCCGACCGCCAGTCGCCCGTCGACCTGGATGTGATGGTCCTCTCGGCCGCGTCCTGGCCCACGTACCCCGATGTGCAGCTCAATCTCCCCGACGAGGTGGCCACCCAGTCGGAGAGGTTCGAGAATTTCTACAAGAATAAGCACACGGGGCGGGTCCTCAAGTGGAAGAATTCACTGGCCCACTGCTCCCTCAAGGCCAAGTTCCCCAAGGGCGCCAAGGAGCTCCTGGTTTCCGCCTACCAGGCTGTGGTGCTCCTTCTGTTCAACTCGGTCCCGCCAGACGGCTTCCTCGCGTACGAGCAGATCTCCAAGGCCACCGGCCTCAAGGGGACCGACCTGGATCGGACGCTGCAGTCGCTAGCGTGCGGCAAGGCGCGCGTGCTGACCAAGCACCCCCTGGGGCGGGATGTCAACCCCACCGACACGTTCACGTTCAACAAGGGTTTCAGGGACCCCAAGTACCGCGTCAAGATTAACCAGATCCAGCACAAGGAAACCAAGGAAGAGAACAAGGCGACGCACGAGCGGGTGGCGCAGGACCGGCGCTTCGAGACCCAGGCGGCCATTGTGCGCATCATGAAGAGCCGTAAGCAGATGACGCACCCGGAGCTGCAGGCCGAGGTGATCAGCATGACGAGGAAGAGGGGCAGTGTCGAGCCCGCGGCGATCAAGAAGGAGATTGAGAGGTATGTGGTCCTTGCCCTCACCCGAACAAACACCAGAAACACACCCAACTGACTTTTATGGCTGCAGTTTGATCGACAAGGACTATCTGGAGAGGACGGAAAATAATTCCTATGTGTATGTTGCTTAGGTAAAGTAAAAGGGGAAAGGGGGATATGGGGGGTTGATACGTATTACATGTCTACATACTGGTAGGTTAGTCAAAGCTATGAGGGATTCGGGGGTTGCTTTCAGCGTTACCGGGCAATTAATGTCTATAGATGAATTGACGATATGACATGGAAGAACTTGCCAATATTGCTTGAACCAAAGAGAGAAGAAAACGACGTGCAAAATGTAAGTTAAAAAAAAAGAGAAGCGGCTTGGGGAGTTGAACCAGGGACCACCACCAAGATGAGAATGGCTAGAAGTGGGCAAAAAAAAGCACGATAAAGGGAAGCGGAGACCCAACGAACACGAAGGGCGAGAGGTATAGTGCTAAGCTTTTGGAGCTACTCCGCTGAGAAGATGTAAGATTATTTTGGTCTATAACCCCTTGTTGAGTGCTGGTTGATGTGAGATGGCAGAGGTGGATGTTCTGAGGTGGGGAAGGCTGGCTGCTGCCTGTTGCGGCTGAGGGGCCAGAGATGATTATTCATCATGGTCGTCTTGGTGGCCAAGCAGCTCCCAGTGTCGTGGCCCAGCAGCAACCGGAAGAGGCAATGTGGCCTTGTTTCAAAAGGACGGCCGTTGAACCCGTATGGGTTGTCTCGGTCCAGAGATGCTCGGTTGGTTAGGGTACCATACCTACCTATTTTACCTATCTGCGACGTGGCCTCGACACGTGGATGAAGGAACACTATACGTAGTACCAAGAATGGGCCGCCAGCGGTCAGGATCATATCCTTCATTTGCGAACCGGTTCGCAACGAGTCGAGAATTGGCGGCACGGAGATCCAGACCCCAGACTGACCCTCCACGTTTTCCACGTCCAGACCATCATCCCACCATCATCCATGGCCTGTCTTGCCTGTGTATGCGAACCCTGTCACGTCAACACATCCACCGCGCCGGGCGGCCTGTGCGGCCCCGGCGTGAGGCCCCTGAGCCTCTCGGAGGCCCCGCCCGGGTTGTGTGGATCCCGTCCCGTCCCATGTCCGCCCGACGACTTACATGTACGTATGTAGGATCTGGGTACAGCCTCTCCAGCAGGGCGTCAGAGGCGTACGCAATGATGTGGCAGCAGTCTCATCTTGTTCTAGTGGCCTGAAAGAGCACACCGAGGGCCACAGCCTTGTGGTTGTTCATGGGCCTTAGTCGGCGACGTCGGCGAGGAAACCCCCGCTCTCGGGTCACACAATGGGCGCCCATCGGTTGCCTTGTTTCTGAGGGCAGGACGTGGGCGTGGGAAGACTGATGCCACGACTATCGCGCCCTTTGCACTTTCAGTGGCAATGCCTTCGTGTGGTTCAGGGTTGGTCAACTCTTGCAAAGGCTTTGCAGGATCGCCGATCAGGAGAAGTCCGGTCAAGGGGTTGGCTGACCTTGATAAACCTCGTGATACCTCGGGAGGTCTTGGCAACTCATTAGCGATTTTCTCCATGTGAGTTTTCTCACCGTTTCTGCCCGGGACCTTGACGTAGTAGGAGACATGGCCATTCATCATACCCAGTGACGATGAGACGATAAAACGCTGCATCACGTGGGCCCTTGGCAACTCTGCCTCTTGGAGGTGGGATGACATCCGATTGCCCGGCTCAACCTGCTGTCTTATCCTGAGAGGGAAACGTGTTGCCCGGAGATGTCGCCCGAGGGTTTGCCCAAAAGTGAGGCATTGTCGCTACGACGTGGCAGCGCCTGCATATGCATTTCCACGCTGCTAGAGATTCTGGCTGCCTTATTTCGACTTCGCCATGGGACTGCGCACCGCATCTCAGGCAGCTCTGATGATACTGTACACGTCCCGCCGCCGCCCAGCTGCTGTGGTCCAAGTAGATTATTCGCCACCCAGTGGATGTCGGCCGGCTTGTACGTATCCTGCGAGGCAGCAAGCACACCCTCAGCTTTTGCGAGTATGGCTTTGAGGGAGTAAGTAAGAGTCAGGGAGGAATTCAAAAACCTAACGAGGTAGCAAGAGTGTTCCCTCGCGGAAATGCTGCGTTACAACAAATCGCCAGAGTATAAGGAGCTTATGGAGCTCTGATAACAGCCCTTCTTCTCTCTTCTCCACGTTTTGATTTTCTTCGGTTAAAACATCGATGATGTAAGGGGCTCCAACCTCACCTGATTATAGTTACCATACTAATCTTCAGCCCTATCTGGCTGGGAGTAGTACCGAGGACCCCTGACCCATCCCGCCGCCTTACGCTTTCAAGGCGGTAGGAAAACTCAAGCAAACGCCCACCATGGCGCAACAATCCGCCTTCATCCAACTGAGCGGCGAACAGGGCCCTCCTGGGCAGCAGCAGCAGAATCTTCATGCCAAGTTACCCAGGCATCAAGGATACCAAGGCCGATCCACCTTGACGCCTCTACCGCCTCCCCCGATGGCCCAGTTGCCCCATACCCACAACCAAGACTGGGGAGGTATGCCTTCGAGGCCGCCCAGCTTTGACCATCTCGGGATGCACCGGACTCTGTCGGCGCAAGACCAGCTGATGCGAGTCCCCCGTGGACAAGGCGACCTCTCTCACACATCTCCTCATCGACGCCTCCACTTCAACAGCTCACAAACAGACTTTCAGAAGCGGCAAAGGGTCCATGTCCACGACATTCGCGAGGGGTGTCTCACCGAGACCGAGGCTCGGGACCGCCTCTCCTCCTACGTTCTCGTTACCATGACAAGAGCTGACGTTTCCAAGGATGTCGACGAGGAAGGGTGGCAATTACAACCTACGTGGGAGCGAGTAACCCACAAACAGTCAGACATCCTCAAGGAGGAGGCAAACCACAGGATCCGAAGTCTCAACAGAGAAACTCGCCGAGTCGTGGATAAGAAACAAGACTTGCTACCTGCGCTCCAGGAGCAGCTCGAGCATGCACAGAGCAATCTCGAAGAATCAGATACTGACCCGCGATATCGCCATGTGCTCGCCCAGTTCGAACTCCGGTACGATAGGGAGGCCGACGTCTCGCCAATGCATTTATACGTCAGAGACGAGGGCCGCAAGAAGAGCAAGCACAGGAGCAGAAGCAAGGACAGGAAAAGAGACAAGAGCAAGGGGAAGGACAAACACAGGAGCAGCAAGTACTATGCCGAGCCACACCATTCCAAATCGAAGAGCAGAAAGCAGTTGGTCGCGGTGACTGCGTACTTCAGGAGAGCCCCCAGACCGGAAATAAGCGCCCTGGAGATGTGGAGGGACCAAGAGGAGTACAATACAGAGTTCCAGGAGATGACACTGGGGCTCGCATCGACGCACATGCCGGCGTTGGAGTTTCTTGCCCATGGTCAGCATCAGCTGGGACCTCAAGATCCTGGCCAGCAGTCTCATACCTTCCCCAACCACAGGTATCAACCTCAGGGGCAGCAGCCTCACGTTTCTCCACACCACAGGCACTCATCTCAGGACTATCCGACCCGGGGTTATTCACCTGAGGAGTATCCGTCTCGGGGGCAACAATCCTATGGTCTTCAACCACAGGACCATCTGCTCCGGGGATTCCCACCTCAGGGGCAGCCGCCCCGTACTCCCCCATCCCGGGGGCAACAGCTCTATTCTCATCCGGCTCAAGACCATCTCCCTCAGGGTCACCAACCTCAGGCCTATCCACCTCAAGGCCAGGGCCGCCCGACTCAGAGCTACCCGGCTCAGGATCATCCAAATCAGGCCCATTCCCCTCAAGGCCATCAGGCTCAGACTCATCTACCTCAAAGCCAGGGCTACCCGACTCAGGGCCGTTCATCCCAGGATCACCCGAACCAGGCCCATTCCCCTCAAGGCCATCAGGCTCAGAACTATCCACCTCAGGGCCAGGGCCAGCCAGCCCAGGGTCACCCGAATCAGGGTCCGCCGAATCAGGGTCCCCCGAATCAGGGTCCCCCGAATCAGGGTCCCCCAAATCAGGATCCTCTAAATCAGCTCCATCCGGCTCAGGGTCACGCAAATCAGGGTCCCCCAAATCAAGGTCCCCCAAATCAAGGTCCCCCAAATCAGGGCCCCCCAAATCAGGGTCGCCCGCCTCAGAACTATCCACCTCAGGGCCATCCGCCTCAGGGCCATCCGCCTCAGGGTCCCCCAAATCAGGGTCCCCCAAATCAGGGTCCCCCAAATCAGGGCCCCCCAAATCAGGGTCGCCCGCCTCAGGTCTATCCACCTCAGGGCCATCCGCCTCAGGGCTATCCGCCTCAGGGTCACGCAAATCAGGGTCCCCCAAATCAGGGCCTCCCAAATCAGGGCCCCCCAAATCAGGGCCCCCCAAATCAGGGCCCCCCAAATCAGGGTCGCCCGCCTCAGAACTATCCACCTCAGGGCCATCCGCCTCAGGGCCATCCGCCTCAGGGCCATCCGCCTCAGGGTCACGCAAATCAGGGTCCCCCAAATCAGGGTCACTCGGCTCAGGGTCCCCCAAATCAGGGTCCCCCAAATCAGGGCCATCCACCTCAGGTCCATCCGCCTCAGGGTCACGCAAATCAGGGTCCCCCAAATCAGGGTCGCCCGCCTCAGGTCTATCCGCCTCAGGGCCATCCACCTCCCCTACGGCCCGGGTCACACGGCCAGCAGAATTCCCAACAGCCCCAGCAGAGGCCAGTGGAGGCACAGCATGGCCGCCCTGTGCATCTTCCCCCGCCACCTGCTCCACAAACTAAACATAAAACACGCCAGATGAATCACGGGAGGCCGGGCGAAAAACAGGGAAAGCCGCAAGTCCACCCCACATCGCCTCGCAGTTCGCTCAAGTCACTGACGGACGACGATGATTGTTCGGACAGCGACGATATATGTTCCACACCTGAGTCCTCTGTTCAGTCCTCTGTTGATTCCGACCATGGTCGTGAAAGATACCCCACCCGCAACCTCACCCGAAGCAGGAGCCGCAGCAGGAGCGGCAGCCGGGGCCAATATAATCACCCGGAGCACTGTGAGCTCCCCCGTCAATATTATTCAAAAACGGGGAAGGTAGCCAGGATGGAAGCCCCACCACGGACGCGGACACCGCAAGCGCGACTCCGGACAAGACATGTAGAGCCGCCGCCTGTCAACCCTAGTCGCAGCGGGGCGTGGACGGCGGAGCAACAAGACCCTCAAGGAATTCTAAGGAATGAGCCGGCACCTCGTATCTTTCAAGGCATTCGGAGTGTCAAGCCAGATGACATGCGCAGGGGCTTGGGCAACGGCGTGGACCACCTAAGTGCTCGTTTCGACCAGATGCGTGCCGAGGATGAGCTCTCGGGACACGGCCATTGGCGTGCATATTCGAGGGACCAAGTCTTTGACAGCCGACGGGATCATGGTGAATATCGACGAGGAGACCGCCTGGACGGTTCTTATGACGATGACCGGCGGCGACCGTCACCACGTCGCTGGGAGGAAGACCATATGGACGACTACCGGGGAAATAGCAGACGGCCGGCCGAGATGGTACAAGGCCGTCGGTACAATTCCGGGCGGGTAGGGCGTGAGACGTATTATGAGACTGCTATGTATTGATAAGCGTGGGTGGGCGACACGATTGGGTTTCTTTTTTTTCCTCTGCAGTTGCCAGTCAGTTGGGTGACAAGGGTTGAGAGTTGACCTTATGAGCCATTGATTTGGATGTGTTGAGCCCTGCGACAAACTGTATCATAATCCGGATTGGCGCGTGGAGCGGCTCCGCTCGGTCGTTATTGATCGTAACAATTCGATTTCAACATTAATCTCCAGTTTTTGCCATGAAGTTGTGGTTGAGGTGGTGGAGGTGGTTTAAGGTGGTCAGGTGACTGCCCTCGAGTTTCGCGCTGAGAGACGCGCTGACCCAGTGGCGCGTCACAGTGCTGGAGAACGCGACTTCCCATTTCCAAACCCCTCCACTCCTCCTTGGCCATTCCCCATTCCCCAGCCAACCTTCGGCTTTTCGAGGACCGTCGCAATCAACGTTGACGAGACCGATGCGACCTGACGAGGGTTTTAAATTGGCTCGAATCGCCTGCTCAACCACCTCCAGCCAAACCGGTCTCGTCGGCCGCTGATGCCGAAAACATTTGTCCTCATCACACTCCTTTGATTTGGCAAC
Source organism: Amphichorda felina (assembly GCA_016490725.1). Lineage (NCBI taxonomy): Eukaryota > Fungi > Ascomycota > Sordariomycetes > Hypocreales > Bionectriaceae > Amphichorda > Amphichorda felina. Next base: position 28,132 of record JAEMHR010000068.1, on the reverse strand, counting down.
CACGGCCCGCGTTGCGGCCCACGGTCTTTCCCCCACTCGACCGATTTCGTGGCCTCCTCTTTGATTCCAGTGCCATTGCCATTGGCTACCTAAGTAGGTTTCTACCTGGAATAGCCGGCCTTTCGATTCTTTCCTTTTTATTCGCCGTCCGTCGTTTATGAACACTGGTATTGCCAGGCTTCCTCTTCGATCCTCGCCGACTTGCCGCAGCATCCTCCGGGCAGCCTTCCAACTTGCTCATGTCCACTCCTCGTGCGCCCATCTCCAGTCTTCATCTGCTTCGATAGGCACCATGTTTGCCAGGGCCAATAAGGAATACGAGGCGAGCGCGCCGCCCCAGCGAAATGGCCCAGCCAAGCAACTATTCCCCTCCAGCAGCCCGAGCGCCAACTCCGATATCCGTGAGCAGTTCAAGAAGCCGGGCTTTGCTGACCCTGCTGCCTCGTCGGCGAGGACCGGCAACAACGATCGGCCGTCACTAGCCTGGAATCGGCCGGGCGCACGGGGATCGACCCAGAGATCACTGGCCGCGCTATACGGAAACTCCGGCTCTTTTAGGCACGATTCGGGTGAGATTATCGACCTCACAGGCCCAGGGCCCTCAGAGAAAAGCAAGCAGGAGGTATTCTTCGCCGAGGACGACTTTAGCGACGATGAGAATTTGGATCTCGATTTCGAGGCCCCGACATCACTCCCGCCCATTCCCAAGAAGATGGAATCAGACGTGAAGGAGAACATGCCTCCTCCCCCGACGCCCTCACAGAATTTGGAATGGTCGTCTTCACCGCCCTCCCACTGGCATCCGCCGAAGCTGCAGCGGACTGAATCCGGCGTCTCCGGCACCACAGAATCTTCCCTGAAACGGCACTCATCCGGAGAAAATGACTCCTTCAATGCGCCCGCCCCAAAGAAGCGTGCTTTACCCTGGAGCTGTGGACAGAAAGAGCAGGAGGGTGTCCAGCCTGTGGCAAAGACACCTGCGCACAACTCTAGAAAGGATTTCTGGGACCCAACTCCCAGCGCGGTCAAGGAGCAAAAGCGTCAATTTAAGAATGGACGCCAGCTCCAGAAGCCGGAGTCCACCGTGGAGGTCAAAGAGGGGGGAGGGCAGGCTCCTGAAAACGTTCCCACTAAAGTCCCTTTCTCTCTGAGCAGGGAGCAGCGACATGTCATTGATCTTGTGGTGAATCAAAACAGGAGCGTGTTCTTCACTGGTCCTGCAGGGACGGGAAAATCAGTCCTGATGAGAGCCATCATCGAGGAATTGAAGAAGAAGTTTTCACGTGACCCAGAACGCGTGGCTGTTACGGCATCAACTGGCCTGGCTGCTTGCAATATCGGCGGAATCACCCTCCACAGCTTTTCTGGTACGTCTGATTTTTTGAGCGCCGGCTCTTCGTCCGTGCTAACCACTCGAACAGGTATTGGGCTCGGCAAGGAAGATGCTTCGGCTCTGGTCAAGAAGGTTCGCCGGAATCCCAAGGCCAAGAATCGCTGGCTCAGAGTCAAATGCCTGATCATTGACGAGGTTTCCATGGTGGATGGTGACCTGTTCGACAAGCTGTCACAGATTGGGAGAGTGATTCGCAACAACGGCCGTCCATGGGGCGGTATTCAGCTCATCATTACGGGAGATTTTTTTCAGCTGCCCCCTGTGCCTGAATCTGGCAAACGAGATGTCAAGTTCGCATTCGACGCATCAACATGGAGCACATCAATCGACCACACCATTGGTCTCACAGAGGTGTTCCGTCAACGAGATCCCGAATTTGCCAGGATGCTCAACGAAATGCGTCTTGGCCAGATCAGTGCGGAGACGGAAATGGCCTTCAAAGCGCTCTCAAGGCCTCTCAAGTTCGACGACGGTGTCGATATGGCCCAGCTTTACCCCACGCGAGCTCAGGTGGACTCATCCAATGCATCACGACTCAGAGCCTTGCCTGGACAGCCAATGCGATTCGAGTCCTTGGATTCTGGCGATCCTGCGATCCGTGACAAGCTCCTATCAAACATGATGGCACCTAAGTCCCTTGACCTCAAGGTAGGCGCGCAGGTGATGCTCATCAAGAATTGGGATGAGTCCCTGGTCAATGGTTCTCTTGGAAAAGTTATTGCCTTCTCGGACGAGCGAGGGTTCGAGATGAGGACTGGTGGTGATTACGACGCCGACATGGAGGACGCAATGGCCAAAGCAAAGAGAAAACTGAAAGAATTTAGCGCTGATTCGGATGGGGAGGATCAAAAGTATCCCGTGGTGCAGTTCATCGCCACGAACGGCACAGCGCGCACCGTCCTATGCCAGCCTGAGGAGTGGCAGGTGGAGCTCCCGAATGGAGAAGTCCAGGCGAAGCGTTCACAGCTCCCCCTGATCCTGGCATGGGCTCTGTCCATCCACAAAGCTCAGGGTCAGACTTTGGAGAGAGTGACAGTAGACCTGGGCCGAGTCTTTGAGAAGGGCCAGGCTTATGTTGCTCTGAGTCGGGCGACAAGCCAGCACGGCCTTCAAGTCCTACACTTTAACAAGAGCAAGGTTATGGCGCACCCTAGGGTTTGCACTTTTTACCAGCAACTTTACAGTGCGGAAGTTGCACACCAAGGTAGACCGACAACCCTATCGGACTTTGTCGCTGACCGGAAAGGCGTCAAGGTACCACAGAAGAAACCGACAGAGGTTGTGGATCTAGTTCCAGACGAGGAGGCCATGGCGTCAATGGGTTATTGAAGGGATGCTCTTGGGTGGGGTTTAGGCGTATACTAGATAAGAGAGCGGTTGGTTCATTTTTGTATCATCATCCACTACGAGTACGAGCGACACGTTTTGCCTGTAGGAAACGGCATACATATTATTACTAGTTAGATGAGATGAGATGGGCGTTGTCTCACAAATGGTTTGTGGCTGGGGACCTCGACTCCCCGTTATATAAGTTGTTGTTACCGCATAGTATTTATTCGGATCTGGGGCTTATAAGAACCAATATTCCCCAGATAGTTTACTTTATGGGGTTGAAGTCTTCGTTCTTGGGGGCGTTTGGTACTGGGTGCTTGCTGGTGTTATCGATAAGGTCGTTACATTGGAAGTAGCAACGTCCTGGTGGAATCCACCTACCGCGACTTGTCGCATTAGTATTAGTCAAAAAAAGCGAGGGAAGGGACGACCGGCGAGACTGTTCCGTCCCAAATCCGACGATCCACGCCTCAGACTTGACATTTTCGACCTCTTCCTCCCCTTCTTCCGTACGCGATCACGACCCGACGATATACCTCTAGCTCTGCGTTCTCGGCCGAGCAGAACTGCAAGTGCTCCGACGCCTCTTACTCTTCGACCGTTTGCGTTTCGAATTCTGGTTCTCCAACCACCCCTCGACCACGCTTTACCCCGGGTTTCCTTGGCAGTGCTCCCCGACCGACCGACCAGCCAAACTTTGTCACCGACGGGAAGCCGCCTGGCGGAATCTCCGCTGGCGGGTGAATCATTGGGCCGAGGGGTTCGTTTCAACGACAGTCTGGCGCTTATCCGCCGAGCAAGTGCGTAAGCCTCAACGCACCTCGAGCCACCGCTCCGCGTGCTTTGCAAGAGGATACGTGAGGCGGGACGATTGGTAGAACCGCAGGCATCCTCTGGACGAAGCTTAATATTGCGACAACGTTTCGGCATAGTTAGCCGGCACGCCATTCCACCATGGCTGCTCCATTCATCGGGCTTCAAATGCGGGTTATCCTGCGAGACCCTGTGGGATACCAGCTCAATGGAACTGTGAGAGATGTCGAGGCTGGGAGCAGCCTGACATTGACGAATGGTGCGTTCTTATTCTTCAGGCATGTTGTTACTATGCTCCTCCGGTTGCTGATATCCTTGCTACAGTCTTCAGCCCTGGCACCAAAGGATGGGCGCCGGAGATGAAAATTGACGCCGCAAACATTGCCGACCTCAGCCAGATAAAACCGGATATTCCCTCGACGTACCAAGCTCCTCAAAACGTGGAGCCTGCCCCGGCTCCCGTCCGTTTGCCCCAGGCTCCGCTCGATGATCCCGCGATTCTGAGTTTGGGCCGGCCGCCTGCCTCCGCAATACCAGGTGCGACTGAGCTCCATAGTGAGCCGATAGCAGAGCAATTTCCTGATGAAAAGGATGCGTCCGCTGTGCAACGAGGGATTCCGGTCGGCCGCGCGGTGAACAGGCCTTTGAGCCCTATCGAGGATGTCGTGGAACCGCTCAACGACCTTCACATTGGAGAAGAGTTACAGAAGGAGAAAATAAAGCAAATGGATACAGAAGATGATAAGACACATAAGAAGAGGAGGAAGCGGCAAAATAGGCGTGGAAAACAAAACCAGCAGCAACAGCAGACACAGTCGCAGCAGCAACTTTATACTGATTTAGCCAGCTCTCCCGACGGAAACGTTCCTTCAAGTAGTCGTGGAAAGGGATGGAGGCAGACACCAATGCTCCAGAGCACTGCATCCTTTCAGCCCTTCAACTCCCTGAAGCGGAAAGGACGGGGGCGCAAGGGGGCGGAGGACAACGGCTGGGAGTCTGCTGAAGTTACAGAGGAGATGGGGGACTTTGACTTTGAGAACAACCTCCTGAAGTTTGACAAGCGGACAATCTTTGACCAGATGAGGAAGGAGGATTCGGTTGATGATGCAACTCGGCTTGTGGCTCACAATCGCCTCCCGAAACCCGGCACCAACAACGGGAAGAACCTGCATTACACGGAGAATGTCCTTAACATGACCCCAACGGGGGCGAGAAATGCAGACTTCTGGAACAGCGAGGCAGATGACGGGTTGCACGATGCGGAGATTTTGAGTGGCCGGGAGCCGAGGAATGCGACGATTATGCGCAGGACCGACAGCAAGAACGGCATATCAAAGCGATCCCAGTCCCGCAAAGCCAGCGGGGCGATGGTCGGGGGTCAACCGCCCAGCCGTGTCAACTCCGCCGTGAGTACTCCCTTGCGAACGACAACTTCAAGAACATGCGGCTTACCATCTTTACAGCAAGCACATCAACCTGGTCTATACCTTGTTCCCTCAAACCGCCGTGTCGAGGCCATATCAACGCTGCAGATGCTCAACCTGGAGAATATTGCCGCTAACGAGGTTGGCTTCACTGAGGATCTGATGGCTGAGAACGCTGGGCGAGGTATCGCAGAAGTTGCCTTCAAAGCCCTCTCTGATCCTGCCATGCGAGTCCGATTCGACCTTGCTACATCAAGTTCTTCGGGAGAGGCCCTGCTGGACAGCTCAACAACGGTTATCTTAGCCGGCAACAACAAATCCGGCATTCGAGCGCTAGCAGCAGCGCGACATCTGCGTAACAGAGATATTGATGTCCTGATATGCATGGTTGGGATCGAGCGGGAGCGCGACCTTCTGGAGGACCTGCGACGACAAATTGAGCTTTATAGGGCTTTCGGGGGCAAAGTGCTGAGCAAAAATGAGTTCTTCGAGTATCTGCGAAAGAATGCTGCGTCCGGTGCCCGGGTGCCGATCTCACTCATCATCGATGCCATGTTAGGGCTTACCATCTCGTTTGAGGAGCTTCGGGTTGGTGACCAAGCGACCGTATACGAGCTGATGGAATGGGCGAACCGAAACGAGGCTTTCGTCTTGGCCATTGACATGCCGTCAGGCATCGACCCAACATCTGGCAAGATTTCTATCATAGATGGAGGCCCCCTTTTTCTCAAGCCAAGGTACGTGGTGTCCATCGGGGCGCCGAAACGTGGGCTTCTTGAGGCCGTGACACCGCCCCAGGACGATGAGCCAGAGCCACTAGGATACGCAGGCCACGAGGACGACTGGCGGTTATTTATCGCCGACATGGGGCTGGGCAGTGCCGTATGGAAGAAGGCCGGAACCAAGATCCGCCGGGGTATCAATTTCAACGGGAGCTGGGTGCTCGAGATGCAGTACCGGACGCACGGGTCCGGATCAGGGGAACAGTGAGTGTCTGAAGACGGGAAGAGTTACTCCTTATGTTTCGAGAGTAAACTTCGAGAAGCACATTTCCAGAGGTGACGGAAAAGCCGTTCTTCTTTATCCTTTTTCTTTTTTTTTATTTGCTTCAAGCGGGCTTAGGGGCTTGGTACAACTGTGTTCTAGCATTGCAAGGGGTTCTGTTTTGTTTCTTGTTTGCTTAAGATATGGTATGAGGCTATGACAGAGTGTACGATTCTGGATCGAAAATAGTTACGGATTCTCTCGACGACCAATGCTGGGCGTTTTAGCTGTGAAGATGGGATATACATTCGGATAAACCAAGTAAAGGCGATAGAAATGTTTCCATGAGGTCCGACGCTGACTTTGCTGCACTGATGAGACAAACCGTTAAGAGTGCCAAGAATTGGACCGTTGTGGCCGAAGGTTAAGCTTTGCCAAGACTCACGATCTCGTCGCCTCAGCGAGTCAGGCGGCTCAGGCCTCCGATCCGGTCTTGGCGGACTCTCGGTGAAGGCCCGGTAAGCGGTGAGGTGATGAGGTTCATCCGATCTCTGTGATGGCGCTCTGGTAAAGGCAGGGAGATACCATGCATGGTGCAGCTGATGGTGGTTGTCAGTGCTGCTGAGGAATTAAGGGGAGCAAATTCCATCACTTCAGTGCACCTCATATCGTGTGATTTTGCGACACTGTTGCTGACTGACACGCACTCCAACCTTCAACTACCTAACTAGTACCCGTACGCGCATGGGGAACTTACAGTGCGAGGTTGCATCAGTAGCAACCACAAATACGAATCGCTTACCCGGGTCACCATTTATTATCCTGCAAGACCTTTTGTGAGGATACCCTGGTTGGGCACCTGGCGGTAAAGATGACGGCGTCTAGACTCTCCTAGAAGCGGGGCCTTGACTTGAACCGTCGACGGACGCTTTGACAATACTATCAGTTGCCCTTATTATTAGATGGGCATTTCAGCCCATTTCAGCTGGCTCCCGCGCCATATGGCAACACTGTGCGCAGGGCACATTGATCATTCAGAACTCCCCGACGGCGGGTAAGATTGCCTTCCATCAAGTGAATGGATGATGGATTCTTCTTTACCCTCCTCGTAAGGCTTATTACACAGCAATCCTGCCGTGTGCTTTCAATACAGACAGGGCCTTTCATTCATCATGCAAGTTGCTGAAGTTGTGCACAGTGCGGTTTCCTGCATGGCGGAAAATGGTGATTAATGGAAAGACCCTTGGAAGAGGACTTGCCCCTTTGGTGATAATCCCAGCTGCCCCCTCCCTCCCCCCCCGATTTCCCCAGGGATCTTCGCCCTCTTCCTTCCTTGCCAAACGCGCACCTTATGCTCCCACCAGAAAACCACGATAGCCTCACTGTCGTCGCCTTGCCTTGAGAGTTCGCTTTTGGGGGCCAGTTGCATGAGCCACCAGCGCTCTGTTGGCGAGTGACTCGTACCCCTGGCTCTTACTCCTTCTGGAAGCCTGCCAAGTCCGCAGAGGCCAAGACTCGCCGTCTCGGCGCCCAGACCATTTCCAACTCGCCTCCGGGCTCCCGTGCACCTGGTCTCCGCAGACACACGTCGCCACGTTCCACGGACCTTTCGCCTCATCATCAGCTCCCGGGAGATTCGATAAGTGGCCCTGCGTTATTTGGTCAATCGTCCTCATCCAGAAATACCACGGCCCACGTCTATCTATGCACCCTCATCGCACGCGACGATCCTAGCCGATGCGCGTTACCCGAAATTCTTCAGCCCCCTGATCACGCCTGGGGACTTAGCGACACGACCGAAATCGAAATCCCGCGCCATCGCGCCTCCGATATCACTCCTTCTCCATGGAGACCGTTCCATAACACGAAAATCTCCCGTCCGATCGTCGCTCCCAGCGGCTGGCCTTCCTCCGCCCACGCCATCGCCACAGGCCGGCTGTACTCATGGCTACAAGCACCGCACTCGCGGCGTTGCCGACCTTGTGCGCGACAACCATCTTGCCGGCGAACGCCATCCTGCAGTTCGGCGGCGGCATCGAGCCCATCACACTGGCCCACGAGGCCGTTTACCAAGCACCATGCCCGACCATATTGCCGCGAGCCGCTCCCGACGTCGACACTGCTGTTGACGAGTCAAGTCTCACTTCAGCCGACGACGAAGACCACAAATTCTCCGACTTTCGTGACCCCTTTTATGCGACGCAGTTTCCCATGTGCTACGCCCTGGCTGCTACCACGGTAACCGCTTATATGCTGGTCATAATGCTATTCGTAAGGCCACGATCGTTCCTGGACGGTGGGATTGTCTACCTGGGACGGCGAGGCTTTACCAACACCTCGTCTGGCGGCGTCAGTATAGGTGGGCGGCCATGGCTGCAAAAGTTAGCAGCGTTGACCGTCGCTATTTCCCTCACGGTGGCCACAGCCGATACGTTTCGAGTGGCCAAGGAGCATTACAAGTGGGGGATTCAGAATGCACGGCTGATGCAGCTCGAGGTCATGGGCAGCACCGAGCTCAAGGTCATCCGCCTCGTTTCGGACACGTTTCTCTGGCTAGCCCAGGCGCAGACGTTGATTAGACTGTTTCCCCGCCAGCGGGAGAAGATTATCATTAAATGGGCTGCTTTTGCATTAATCACGCTGGATCTCATCTTCAGCGCCCTTAACAGCTTCCAGTACTCAGAAGATGGCGTGTCCGGGCCCAGTCCGCCAAACAGCTTTGTGCACCCCGTGCCAGCTTTGAGCTACTTGTTCCAGCTCTCACTCGGCATACTGTATGCCGCTTGGGTCATTTACTACGCCCTGATGAAGAAGCGCTACGCCTTCTACCACCCCCTTATGAAGAACATTTGCCTCGTGGCCATGATGGGTGTGGCTTCGGTGGTGATCCCAGTTGTGTTCTTCATCCTCGATATTTCTAAGCCCGATTTTACCGGATGGGGCGACTACGTGCGTTGGGTTGGCGCCGCTGCGGCCAGTGTTGTTGTGTGGGAATGGGTAGAACGCATCGAGGCTTTGGAGCGGGAGGAGAAGAAGGACGGCATTTTAGGGCGGGAGGTGTTTGACGGAGACGACACGCTCGAGATCAATGCCTCGGAGTTCCCCTGGTTCAGGCAGCGGAAGAACCGCAGAGGCGGTCCCAGGGGTGATGGGGCCGACAGGGGCGAAGGAGGGCCGCCAGCCGCGCCCACCGGCACGGCATGGCCTGGCATGTTGGCCAGCACCGGCCATCCCTTGGGCCAAGACGCACGCGAAGACAACGGTCAACAGCAACCGCGGACGACGGTGGGTAGTATTCTTCATCCCCAGATCTGGCCGAATCGCCCTGCGCCTATTGCCACGCCAGTCAGTCGTACAGATACAGCCAGCGCAGCCAGCACAGTCTATGCTGTGAGGTACCACCCAGGTTCGGATGCCACGACACGAACTCCAGACCCATTGGCCCAGGCAAGCACCATCGAATTGTCACGCCAGAACAGTCTGCCGCGAAGCTACCACACCAATGATGACGCTGCCTCGTCCAATTTGGGGCCTGGGTCTATCGCTCAGAACGGACAGGTACTGATGCCCGCTCGAAGGAGGTCGACTGACCTCGACCCGAACAGCTCGGCAAGTCAGGCCGGCTGGCGCACAATGCCGTCTGCTCGTGGAAACGAGGAGTCTTCGGTCGAAGTGGACAGACAGTCACAGCAACAGCATTCATTCTCTCCCGCCAGAACACGGACGTCGGGAAGTCGCTGGGCGGTTCGCTCCAGGCTAGAAGAGTTTGCAGCCAACCAAGCGGAAAGGATACGCGAGAGAATGCGCCCAACAACAGATACGGAGAATCTTCCCGTCATGGTGATCCCAGCGCCGGCGCGCAGAGGTGCAGCCCTGCAGCAGGTGCTCGAAGAGGAGGAACTGCGTGAGGGTGGCGAAGGTCCCCATAGGGTAAGCAACGGGAGCACTTCGAGGGAGGTGTCGGTCGAGCTGGCACGTCTCGACACAAGCCGAAGCGCCCTTTCCACAACATCACATAGAGGGGATGGCCTGCCGCAGGATAATCCACCGTTATGGCCCGGAGTTCAGCCCCGGCTCATGTACGATGACGACGATTACTCATATGTCGGCGATTCTATGAGCGAGGCATCCTCGTCAGTGGATCAAGATCAACGCGGATTCGAGGATGGGTCGGCACCTTCGGGCCCATCCAGGCGACAATAGAGGATCCAGGGGCTGTACAGGGGGGCTTTCCTTTTTGCTGTGATGAGAAAGCCATGGCGTTGGATTACTGGACTTTTGAGATACCCGTTGATATATGGCGAGCTGTGTATATATATTTGAGCTTGTGAGACGTGGGCGGCTGTCTAGAATTATCGTCCGTGTCATTTGTCGGCGGTGTATACGGTAGTATATGGGACGGAAACATTTACATGGGGCAGTTGGGCGTTTGGGATGGGGGGGCTTCTCTGCGCCCCGGCGGCGGCTTCTGGGCATTAGCATCATTACATTAACTTCAAATTGTTGGATACTTGTTGGTCTCACAGGTCGAGGCTCAGCCCAATGGCGAAGCCCATTGGGTGATGGATGAGCCAGTGAACCACCAGCCAGCCATGGGCGGCGAGCCGGAGTACGAGTATCTATTACTGAGGCAATGGCTACAAGGACACATCTTCACACCGCACTGGCACAGCCTCCCGCCCTCGAACATGCTCACTGTGATTGAACAGGCAGCCCCAGTGGCTGCAGTGCTGCGTGTATTGCTTATGTTGCGTACCAGCATTAGCCATGATTGGCAGCGCAATATGGAGGTTGGTTATGTTGAGGCCCAACCAAAGGACGGGAGGATGGGAATCTGCGGATAGCGATTGAAATCTTGGGGCGACCAGTGCTACAGCGGTGGCCCATAGTGGGGAGGACAGCCCAAAGAGCCGAGGGATCTGGACGGACTGTGGGCCCTCTCAGGGCTCTAAGGGTGCTGCTTGGGGGCGTCTTGGCGCACCTCGGGTGAGATTAAAGGCGTTACGGCGCGAAAGCTGATCAATGGATCTCACCCAGGGCCCATTCGGGGGGCAGCAAATTTGTCGTGGCAGCCTCTGTAGTGCTGGACAGTGGCCCTCGGTCCCTCATTCAGCGACGGCAGATACTAGGGCCTTCCCCCCCCCTTTCTCCTGAATTTCCCACGAGCGTGTCTCTCCTTCCATACAACCACCACGACAAGCGCACACGACAACCCACGACAACTTGGAACCCACAACCACTTGCGACCGAGCGTTGACTTGCGAGTGCCTGCGAAGCGCCTGCGAAGTGTCTGCGATTTCCATTTTTCCGAGGCTGCCACTGCCGCCACTACAGGGCCAATTGAGTTCAACTCGGCCCTGTTGGAAGCGCCGCCTCGTGACGTCGTCGCCGCGCCGCACACCACGCCTCTGCTCCCACCAGATACCTTGTCCCCCATCAACGCCGTGGTCACACGACGTGTGTTGTCCAGTCCATATACGACATATACGGCATTGATTTTTTTTTTGATCCCGTTTTTAGCTTGACTGGGAGACAAAAGCCGCTCAAGGACACCTTGCCGCATCAGACCCTTCTTCACTTCTGTCACTCCTTCAACATCTGTCGACGATCCCTCTTCCCCTGACACCACCACCCGCGCTAAGGAAAGCTTGGTGTCTCGGTACTTTGGCGTCACAGTGATCCCTAGACTGCCGGCCGCGCTGCTCGCACGTACGAACATCATCCAGTTGCGATCTGGCCACAGCATCTCGCAGCTCTCAGCTCTCAGCTCTCGGCTCTCAGTTTGCACAGTGCCTCAGCACCGCCCCCGAGTTAGGGACGCAGACGCAGACGCAGCACGGGACGCTCGCCCATCATGTCTGAGCCATTCCCGCTCCTCAACACGTCGGCGGACCAATTGCACAATGGTGACGCCAGCAACACCCACAAGCGCCGCCCCAGGAAGAGCAGCGCCCTGGGCACCGCCGACATCCGCGCCGGCGACACGGGCGCACCGGCCTTGGCCTCTAGCATGGCCAGCCTGAACGCCTCCGAGGACCAACAGGTGCGTCTCCCCTCTACTCCTCTCCCCTCCTCTCCCCGCGTCCGCTATGACTACTGACACCTTGTCCCACACATCAGAAGCAGTCCGATGCTCCCTCTTACGCCGCCGTCGCCGGCTCCAAGAAGCGTCCCTCCCGTCGTCGCCGTGCTGGCTTCTTCGCCCGCGCCCGCCAGACCATGATCAAGCACACCTTCGTCCTACCTGCCATCATCGTCGCCCTCGTCCTCGCCGCCTACGCAGTCAATCCCACCCCGTCCAACCCGGTCCACCGCTTCATCTTCCTCTCCTACAAGCTCCCCGACCAGCTCGATGCCAATGGCCACGTCCAGTACGGCAAGGGTCCCTGGGATATGGCCTTTGTCTCCTTCTACACCGTCGTCCTCTCCTTCACCCGCGAGTTCGTCATGCAAGAGATGCTCCGCCCCATTGCCCGCCGTGCCGGCCTCGGTAAGAGCAAGCAGGCCCGCTTCATGGAGCAGGGCTACACGGCCGTCTACTTCTCCATCCTCGGGCCCCTCGGCATGTACGTCATGAGCAAGACCCCCGTCTGGTACTTCAACACCCGTGGCATGTATGAGGACTTCCCCCATCGCACCCAGAATGGCCTCCTCAAGTTCTACTACCTTTTCCAAGCCGCCTACTGGGCCCAGCAGGCCATTGTCCTCATCCTCGGCATGGAGAAGCCCCGCAAGGACTTCAAGGAGCTCGTCGGCCACCACATTGTCTCCCTCGCTCTCATTGGCCTCAGCTATCGCTTCCACTTCACCTACATTGGCATCGCCGTCTATACCACCCACGACATCAGCGACTTCTTCCTTGCCACCTCCAAGACCCTCAACTATCTCAAGCACCCCATCACCGTGCCCTTCTACGCACTCTTCATCGCGGTTTGGATCTATCTCCGCCATTTCATCAACCTCAAGATCATCTGGTCCCTCTTCACCGAGTTCACCACCGTCGGCCCCTACGAGCTCAACTGGGAGACCCAGCAGTACAAGTGCCCCCTCAGCCAGGCCATCACCGCCTCGCTTCTCATCTCCCTCCAAGCCCTGAACCTCTTCTGGCTCTTCTACATCCTCCGCATTGCCTACCGTGTCCTGGCCCACAATGTTGCCAAAGACGACCGCTCCGACGATGAGGACGAGGTCGAGGAGGTCGATGAGAAGCAGGCCAACGGCCACTCCGTCGGCAATAGCACCAAGAGGTAGTTTTGGTGTCTCTTTTGATTCCGTCTCCTCCTTCACTCCGAGCCCACGAAGCAAGAGTCACGGAGGAAGACACCGGGGGCTGTACAAACGACTCAAATGTGAACATACAAAGCAACATGTGTACAAAAATGGGGAATGGCAGGATCCAATCATGACTTGAACGGAGCATTAATTACACACCTTCGATTTGGCGGCAAGCCAGTTCCAAAGAAAGATGAAATCGAAAAACAAAAAAAAAAGGGAGTAGAGATTTGCGACATCGGGAGAGGGAGAGCAAAACGGCGCATGATGAGAGACGACCCCATCCAATTTTCATACACTCGCTCGCACACTTTGAACAGGGACTTTCCCTACGTTCAATAATGCGGGAGGAAATGCACATACGCCAAAGAACAGGGAGACGACAGACACCATCGTACCTGACCTATCCGTACTTAGACCTTGGATAATATCTGCGATACACCACTACCTGAGCTTCACCTAGGGGATGGGAACATCGAGGGAGAACGCAAGGAGGGGAGACAGAAGAAAGCGACTGGCTGCAAAATGCAACGGCAGACCTACCTTACCGTACTTATACCTAATATTGTTACCTACCTAATATCTCTACCCCTAGGTACTTCATTTTTCGTCTTCTCCCCCCTCCTACCCTTTACTTTTTTCGAGCAGAAAATTATGTGGCTCTACAGGGTTCGAACCACACGAACGAGCAGTATAGTTCTTATTATACGTCAACTTCTAATGAATCATCGGTTTGAACCACGGAGCCTCAAACGATTCTTTCTAGTGACATGATTGGCATTCAAGTAGAGAATGGAACCGTGTGAGTTTCCTTCACGCATGTTAGGGCCCAGGCACAACGCGCCGGAATTTCAAATCGATCTTCTTGACGTATCTACTACCCCGGCGGTAGAACTCTCAACCTCGCTCGCAATTAACTAACAACGCACCCATTTTCATCTTCGCCTGGATATGGGTAGTCCAGGCTCCCTGAAATCGAAAAAGAAACAACTGGTATCCGCTAAACTCCGCAGTGGCCTCCCTTTGGTGACTCGAAGGTCTCCCTAACCGTGTGAATTACTTCTAGTTTTGTTTTTTTCCCTAGTGCCCCTGAAGGACCATGAAAAGTAATGAAACGAAATGGGCCTTCTTCTTTTTTTGTAACTCCCCACGTTGCCGCTCGTTTTCCTCTTTGGATTGGTATTCCCTCCAAACCAATTCCCAGATGTGACCCCCAAAAGACAGACAAATTCATAAACATTACGAGCCGGGGCTCTGAAGTGCAATTAAAGGGGGTGGGGGGAAAAAAGAAGAAGTGGGAAAAAAAAATCAGAACGCATCCGCTGATCGCTGTCCCTGATCCAGCTGGCCGAATGTGGAAGAGTCCTAGAGACAACATCCGACTCGAGAAGCCTGATCTGAATCCGCTGCGGAAGGAGGCTAAGCCATGTGGTTTGCCAAGTGCGCTCAATTCCAATAATAGACAAGTATTAAGTTGAGTGGTCATCGGGTGCTGTCGTCATGATAGAGAAAAGCAACCGGATATCCCCAACGCCGATTCAATGCAGCCTCCTTTCCGGGCCCATTTGTGAATTCCGTTTACGTCGATTGTGCTGATTGCTTCGTGAAACAAGATGCAAGAAGGAAAGTTGGAACGTCAAAGCGATCCCGTGCCTCGAAAATGAGGGTGATAAAATGCCGCCTCCAGTCCTGTGAAGCCCCTAGTTGTCAGAAGGGAACAACACAAGCATGCAAATGCGTCAACGATCGCGCCGAGATGCCGCTTCAGTCTAGCCGCTCCACAAGTGAGTGTCGTCAGATAGGAAATCAAAACGTATGCAGTGGGTAAATTCACCCAATGCCAATGCGAATCGCTAGAAAACAAGGTGTCTGTGGTAGGGCTTAATCGTTGAGTGGGCGAACCTTGGGGCTCCCCTGGTGGTCCTCAGATCGATCTTCCGCATGCGTGGATTCCGTGTCTGAACTCGAGGTGGATGCGGAGGAAGATGCCGAGGTCGGCTCCTCGCTCTTGCTCCGAGATCCCTGGCCGGTCCCGTTGCTAGGGAGTGAGCCAGGAGTGGAAAGCCCGCTGTAACCTTCGCCCGAACCCTCTGACTGCTTCTGGCCACCCATATTGGCTCGCCTCATGGCCCTGGCTGCCTTCAAGTGGGCTTCGCGTGCCGCATCAAGGGCCTTCTCAGCTCGAATCTGCTTCTCCCACATTGAAGCATAGCGGCCTTTCTTCGCCAGAAGGTCATCATGTGTGCCCTTCTCGACGATCGCTCCAGCGTTGAGGACAATGATCTGATCAGCATGCGTAATGGTGGACAGTCGATGCCTTCGAGTAGAGTCAGTGTCATGTTCTGAAGATGCATGCAAGATAACTTACGCAATGATGAGCAACGTTCGGCCTTCGCCAATTTTCCACACATTGTCCTGAATCTCCTGCTCAGTGTGGGTGTCAAGAGCTGACGTGGCTTCATCCAGCATGATGATCTTGGGATTCTTCAGGATCGTGCGAGCAATAGCCACGCGTTGTTTCTCTCCGCCGCTAAGCCGCAGACCTCTTTCGCCCACCTGAGTGTCATACTGGTCGGGAAAGGACATGATCCGGTCGTGTATGCTGGCCGCTCTGCAGGCTTCGTGCACCTGTTCCGGCGTCGCCTGAGGGTTGGCATACATCAAGTTGTACATGAGCGACTCGTTGAAGAGGGTCGTGTCTTGCGGCACGACGCCAATGTGACGCCTCACAGACTGGATGGTGAGATCCTTGACATTCTGCCCGTCAAGCTCAATGCTTCCGGCATCGCAGTCGTAGTAACGGAACATGTGGCGGAACAGAGTCGATTTTCCACCGCCGGACTCGCCGACAAAGGCGGTTGTGGTACCCGGTTGGCACTCGAAGCTCACATTTCGGAGAGCGGGCCTCCGACGATCGTAGGAGAAGCTGACATTATTCCATCGGATGCGCCCGCTGAAGTTCTCGAGCGGCTTGGCATGTGGCGTGTCCACGACAGTCGGCTGGATCTTGAATAGCTCCAAGAGACGCTCGCCCGAAATCATGGCTTGCTGGACGGTTCGGTAAAATGTTCCAAAAAAGTTGAGCGGCCCTTGCAGCTGAGTCAAGTAGGACACAATCATGAACCAGTCCCCAGGCGTCCGCACTCCGACGGCAACCTGCCATCCACAGACCATGGCGGCTATGATCCTCCCCAGGTTGAAGACAATCGCCTGGCAGATGTTCATCATGACCATGCCCATCTGGACTTTAGCCTCCGCGGACTGGAAAACGCCGACCTTGTCCTGGTAGCGGTTGGATTCGAATTCCTCCGCATTGAAGTACTTGACGGTCTCATAACTCGAGATAGAGTCATTTTTCACCGCCTCCTCCTCCCGGTCGGCATTGGTCATTTCCCGTCGCTGATCAGCCCTTGTCGAAGCCATCTTGATCGTCATGTAGAGGTACCAGCAGGTATCAATCATGTTGATCTCGGCATAGAATGCACCGTACTCGTAGTAGAATACTGAGATTGACAGGAAGAGATCGAAAAGCATTGGGAACACTTGAAATGTGACCTGCTCCAAGAACTGGTTAATAGCGGATCCCTTGTTCAAGGCGGATAGAACCTCTCCGGTGCGCTTCGATAGGTGAAAATCCAGACTGAGAGAGTGGACGTGGTTAAAGGCCGCGGTCGTCAGTCCTCGATAGGAATGCTGAGAGACGGGAATCCAGAGCAAAGATCTCGTCGATCCTAGCAGGCCCGATTGTCCCTGAAGAGTCCAGAAAATCCCAAGAAGGACGAATGGTCTCAGTGGGAAGGTGGAGACTGTCAAGGGGTTGCCATCCTGCACCTCCTTGACGACATGTGCGAGCCCGTCAGCGACCCGGCCAATCTGGTGCGGTACCGCCACGTTCACCAGTCTCTGCAAAATGACCAAAAAGAAGCAGCATAGAACGTGAAACTGCAGCTTCACACTATCCTTTGGCCATAAATATGGGAAGAAGAGAGAGTAGCCTCGGAGATATTCCCACCACGTCTTGTGTGGCAGTTTCGATGGACGGTAAAATGCAGCCCCGTCATCGCTTCGCGGACAGCTAGCACCTGCGGTCTTATTCGCGTTGGAAATAGTCCGACGACGTCTCCGCCGGCCGCTGGCATCCTGCGCATTGCCGTTGCCGTTCTGGGTTTCGTACGCTCTCCGGTGGCCATTCAGCAGGGGGGTCGACTCGCCAGCAGAACCGTTCTCGAGCTTAACGTCTGGCTTGCGGCGAACCTTAAGCACCCAAGCGACGCAGAAGACGGATATCAATCCGAGGAGATGTAGCATGCGAACAAAATAGAAGAACAGGTCGATCTTGGTCCAGTAGTCGACACATGTTTCTTTATCATCGTCGTCTTCGACGGCTCGGACAGCTCGGACGAAGTGGCAATCAGCAGCAGCAATGAAGGTCGAGATGGAGATGGTGAGCTCGCCGACGAAACCTAGCACCCACACGAGCAGGTGGACGACGTTCGGCCCTTTCCGCCAGTCAAACAGCGAGACGAAGATGTAGAGGTAGAAGAATGTGGCTCCAGTAACGTGAACCTAGAGAACCCCCCCGTCAGTCAGCATTGGCCGTTCTCATTTGGCCCACAGCGTTCCTGGCGCTTCAGAACCTCTCCAAATGGAGTTAAATGGGATGAGAACGTACCGCACTCCATTCCCCCGCCCAGGGTAGCCCTTCCTTAGACCACTGATATGGATCCTCATACTTGAACGCATGTGTGAGCATAAAGACACCGTTGCCAATGTACGAGAGGAAGACGACGGCAGCGAGGTAGCGGAAGACATTTTTAGCCGCACGTCCAAAGTTAGGACCGAGCTTCCGCTCGCCATTGTCCCTCTTTTTGCGCTTGGTGATGGGCAGTGGTTTGCCGCCAGGGCCCTTGAGGTGGGACTGGATGATATCATCCTCCTTTTTGGCGTTGTACACGCTGTACCACGCCGCGAACGACACGAATGTGGAGAGCAGGACCAGAGCGTAGAGGTATTGTGTTTCGCGGAGGACGACGTCGACTATGCAGGAGTCGTGGGGGGTGGGGATGGGGTCGCCTGAGCCATCTCGCAGCTGCAGCGTGGCCTGGGTGTGCCGTACAGCGACCATGGCGGGCTAACTGAGCGATAGAGTGGTCAGCTAAGTCATTGAATATTTGGCCTGTGGTGAAAGGTGACACCGAGCGAGAGCACAGCCGCAGTGGCAGCAGCACACCCAGAGTCGAGATCCGCAGATCTGCTGTGTTATGGGGAGGCTCTACGGCTGGAGGTATGGTTTGCTCGAGGGACAAAGAAGTCGAGGGGGAGACGCTGGAGCCGTGATACAAGAGCCAGCTAAGGAGACCGCTGCAGGGCGAGAAATCAACCACGGCCAGGGAGGGATGGGGGAAGGCGGGAGCGATGACGTACAAGCGAGTGATGAGGACAATCACCGGGATTGCACCATTGCCCTGCTGATGGCAATTGGCGGCAGGCAAGAAACGAGCGTTGAGGAGTTGGAGGGGAGAAGGGTTACTCGAGAAAAGACAGGCGGAGGCGAAGGGTGAATCGGAGGTGACGAGGTAGAGAGGGCGAGGTCGATGAAGATCTCAAAAGAGTATTACCGTACCGGGCGAGGGTTGCTGCGCGCCTATTGACGGAGGGGCACCCAAGGTAGGCACTGGGGGTGGAGGTATTACTAGGTAGCTGGCACTGGTGCCAGGTGCAAGCCAGCGGGTGGGTGTAAAGGCGAAGCCCCAGGGGCAGTCGTACACGAGGTACCTGGGTATGGCGTGAGGCACGAGGCCAAGCAGAGCCAAACGTCGTCACGTTTTCGCGGGGACAAAGCTGTAGAAAGTCAGAGAAGCAGGACTTCAGAGGCCTTGGCCAGAGGAAGACGCCAGCCCGTCAAAGCTGGGCGACACAAGGTGAAATCTTCGTCGTCGGTAGTAGCGACGTGAGGGAGCCCGAGTTGTTCAAGTGCTACTATTCCGGCGTGGTGGGTGGAGGTACGCGGTGGCGGCGGCGATTGGATGGTGGGGTTTGTGTGGGACTAACCTGGTAAGTGGTCCAGGAGGCCGAGGAAGTACCTAGGTACCTACTTAGAGATCCACTAACAAAGGGCGACCAGTGGCCCGGGGGCAGCTGCGAGTCCCAGGCTGGCGGGCAGGTACACCGCACTGCTGAGAACAGCCGCCTAATTCCAGCCAGCTGCCGGTCACTCGCCTACCGCAAGCGCAACCGGACGTCCGCCCGAGCACCAACAAGCGCCCTGAACTTCTATGAACTCTGGTGGGCGGAATGGTACCTCCGCGGACACCGCCGATCGGAGGACAGGCAAGTACCTAGGCTGGCTGACGAGCGGCCGCTTGCGAACCGTGAATGGATGAGAGATTGGGCCAGATAGCCGGACCGTCGCTCCAGTGCTCGTATCACTCGGTCTGTGCGGTGCTGCGATGCTCTGAATCTGGTGGAACCTGATCTGGTCAAGCACTCTTTGACCTCTGATCGATGCACTTCACCAATCTCGAGGCCAATCTGAACGGCGAGTCGGGGTTGTCGAGAGCTCGAGTCCCTGTCGAGGAGCGTTTGGTGTCTTCGATTGGTCTGCCGGAGGCTGCGCAGCGGGCTCCACTATTCCGTCGATAGGATGCTCAGTGACGGCCGCAGCGTTGGCTTAAGTGGGGAGCTTAGGTGTTGCAATGCGCCCTGAATGCTCAACCTGGAAGCAAGCCAGCTCCCACCCTCTGTGTCTATTCTCTATACGAGATGCTTGCAAGAGGTTGAAATAAATGGTAAACGATGCCGGTTCTGTGACCACTGTTCTGGTCGGGAATCTGGGGCGAATGACAGTGTCAGCAAGCACCGGCCAATGCACCAATGGGCCCAACCAGGACACGAGATGGGTGCCTACCACTCTTCCGTCAACGTCAAAAGCGCTGAGCTAGTGATACCCCGGCTGCAGACCCCGTTGGGGGAACCAATGAGCGGTCCTATTCGTCCTTTTTTTCTGGTCTGGAGGGGCGGACAACCTGAGGTAGCGTTTGTCGGCTCAGCCGTCTGGATCCCCTAGGAGGCTTGTGAGTCGCTTTGGCTCCGTCCTGATGGCACTTGATGGTGGATGCTTCTCCGACTCCCACGGTCTCTGGCGCCTTATTAGCCACCACTGCCTGCCTGGGCTTCTATGGTGTGGATGGCCCAGGTCGGTGTGTGTGTGTTATGTCTTTGGCACGCGCCTATGGCCGTGATCCCGAGTCCGATGCAGGTGATTGCTTTGGTGGCAAAGAATGCGAAGACCGCAAAGAGCGCAAAGTGCCCAAAAGCACGTCCCAGCCAATCCCACGCTTTTTCAAGGCGGATTCGACTTCGTAGGATCGATACGGAGGGCAATAGTATTAATACGGATACCCTTTGCCACCCTGCCTCGTCGTCAACACTACCCGCACGGACATTAGTTCATGTACTGTGTAGTAGAGAATCAGGGATGGCAAGAGTCCAGAACGCACCTGCCTCGCAACCTGCTTCCAATGCGCTCCCCCAACCACGCCCAAGTAACAACACGCGCGGCGAGATTGGTCGTCTTGCTTGTGGGGCCTTAGTCACGGCAACGCTATCCTCCACGAACGATCCCTCTTCCTCGTGACGGGGACTATAGCATCCAAGACAGATTTTCAGCGGAACAGACTGCCAGTCTGCGATCGTGGCGAGGAGAGCACGCGTCTGACCCCTCCTGCTGCGTATATCAGCTGATGACGCCGATGTATCACTCGCCCTGCGTGCTGGTCGGCGATGAGTCGCTCGCCAGGCTTGCGAGCCGAGGAGAGACACAAAGAGCTGTACCGGTATGTGTGGTGAACGAAGGGCGAGCTTTGTGACGAAATCGCTAAGAAGCCAAGGTGAAAATAAATCAATATGTAGCTGGACGCCACTCAAGTGTTCAAGCTGTACAACAGAGCCCGGGGATAGGAGCAGCGGGGAATGAACAGTTCCCCATTGTGAGTTCGCCCGGCTTTTATCTAGTATCACATCCCATCCACGATCCCCAGTCTATTACATGGTAGCCAGTCTCTGTCTCGGGCTAGTAGCGGCAGGTCTCCCCCGTCAGTCATGAGCAGGAGAGCGTCTGAGTGACGAAACTTCACCTAGGATGGGTGCCTGTCAGGCCGAAAGGTACCCAAACTGGTCAGGTCAGGGCCAGCCATGATCAATGGGTAAGGCACTTGCGTCTCAAATGGGCCGGATCATGGGGGCCCGATATATCAATCAATGGCTTGGGTGTTGCCACGGAGATGGCGCACAACGGGAGTGCTGGCGGCCTCAGATGGCGCATGTTTCCCGTCCGCTCCTTCAGCCTCTTTTCCCGAATGATAAGTCTTCTTCTTATTAATCCCTGCCCCATGTATGCAGGTGCTGTGATATGTAGGTACGTACGGAGTAGACTCGTCTGCATATACTACCATGTAGGTACCTAGCCATAATGCTGGACACGTTTCAAGTTTTCAACGCCTACCCATGTCCTGGTATCCTAGGCCCTAGAAGAACGGTGGTGGCAGTTGGAACCCTCGTGCGAATTATATTGGTTCTACCCAGACTCATCTATCACTTATCGAGATATCATAGTGAATCGTAATAAATCGGGTCCAATCCCCTCGCGAGGATGTACATTAGGTATCTTGTAGATGTACGAGTAAGCTGTCAATCCTACCCTTTTGCATTTTCGTATCGTTGCATTGTAGACCGTCCTAAGTAGGTGCGAGCAACACAGACATACTTACATACGTAGTTACTCCCACACTTATCCAGGCGAAGGCGCTGACAGTAGTGAAAATAATTATAGTTCTCCGTTCGTCATTCATATCCCAGCCAATCATGAGGATGGAGATCCTGCAGGTACTCGGGATCGATGAGAGAAGAGATAACAAGATCTGGAGGTTTGGAATCGGCGAATGGTGATTGAACAACCCATCAAGAGGGGCATGAGCATATGCAAGAAGCCCGCCGCCACAACCTAAGGTGAGGATGGTGAATGCCAGCAACTGTCAAGCCCAACTGATGCATGTTTGCGCCCTAGCATGGTCGGCACGTTGCCTAGTCTAACTGGATGGGTCAAAATCGAGGCCAATCCGAGCCCTTGTTTCTCCCGTGCTTGTGAACATCACAACAGGCGAAACGGCCTTCGTTCCTTCCGGCCGGCATCTCAGTCGTCTGTTTTCCTGCAGAAGCATGCAGTTCCCCGGCAGCTCTAGCACAAATTGCCGTCACCCGGGGGGGGGAGAAGAGGGAGGGGGGGCAGAGGGAGGCATGGATAATTTTCGTCTTTCACCGCCCTACGGCTAACGAACAAACCCACCTGCATGAGCACTCCGTCGTCGGATGCACGCCACTACCCGACTCGAAGCCCGACATCGCACAAGGCCGAAAACCATACATGGTTGACCCGGTTGAGTCTGAAATAATACCTCAAGGTCAATCTTGTCGTGGAGGCCAACGAATCCGCCTCTTTGACTCGGTGAGTCCATGTCCATTGTGGACATCACATTCGACCTGCGACTGTGGCCTAGAAGTTCACCGTCAGCGGTACGAGAACGAATAGAGCATGACACTGCTCTTACGTAGAAGCACAATGCCATCATAATAGGCTGGGGTCGGGCGGATGCTTGCGTCGGGAACCAGTCGGATGATCTCCTCCGAGCATGGGAGCCACGAGTCCTCAACTTCAGAAGCACCGGGCCGCCGCCACATTCTTGGGCCGTGGAGGCCGTGGAGATACTCGTACTAGGAGAAAAACTTGCCTGCCAGCAAGCCATTCAGCTGTCCTCGAATCTACTCGTAGATTGTCTCGTCTCCAAGACAAGTGTCTGATCGTTACGTTGTGTGTAATGACCTGTGGATGAGGGGAGGGGGATCGGCCGACATGCGTCTGTCGAGCTTGTCATCTGACAAGCAGAGACATCCTAGTGGGAAATATTAGCCATTGACAATGATTGCAGAGCTAGGGCAGCAAGGGGACATATACTCAAGTCTCACATAACCTTGTAGGTACTTCACGGCCCCCTGGTGATGAACAATTCCGGATATTCAGGGTCCGTCGATCACAAGCACCTACCTGATACGTGCGCTATGCGTATCCGTACAGACTAGCACGAGTAGTACTCCTCGGCGACTTACATCAAATATCACGCCATGTGTCACTCGTGGGAGCCCTCCATTCCATAGTGACAAGCACAGGGGGTTGCAGGCAGAAGAGTTTTGCTGCAGAGGTTTCGTCGCAGCTCTATGAGATCTGCGACAGCCCAAATTGAGCCGTACGGCAAAATCTCGTATCGCCCGGCCAGAGGACAAGTGTGCGACGGCAGTATGCCAGTACCCGTGCCTACAATACTGGTAGTAGTGTCATATCCCGAAAATCAGGTACTGCCTTGTAAACGAGCCCACTGTACGGATATCTGTGCGGAGTCGTGGATGGAATGGTTGGTTCGCGCTTCACATCAGTGACGGGTAGGGCAGGATGAAGTTCCCCGCGAGGCCCAAGCGTCTCCGTAGTACGAGTACAGTCGAAGTGAAACTTGGAGCACGAGTGTTACGTATACCACCTACCCAGGTACCTTGGCACTAACTACTAGGTAGGTACCTCTAGGTACGACGAGCAGGTCTACAGCTACTAGACCTAAGGTACGAATGGTAAAGTAAGGAAAGGGCCCCGAGGTGAGTGGGATGGGCGGATTGGCAGCGCCTCCTTCCCTTCCATGAGCGGCACCGACCGCCTGGTCTGTGGAAGCTGCAGCCCATTTCGCTACGATCGGGAAAGAGCCAGTTAACACCTTCCAGATTGTTAACCGTCGTTGACTGAAAGCATTCGTAGGTGGATCTAGGTACTACTAGTCACTGGTCACTACTAGTACTTCCTCACTGTAGTGGCCACTGGCCAGACCACCCCCAACCCAAAGAGCACAGACATTTTCCCCACATGGATCCCGGCATCCACTCTTGTTACATTTACTGTGCACCAACGACATCATCGACAAGGAGCTCCCCCCAAGGCTCAGACGTGACAAAGATCAGACGGCAGAGTGTGAGTTTTGAAGGACGAATATAGAACTGGAGCCCGATTGCTAGAGGTGCTGAGACATAGCGACTAAGGCCGCCTGGCAAACGGGAACAAAACGTGGCCGAACCCGCTTGACCGCTGCTGTCTGGTCCCGCTCTCGCTTCCATCCCATCCCATCTCTCCTCCATGGGGTGAATCCTCCCGCATCCCACCGGGCACCGGGCACCGAGCTTCCGCACCCCGCCGCCCCATTCCGTTATGCCCCGTCCTCCGGTACCAGCATGGGGCATCCGTACCTCCGCGCATACTACTACTACGAGGTACTACGGGTATGTATGCGTGTATACGCAATACTACTAGTATGCACAGAGTAGCAGTGGCCGTCGCCACGAGTACTCTTCGCCCGGCCCAGGGCCGACTTGGGAATCACCAATCCGGTGGACGAGCCCAGGGATAGACATTGAACAGGGGGCCTAGACAGACCTCTTCATCTCATTTCCAAAGACCTTCCTCGGTCGCTCTGGTGACTGGTCACCGCCACTCAGGCTGGGACCGGGCACCGGTCAGCCTGTGCAGCAGAGCCCCTCCCTTTTGTATCAAATATGGACCCAATTCTGACGACTCATGGCCATCTACACGGATACTCATCTCACCGAGTTTCCGTCTTTGGAGGACGTACCGCGTGGCATCCCCGAATGGCTTTGCTCGTGCTACGTACCAGGTACTCCCGCATAGTACGGTCTACCCCGGACCGGGGCGCTTCCCTGTCAAGATCACAGGAGACGGGCGCTGTATGAGTACGAGCACTACGTGCATCTTGTTGCTGCGATGCTGCAGTGCACTCGCACTCTGTACCACATTTCACAAGCTGCGTCTCCCGAGCGGCGTGTTGGGCCCTACGAGTATGTACGTCTTGGCGAACGGCCCACGTTGTTGACTGGGGGTCCTCCCATGGTTCTGAGACGTCCTTGCAGGCCGTAGTTTCTGTCCAAAGATGGTGCACAGCCCAACAATCCCTCGCCGGCAGCCCTCCATAAGGAGGTACCACAGCAACTTCAAATGTCCAATGCGTTGTCAGTGGTATCCTTGGAGCACGACGACACAGGGTCTACTCGTATACGTCCGATTTTAGCTCACAAATCCGAGAAACGAGAACAACGCAACAGTTCGAACAGCTCACCCAGCCCCGCCTTCACAACACAAACATCACCAAAGTTCACCGACAGTTGTTCCCTACGGGCGGACGCCAATTATTACTTTGGCGGAATCAGGACGAAGGTCCGGGAATCTACGGATAGACCTCAATGGAAGGTATATGCGAGACTACCGGGTCACCCACGCATCCTGGACTCTGCAGGGTGCATCAAGGTTCTTCTCCTGGCCTGCATACTGCCATGTAAACAAATCCCCGTTAGAACTCGTCTGGAATTAATCCGCAATCTCACCGAGGTTGTCCTAAGCTCGGTAATGATGATTCTCGTCAGGCTCGACACCTCCAGCTCCCAAGGAAGTCCCGGGCTCCCGGCTCCTGAGGAGAGGCAAGCCGCAAGCCTCCCCCAGCGCTAACCTCTTCATGTCAGCCACTGACCCGTCTCGACTTGTCCGGCAACACAAAGGCAGGATCCTCATGGAGAGGTCCTCCTCACCAACTGGCCGCATCCATGACACGAGTGCGTCGCTTCTATTTTGAGTCATTGGGTATCACCATAGTTCAACTCGGCAGCCAACACGGTGTGGCTGACAGCACAGGGGAAGCGGGAAGAAATTTGGTCCAATTGTCCTTTGACTCGTTGCGATATTACGGGCGTTTTAGTCCCCCGTTGTACCGTGGCGCTACACTGTTGGTGAAGCCGTTGTGCATATCCGTATCATCGCCAATAACACATCCATCTCACGAACGGAGCGTTGTGGTGTCATGGCGGCACACTGCCGGTGATAAATGACACGGCAAGGAAAAATAGCTATTGCTCGTACGAGTTCTGGTACGAGGAAAAGGAACGGGCTGTCATGAGACTCGCGACTGAGGGCCTCTGCTTGCTTTTTATTCGGGGTTCTTGGCCTCCGTTCCCACCATTCCGTTGTCTCTTCTCCCTCTCTCCGAGAGAGGACCTGCTGAAAACTGCAGCCTGCTGACTTTAAACGTCAAGGTCAGATCTGCCATGACCGCAACTGCTCGTAAAGACAACCAAAGCCCAACAGAGGGGGGAATCAGTGAATCCCCGGACTTCTCGAGAGCGGTACAAAGTACAAGTACGAGTAGGATCCGCGGCGTCTCCCCTCTCTGCGGCTCTAGGGGAGGGGCGGGGGCATCGTTGTCGGTGCCGATCCGTCAGCTGGACCAGGACAAATTTCTGTGAGATGACTGACACGCTGTTATGGACTATGAGTGCAGATTACGGAGTAGTCGAATCCAGAAGTTTCGGAGGGCCTGGGGTAGGAGAAACCCGGTCGTGGGGTTCGCCCTTGGGCTCTCCCAGGCCCTCGGGGCCGAGTTCACCTGCTGTGGGGGCCACGAGAGTCGCGAGTACGAGTCCTACGTATGTACGAGTACTCACTCGTAGTATCCGTACTCCAGCATCTTCGCCGGGCCTTTCCTTTACCAGCGGTCCAATGCAGCACTCGCTGACTCGCGGACCAGAGCGAGCTCAGGTCCAAAGCCCTAGCCCATCGGGGGTTCCCTGTTCGGATGACACTCTTGTCTGGGCTCTGGCGGGTGCATCGTCGGCAAATTCGCCCGCACCCGGTGACCACAACGACGTGCCCAGCATGCGGACAATCTTAAATCGTCCATGGCAGTCATGTGCGCACAGCGCTTCAGGTCGGACAAATGAAGCCAGGAATCGCATCCAGGATGTGTCTCCATGCAGGGTGGAAGGGGGCGGTCAGGGACTCGGGGCTAGTCTCGTGGGGCGGCGTCATCCTCGTCCGGCCGGGGGGGACGGATTCGGAGTCGCCAGTTGTATCATGATGCAGCTCCATACTACTTACCATTTGAGGCCTTTGTTCACCGCTTCACCGACATTGATGAGACACAGGGGGTATGATCGCACAGCCGGAACTCAGTCCCCCTCGTTGTTCGGGGCCGAGGCCGAGGCCGGTAGGACAATGAGTACTACTCGTACGGATACTCGCAACGCTGATAGCTTCTTGCTGTTGGTAGGGTCCCTCGAACCAACAGCGCCCGGGCGCCACCGCGTAATAATAAGAACCCAAAGAGGGTGACATGCCGGGCAGCGGATGTGGTCCCGCGGCGTCTAAACCTCATGTGATTGTCGTTGCACCCGTCCCTCTGGTCGTGCGGAGAGAAGAGAGAAGCAATGACGTGGGCAGACCTGGGTGCCACGACATGTCGGACTGTCGGTGAAGGGGGCCAAGGGGCATCATACATGTACGGATACGGATACAGACCACAGAGTACAGATGCCGCATCGAATGGCGCCCAGAAATTTGGAATCCCTAGCGTGGGAGGTCACAGCCGGTTCCCAACGGGCCGGGCCGGGGCTGTACTATGTATGCTGACTGGGTGCGCATGTACGGAGTACGGAGTACGGACACGGCCTATTATGATTTGTGAAGGTGATTCGCCTTTACTTTTTCGGCTTGTTTGTTTGTTCATCCGGTCTTGTCGTGGGCTCCACCGACGATGCATTACCCAGTGAGAAACCCCTGGCGGGCGGCCGTCGGCCTCCTCGGGCTATCACCCTTCTTTTTGCCCTCCTGACGATGGAGCCCAGATGACGACATTGCGGAATCGGATCTCCTGAACTTCAAACAGGTACATACGTATACGAAGTACGAGTTGGAAGGAGTGAAGAGACGGTGTGGAAGTTGGAGAGGCCACCGAGTAACCCAATGCCCCCCCCCCACCCCCCC
>JAEMHR010000067.1:0-138834 GCA_016490725.1 Amphichorda felina | reverse complement strand
TTGGCGACCCGGCTAGGGACCCATGACGCTCATGGCGTATTGTCCTCACGATATGGTGGAAGGCCTCGGTAACGCTGGCTGTATAAGCGGTTCCACTACTAGTAGCCTTGATGGGATCAGCTTACATATACCACCGTACACGCAAATGTGGACACTTTGATCAATCCCATCTAAGGTGTAGTAATTATACCTTGCCAGCCTCAACGTACGATGTGGTGGTTGGACTGGCGATGGTACGCGCGCGGTAGATGACTAAGGCGTGGATCGCGCAGGGGTTTTGGTCCATGACTCCATGGCACACCTCGATCGACCTCCCCGCCCACCTGCATTTCGTTAGCATGGTCTTGTTCCGACATGCTCCAGAGACCCTTACAAAAAGCCACATTACCAATCTTGGATTCCGGATTGGGCGGCCGCGCGGTTGAGGTCCAGGGGTTGAAACGGTGGGTGGGCTCTGAACAAGCACGCATCTTTACTAATCGCTAGCAAGTTGGATGAAGTTGCCTTGTGGTATCACATCCAACGTGGCCCTTAGCAGTGGTGGTACGGAGCGTCGTGTGCTTGTCTGCCTGGCGAAGGGCGATGTAAATGTTTTCGCCAATTCCAGTATTAGACCAGACCGATGATGTTAGTGTCGTACCTTGAACCAGCTATGGCATCATGCCCACGCTGTACGAGGTAGTGATAGCGCCATCAGCGAGAATGTTGGGCGTCGTTAAGTCCGGATGTGATCGGCCTCCCAAGGTCATGGTGAGAGAAGAGGGGATTACCGCCTGCTCCGTAGATTGCTTATTCCTTAGAATCAAGGAGTGGGAGCATCTTCCCGTTGCGCAGCAGCACCAACTCCGCCTCCTCCTTGCCCTCAACATGCCTGCTGGTCACGCCAAACCCCTCCAGCCCTTCCTCCTCCGCCCTCCGATTCCAGATCATCTGCCTCACCGCGCCGTCCCCCGAGCAGCACAGATACCCCATCGGCCAGCGACTCCTCCCCAGTGAGTCTCTGACACCTTTGGTTGCGGGTCGTTGGCTCACTAGTAGCCCCAGGACGCCGTGGCCTCTCCACCCAGCGGGTGCGCCGACAAAAGCGCCCTCGAGCTCGCGGATGAGGTTGGGCCCCACGCGCTGCGTGCCAGCCTTGCACTGCACCAGGACGCGCAGCGTCTGCGTCGTCGTGGGGAGCGTCCACGTGCCCAGGAGGTCGGTGCCAAAGTCGGACGCGCCGCCGACGCGCCTGAGTGAGAATCCATACCGCGACAGGGCGTCCGCCACAGCGTACTCGTAGTGCGTGCCCACAAACACAGTCGACTTTTCGTCTAGGCCGGAGCGTTTTGCGTGGGCGAGGAACGTGGCCAGGCTGCTGTGCTGCGAACTTGGTGCTTGGGGATATATCAATGTCCCCTGTGACTCCTTGGTGCTGTCGTCGCTGGTGCTTGAAAATCGCCTCGTGATGGAGACATGTGCGAGCCGACAAGTGGCTATGCGGCTGATAACAAGACTGGAAGATCTCCCACACCGTGCAAGCATACTTATTAATTTATTAATACAAGAACATCAACAGTCAATCGCGGATATTGTTGAAGCCTGTGCTGTTGTTCATGATGGCAGAAAGGGTTGGCATCAGAGCTCTATGCCATATTCATAAATCGAGGGTATCGCTCAAATGCAGCCACCAACTTAGACTTCCGTTGCCAAGATCCCACCCACCTCGACACCCCACCATCTCCAGACTCATCGACCACAATCCCGACCAAGGTCAGCCATATCTTGAGAAACTCATCTACCGACGCCCATCTGTCGCATCAACTTCCTTGCACAGCCACTTCCTAACTTGTCGCGCCGCCTCTTACCGCCTCTCGAGCCCATCCCCCCACTGCCGAAAACACCATGGGCTCCGTCGTCATCCCCCACCTCAACTCGGGCTGGCACGTCGACCAGGCCATCCTTAGCGAGGACGAGCGCCTGGTGTGCATCCGCTTCGGCCGCGACTGGGACCCGCAGTGCATGCGGCAGGACGAGGTTCTCTACAAGATCGCCGACAAGGTCAAGTCCTTCGCCGTCATCTACGTTTGCGACATCGACCAGGTCCCCGACTTCAACCAGATGTACGAGCTCTACGACCCCTGCACCATCATGTTCTTCTTCCGCAACAAGCACATCATGTGCGATTTCGGCACCGGCAACAACAACAAGCTCAACTGGGTCCTCGAGGACAAGCAGGAGCTCATCGATATTATCGAGACCATCTATCGAGGCGCCAAGAAGGGCAGGGGTCTGGTCGTCAGCCCCAAGGGTATGTGTTTCTCCCGTTCTTGATCAGCTAATAGATGGGCAAGTGTGCTGACTTCTAAACCAGATTACTCCACACGCCACCGATACTAGAGAAACCACCATCTCACACATCTATTGCGAT
This sequence comes from Amphichorda felina, assembly GCA_016490725.1. Classification (NCBI taxonomy): domain Eukaryota; kingdom Fungi; phylum Ascomycota; class Sordariomycetes; order Hypocreales; family Bionectriaceae; genus Amphichorda; species Amphichorda felina. Next base: position 136,424 of record JAEMHR010000067.1, on the reverse strand, counting down.
AGACCAACAACCCCCCCCCCCCAATATGGCGGTTCCACGCCTCATTCACACTACCTACTACCTACCCCCCGGCGTTTTGTGGAGGAGTTTACACAGATCAGGGCAAGATTGCGGGTTTGTCTCACTGGCTTTGATTATTTATTGAATACAAAATTTGCTAATCCCTTTTTTCACGGATAAAAGAACTGGCGACGAATCGCCCGTTCCTGCCCAGCGCGCAGGTACGCCTATATTCGCCCCTTCTTGCGGCTCTCCTCCAATCCGCTCCATGTGATGTCTCCGTGCTCTCCGTACTATGTAAAACCTACAACAAGGGTATTGTGCGTAGCAAAAACAAAGCATGATGCGTGTATCCTGCCCCTTCCTCGATACAGATCCAGTCACTCCTCCCATCATATAAACACAAACGGTTTGTGTAGAGATTAAATACAGCCCTCCTCATTATTTCATTCTATATAGTCCGATCCGTCGGTAGGTTGGGTGGTTTCGTCAATGTTGGTACGGGCGGGATGTCCCGAGATCGACTGGTAAGGCGTCGTAAGGCCGCTGGCCGGGAGTTCTGAGAGTGTGGCCTGGCCATGGCCTCCATTCTGGAGAACCTCTCTGAGGTTATGGCGTCAGGGCGCTCATCATCTACGTCAGAGTACCCTCCAGAAATGTACTCTTCGTCCGAGACCGCATCTCCCATGTAGCCTTGATATGACGCTGGCGTGGATGGCGAGGTGATGGACCTCGCGTGCAGGGGTGGGCGGCCAGGCGGTAGCGAAGCACTGAAGGCACCGGGATTCATGGTGTTCAGGCTCGTATCCCTCAGAGGACGATCTGCGAACCCATTCTGGAAAGATGTGTTGTTCGCAGAAGCTTCGTGTAAGATGGGCAGGATCTGCTCATCGTAGAGTTGTGCCCCTGACTCGAAGGATTCCGGCGTAAACTCGGTGATTGTCCGGGAAGATTCTCGGTCATCATCAGTATGAGGACTCGAAGGCTCGTCGAAGAAGTCGTCCAAGCTGTCTAGCTTCATCACTAGGTCCCCAATAGGCCCTTCCTCATGGGCTCCGTCGGACATCATGGTGGCAGTCCGCTCTCCATCGCCACCAAAGTACCCGAACGGGAAATCGTCAGACTCGAACGCGAGCCCCACAGTCGGCGTGACCTCTAGCGGTGATCCCTCTGGACCTTGGCACATGTAGAAGGCGGCATGTATGTTTGCGCGAGTTGCGTCCGTCTTCTTTGCCGGTACCGGGATGGCCCACCCAGAGGCTTCCGGAATGCCAAAGAGACTCTGAGTGCGCTCATACTCCTTGCGGATGGCCTTGGATGTCGACCTTGTCATGCTCATCCGGAGATGGTGCTTGTCCATGTGGCTTCCCGACACGGTCATGATGTTATCCAGCACTTCGAGCGCCTCCATGCAGAATTCAGTCTGGAGGAGACGAAGCAGCGGGGATATGAGGTCCGACCCATGGCCAGCCAGTTCCGGGTTGCGCATATCGACCTCCGGGAGAGCGACGCATAGAATGCGCATGGTCTGGACCTTGACCCAGGAGAGCGAGTTGGTCAGCAAGCCAACCAAGAACTCGATCATCTTGAAGTCCAGAATTGGCAAGTAGTACTCTCTGATGGCCGCGAAGAGCTGCCCCAGGAAATCATGGCTGCTTCGGAATGACCCTGCGGTATACTCCCCAAGCGCGATGGCAATAGACTCAAGTCCCTGCCTCTCCGCCTCCTTGGCCAGGATACAGGCTGTATTGCGAGCACCTTCGCTTGGAATTCCACCCTCCAGTTCATTAAGGAAGCGAGGGAAGTTTGCAAGCAAGGAGAAGAATAGTCTATCGTCGTCGCCTATTAGAAGATCGCTCGGGAGCTGGACAAGCTGATCCATGATGTCCAGGGTCGGCTGCCAGCATAGCGAGGAACGAAGGCCCTTATAGACAAGAGGCTGGATTCCCTCGAATGGGCTGTGCCACCGCGCTGGCTGGCCGTCCGCTAAAAGGCGATGTACGCTGGGCGAGCGGAAATCAATCTTGTTGACCCACTCATTGAGCATTTCCTCGGCCTCGAGAAACTCCCTCTCATTGATTGACTCCAAGCAAGCACATGTCGTCCAGAAAAGTTGTGGGAAAGCCACAAGACGATCAGGCTCAAGCTTGATGATCAGTGTTTTCAACGTGGTCAGGATCTCCATTGCGAAGGACTGGATCTCAGGGTCCTCATCGGCAATGGTGTTGGACAGTCTTGCCAGCATATCGCCCAGCATGCTCTGGTCCAGTGAGGTGAGGATGCAGCGGAAGATCTGGAACGAGCGGCACGCGAGATGCCTAACTGGGCACGACGTTGCCCATATCAGGGAGCGCTTGCTCCACTTCTCTTTGAGTCCGGGGTATCTGAACTCGAATGTATTGACAATCTCGGTGGTCAGGTGCTCCATGCTAGGCGGCACCTTGTTGTCATGCTCGTCGACCTTGCCATTGCTATCATCATAGCCCCAGACGACGCTGGGGTCATGGTGGCGAACCCGATCGACCAGGTTCTCAATAGACTGCTTGCGGGAGCCGCCCGCCTGGTCATCTAGCCCTGAAATGACAAGCTCGTGTATGAGGTGCACTAGCATCTCTCGTGCTTGTTCCTGAACCAGGGGCATGTAGTGGTCCCACAGCACAGTGAGAACCTGGAGCAGCAGCGGCACACTATCAGGTGGCAGGTGTACCGGTGCGACCATGAGATCGACCAGCAAGATCATCGCCAGTTGTCCCAAGGAAAATCCGGCTTGCTTCGTTCCAATAGGCAGAACCTCTGTCAGGTCCGCGCAGTAAGGGAAAAGCGAGACTTCGGCCGGGGGCGGGATCGCATCCCTCTTGTCGTTTGGAACCATGGCTCTGGGGCTCATCTGCATGAGCAAAAACTCGACTACCTTGTTTCCCGGTACGCTGTTGGTTGTAGACAGGAACACCACAACCTGCTTTGCATACTCCACAAAGTTCTGCTCCCGGCGTTCTAGGCAGAGCTCGATAATGAAGTCCATCACGAGCCGGACGTTACCAGGGTGCGGTCCCGTAGCCAGAGCCTGCCAGAGGGCTTGCACCTCATTGTGGAGAGCTCCGCTGGATTTGATGGTCAGCTCCAGCAGGTTCGCCAAGAATACATAGGACTCTGCGGTCGGCCCGCCATTCGGGTCCAACCGCAGCTCAATAGACTGGATCCATGGGAGCATAACAGCCACCACATTCCGCTGCGCAAACGGCTGGAGGTCTTTGAAGTACAGCGTGTACTCGGAGAAGACGTGGAAGGCGAGATCCGTATACTGTTTGGCCAGCCGCTTGGAGATCTCGAACTGTGCCAGCTTGTAGACCGCCTGTGTTTTATCTGCAATGCTGATATCAAAGTCCTGGATCTTGGAGTTTCGGTTGTTGCGAGACTCCTGGGAGCGCAACACCGTCGAGGATTTCGATCGAACGTCGCTTTGTTCGTTGCCCAGTGTAAAGAGGCATAAACCAAGCAGCTTCCAGAAAGGCAACGGATAGCCAGGGTGGTCTTGGAGGACCTGGGTGATCACGGTGAAGTAGCTCTCCAGCACCTTGGACACACCCGTGAGGTAGCACCGCGCGATGCAGTGTTCAAGCAGGTAAGGGTACTCTTGGTTGTGAACAACAAGGTTCTCCAGTGCCCTCCTTCCAATGACATTCATACGGTCACTGCCAGAGTTGAAGATGGCTTCAATCCAAGCCAGCATGCGTCGCACATCGAACTGGAGGGTGACGCCGCTCTCCGTGGTGACACTAATGGGGCCACCACACAGGGCAGCCATAGCACTGAGCGCTGCTGTTCGGAGGTCTCGCTTCTCGATCTCCATGGCTGCCGTGGATGACTTTTGCTCAATGACCAACTGGCGCATCGTATTCTCACGTACCCGGATCTGGTTGTGGTTAGGCGAGAATCCACACCAGTCCTCCATCAAGGAGAAGGCCGACTTCCGCGATTCAAACGTCATCCATCGCGAGGGATCCTTTGTCCGGCTGATGCCCTCAAACAGGGCCTCCATGAGACCGCAGTAATGTTGTCGGAGCTTTTGGAACTCCCAGCTCGTCTGAACTTCGCCGTCCATCAGAAACAACTTGAGGTCTTTGGCATATCCCGTCAAAGTTGTCAGGAAGAATTCCGACTCATAGACTTTGGGCTCGCGCAGAAAATGGGATGTCAGCTTGAAGACGTGGGTGATCTCAGTCCTGAGCAAATCCAATTTGGGGTTCCTACTCGGACGCGGGGCGCTGTTCGAGCGTTGATGAATGCGCGCTCGAGCATCATGATTGCATCGCGACACCTGGCCCTGAAGCTCCTCAAGCAACGTTCGATAGATGTGGATATTGATAGATCCCATGGCGACGACTACAGCGTCCCGGACAGAACCTGACGATGAAGACAACAGAGGAATCAGGTACTTGAAGAGCGTCCTCGCCGTCACGACTCCGTCCCCCGACGCCGCCCGGGAATTCTTCCGCGAGTGTGCGTCCCTGGAGGCGTCAAACGTGGTGTTCCCTGGATCAGCCAGAGTGGTGCAAGCAAAAATGAGATACAACTTCCATTGCTCAATCATGGGCTCAGGGCGGGCAGTCGGTGAACGGGACGCTGTCCCAGCGTTCCCTGGGTGCAGACCCCTAGAGGGCTCGGACAGATGCACAATGGGCTTGTACATCTGCAGTGTCCGGTCGCACACCAAATCTCGACAGATGGCGACTGTGAAGGGGCATTTCTCGTAGGCAATCCGGATCACATTGGGGAAAATCTTAAACCACAGCGTCGTATCGTAGGAAACGTCGCTGATGCAAAGCTCAACGACAGCCCCCTTGTTTCCCGTGGTAGGGTTTCCCGAGTTCTTGAGGCCACGTTGCAGTCGGCTGCGTTCTGCAACAGAGAGATGATCCTCGTTGAAGTTCATGACTTGATCAACATCATTCTCCAAGATGTCGATGAGCCTAATCGAACCATCGCCTGGGGTGTCTTTTCCAAAGGCCTTATCGAATTCGGCAATAAGCCTAAGGACCGTGATGGCATGGTAGCGCACACGACGAGTTTGAGAGCATAGGAAGAATAACCCATGGGCCTCTGCCTGGTCGACTTCAGCCCACACACTGGATAAGTCAAGTTTGAGGCCCCTCTTATCAGAGGCGTCGGGTCCACCGTCGCCTCCCTCAGCCTCCTTCATCTTTTGCCGTATCTCATCTATCCAGATCTGCAAAAGCTCCACGTATAGTCGCAAGGTATTTTCAATGTGGTCGCCGCCAAGCATACCACCATCAGACATTGTCGAGTATCTATCGTCAAAGTTGAAAATGAATCTAGAAAATCCCGTGATGACACCTTGGGCATGAGAGTGCCGGGCAATCGCCTTGAGTGAGTTAGCTGAAGACTCAGCAATATTTGACTGAACATGAGCTGTGCCAGTGCACAATAGATTGATCAGAGAGTTGAAGGGGATATCCACAGAGAAGCACCGTGGTAGGGCTTGCACTGCCACGTGAAGAAGTTCATAAAATGCCTGTTTCTGGTCGGCTGCATTCGGGGGCTCATCACGACGTGAGAAGTTAAAGCTTTCCGTGATGGGAGTTTTGGACCCTGAGCTGCCGAATTTCTCATCCAAGGCGGCCTGCCCTCCAAAGGTGTTGTCGCAGATGATTGTGATTTTCCCCAGAATCTCGCAAAACTTAATATAATAATCTCTCACGCTGTCACTCAAGACGTGTGTAAGGACCGGGCGGGAAATGTTCTCCACCCGCAATCCCCACGGCGCGTGGTTGAACTGGCTATTCCTGGGAAACGCCATGATGGGCGAGGCATTATTAGGCAGCCTCTCAGTAAACGCCGGGGTATCGTAGATCTGCGGGAACGGCGGCTGCCCTTGCTCCCCCTTTTCGAGATCCGACATGATGCACAAGAAGGCCCTTATGCCAACAACAATCCTATCGGGATCCAGCTGCTCAACTTTTAGGTCCTTAGTGGAGGCGAAAAGTTCGGCGTTGATGAGAGGAAAGATGACGTTCCGAAAGCAGTACTCGGGATACCTAAAGCCGACTATGCGAATAATCTGAATCAGCGGATCCGTGGCAGCTGCATCGGATGCAATGATGCTACGCTTCTGGGTTGGCAGAACAAGCTTGAAAACATCATCAAGCTTCCTAGCGGCGCTCTGAGGGGCATCGTTGGTTCGGTACAAGTAGGCCCATAGCAAGCGGGAGATGACCTGGAGGCAGAGGGGCTTGGTGAAGCGTTCCCTCACCTTGACTTGGACAGACATGACCAGCTGAAGCCATCGGGCCCCAAAGATCTCCGGGGCCGAAACACACAGCATAGTTGCGGTCAGGGGAAAGGCAACGCTCCAGTGCCGGGGCTTGGTAAACATCTGGCCCAGACGAGGACCGATGGCAGAGAGCACCTCGGCCCATTTTGGATGCATGAGATGGCTGTTGCTGGCGGTCGCTGCAACGGGCAGCAAGAGCATGTCAATGATCTGGCAGAACGCCGACTTCACCCTCTGGCCATGACATCTACCAAAGAGGTGGCCGAGGGAGACAAGGAAGTCGCAAGACCTCTCCCAAGCATCCTCGGGCAGGATCTTGACCCGTAAATGCTTCATACCGAATAGAACGAGTTCCATTTTCCCTTCCATGTCGCGCCCCCCTAGAGATGTCGGACTTTTTACCACACGGTCCTGCAGCGAGCTTTCAAGGTCATCGAGGAAGCGTCTGGTAACGCCAGAAAAGTTGATATTGCTCATGTACCCCAAGAGCTGCGCAAACAGGTTCCAATTAGCCAGCTTCAAGGGTGACGACATGAGCTGCTCCGCATCGGCAATCTTCAACTGTCCAAAGATGATGCTCTCTAGCTTATCCTCCATTTCAGGGGTGATGGACTGGAGGTCGCTCTGGCATACTACCTCTATCAAAACACGGCAGAGAAGGTAGATGGAAACCGTAGAGCGACGTTCGGCGTGGGCCACCCACTCCTGCTTGCCTGCCATGGAAGGGTTCCCGGCGGCCGCGTTCTCCTGGGACCCAACACCGGGAGGGCCGGTCTGTACGGGCTCAGTGTTTCTGCGCAACAGTGGGCCGCCGGGGAAGCCGCTGCGCGGCGGCATCTGGCTACGGGCTTCATTTGCAGCGTCGCTTTTGCTCTTCCTCCAGAGCATCATAGAGTCAATCAGAGCCCTAGGTTTCGGACTAGCAATATGTCCCAATGCTTTGATCAACTGATCGAAGGCAGGGTCCACATCGATACCGCATATCTGCTCGATGTTGGGTTCGGGCTCGAAGGGCTCGGTAATGCATTCGTTCAACTTCTCTTCCGCCTGCGCGATGAACTGGGATGTGTCAATCGATGAAGCAGCCGAGCTTCCGGGGGGCTAGACATACCGTGGTGAACAATACATGGAGGGCATACTCCGCCACTGTCTTCTGCTCTTCCTTATGGTGTCTAGACGAGTGAGATCTGTGGTGTGATTGGTCGCGCCTCGACCTGCTATGCCTCCGTTCCATCCTGCGCTGTGTCGCACCATGGACTGCTAAATCGCCGGCCGACACGGTCCTCTCGAGGGGGAATCCGTTCGGTCCGGCAATCCCGTGCGCATTCTCGCCATCGAGGCGTGCCGTAACGGGATGCATGTCTGGTCTCTCGAAGCCCTGTCCCGCAGCCGCTATGAGCTGAGGACTGAGAGGGCTGGACGTCGTGCTGGCCAGGCTTCCATTTCTCGAATGCTGGATGCCATGCACGATCGAGGTCTGGCGGTGATGGCCGTAGGTCGCGCTCTTCGCATCGACTACGCGCTCCCCGGCGCCACGGGAATGGGAGGCAGGTATACGGGGCGATGCCACACCTGGGGTCTGCTGGGGGTTCTTCTCGGCTGACGATTCTCGCGAGTGGGTGGGACGGCGATTCAGGGAGGGCTCGAGGGACGGAGGAGGGCGGACGGTTCGTTGCCAGGCGACGTCGTCGGTATCCTCGTCCTCTTCATTGAGGGTTGACACGGTCCGGGGAGGAAACTTGAACGGATCCTGTCGGTGGTCTGGCAGTGTCTGCGGCGGGACTAAGGCATGGGGAACACAGGGTCAGCGTTGGCTCGTGTCATCGTGAAACCAGAGGGCACGGGGATGCAGTGTGCCCGACCCATGTGCGGCACCTAGCACATGTAGCGCAACAGGGCCGGACGTTGGTCTGACAGGAGGGTATAAAGAGGCATGGTACTCACCCATCTCGAGTCACACCGGCGCCAAGTCCCATGATCCGGTCTATGTGAAGTGTCCCATACGCAGCAGCAGCTGTGAACAGAGGTTGGCACGAGGAGCTGTTAGAGGAACGCGTTGGTCGATAAGACGGTCGAGTGGGGGGCGCAGAAGGCGGGCGAGTCGTGCAAAGGTCAAATAAGACGAGACGGATGGGTCTATCAGGCTTAAGCCGATGAAGTGATGGCCTGAATCGGATGATGGTGATGGGTGATGGCAGGAGGGAGCAGCGCAACGGGCTCTTCGGAATCAGATCAATCGATCAGCCAGCCATCTGCTGGAGAAGCCATGACAACAATGACGCTGGTGGTTACATGGTACAATATGGTACGACGGTCTACGACCCAGGTCCCAGACTCCCAGCCTAGAGGCCAAACCACGCAGGGATCGGTGCCGAAGACAATTTTTGGGCTTCCATGCTACATGCAAGGGCCACGGCGAATCAGCGGGCCATGGCGGCCTCGGCGGGGCAGGCGAGGGGCTCCAGCGCTCAAGCTGCTGGCGCTGCTGGCGCTGATTGGGCTCGGCTGGCTGTCTTGGTGTCTTGGGAAAGGGGTGCCCTCTGCGGTGTGGAGGCGTCATTCTGGGGTCGAGGGTCGTGATCAGCCATCCTCATCACCAAATACTCCACGTTCTCAGGGTTCTCGTCAACCCCTTTTTATATACCACCAGGCGTTTGGTAGATATCTCAATTTGCTATTAATTGCGTGTCCTGTGCTTTGTGCGGCCAATGTAAATTACAACCAGGCTTCTTAACGGTCAAATGTGTTAGTATCTGTGCAAAGGCAATAGCCGGTCTAGCTCAGCTTCCTGATCCATGTAGCTCGCATCTTCAGCGCGCAGTTGCATGTTCTAGACTCCAAGTTCAAAAAAAGATGTTGCCCTATTAATACTTGATAACCGAGTGTAATTGGACCTGCATAGTATTTGCTCTTTCGATTATTATTAATACCACAAACATACTGCAGTCATGGGACGGAGAGTGCTGCTACGAGTGCTATGTACGTACTCCCCTACCCTACAGCGCCCATCGAGCTCCAGCACTACTAGTAGTAGTAAGAAGAAGATTTGGCAGTCATGGGCCACAGTCTGTAACCCATTGACACAAGCAGTATCGGCGCAGAGCCATGACTATAAGTGAAGGAAAGACGGCGAGTGAGTATAAAGGGGAACGAGTGGTCTAGAACCCGAGTAGATGTTTGTGCCTGCGTTTTTGTGCGCAGGGTCTTCCTGTGGATATCTACTGTATTCATACTAGTAGTGCTATTGCTGGTACGAGTAGTATAGAATGCACTAGGTAGTATGCATTAATATTATTCATAGTAGTTCAGACCAAAATGTTTCTCGCAAGAGCTATTAATGAAGAGAGCCGTCAAAAGTCTTGAACGTATTGTAAGTACTTTACTAACAGCGGTCTATGAGGAATTTATGTGCATCTGTTAGTAATGTACTTGCAAACCGCTTAGGACTTTTGGCGCCTCCCTTCGTACCTACTACGACTACGAGTATGCAGTCTCCGTTGTGTGAGACCTGATTTTCGAGGAGATACGGAGTACATAGTACTACCACGAGTATTAATATGGGTGTGTTCGAACGGCACCGGGAAAACCACAGACTCCTTCGGAATTCGGGGTTGGATTACTAGATGGCATCGGCTGACCGTTGCTCCGAACGTCGGCTGTCTTACATGGGAGAGAACCTCGCCACCAGGCAGTAGAGTTGCAGCTGACTGGAAGTGACTGCGTCAAAGTTGACCAGGGTATCACCTCGCCGTCATAGAAAATCTTGCAGTGGACAGGTGGGGGTAGCAAAGGCATACCTTGTATCCGTACTCGTGCTACATAAACAATACACAGTACTTGCAATATATTAGTAGTTGTGAGGACTATTACCTATAGTCTGGGTGGGGGTGAAGCTGGGGAGTGCGGAATTGTGGAAGTTCGGATTCCGGGAGGGATCCGGCGGGGGCCGGTTGAGAGAGGCTGAGTCTCTGGGAGCCGGTACTAATACGAATACGGCAGAGAGACTGAGGGGAGTTGGGGAAGTGAGGTAGACAATATCATGGAGGAGTCGGCGTACGGGGCATATTGCTACTACGAATACTTGGTGCCTTGTGTAAAAGCTGTCGTTGACTCATGGGCTCGAGTTGTTTGCATTTTGGCCCCCATCCAATAATTGTCTGCAATGGTCGGGAAAGCATGAATGAGGTACTCCCGGCATCGGGTACCTGAGAACGGCATTGGAAACGGGAAACTTGCCCAGGGTAATGATTAAGCGAGTCAGCGACCGTCGCGAAGCCACCAGAATTAGCACCCGAGGCCCCAGCCGGACCCTCGATATATAGTTTGCTGGCCAAAGCCTTTATCCGTTGTGCTACTAGTACGGATACCAACTCCCTGATCCCGCTGGACTGTGTTTATTTCTTTTTCTGCTTGTTTCGCGGCCGGCACTTGCGTGGGCCGGGTTGCATTTTGGCATTCTGCAACGTGTTCGTTCTGGATATTCCTCGTACGAGTAATCTGTACGAGTTTTTATCTCGCAGGCGTCAATTTCCTCCCCCGTGGCCCCCGTCACCTCGGGGGTTTGCACTGGATCACTGGACCCACCCCTCTATTCATCAACTGTCCGGCATCTCGCCTCTAATATCGCCCAGGAAGCCCCCTCCTCCCCAACGTCGACCGCCACAAGACCGCCAGACCCCCCGGCCTCAAAACCGCCCCTAGCCCACTCGTCGAACCCTTTCGAAGTCGTTCGAGCAACTTGCGAGCAATCCCCCCCAACTGCCCGCTGGCATCCTCGACAGCCGCCCACGCTTCTCCCACTGACCCCACGATAGCGGCACGACAAGGCACCCACCATGGCTGAACTCGACACTCTGGACATCATTGTCCTGGGGGCCATCCTGCTCGGCACCCTCGCTTATTTCACCAAGGGCACATACTGGGGCGTCACCAAGGACCCCTACGCGAATGCTCTTGCCAACGCCAATGGCGGTAAGACCGGCCGCTCGAGGAATATCCTCGAGAAGATGGACGAGAGTGGCAAGAACTGTGTCATCTTTTACGGCTCGCAGACCGGCACCGCAGAGGACTACGCCTCTCGTTTAGCCAAGGAGGGCAAGAGCCGCTTCGGCCTCGAGACCATGGTCGCCGATCTCGAAGAGTACGACTACGAGAACCTCGACGCCTTCCCCTCTAATAAGGTCGCCATGTTCGTCCTGGCCACCTATGGCGAGGGTGAGCCTACCGATAATGCCGTCGAGTTTTACGAGTTCATCATGGGAGAGGACGTCTCCTTCTCCGAGAGCAATGACACCCCGCTCCAGAACCTCAACTTTGTCGCCTTCGGTCTTGGAAACAACACCTACGAGCACTATAACTCCATGGTTCGCAACGTCGATAAGGCTCTCCAGAAGTACGGCGCACACCGGATCGGCGAGGCCGGTGAGGGTGACGACGGAGCTGGCACCATGGAGGAGGACTTCCTTGCCTGGAAGGAGCCCATGTGGGCGGCCCTGGCCGACAAGATGGGTCTTCAGGAGCGTGAGGCTGTCTATGAGCCCATCTTTGGCATTGTCGACCGTGAGAACCTTACCTCTGAGTCGCCCGAGGTCTATCTCGGCGAGCCCAACAAGATGCACCTCGAGGGTACTGCCAAGGGGCCTTTCAATGCCCACAACCCCTACATTGCGCCGATCGCCGAGTCCCGCGAGGTCTTCTCCGTCAAGGATCGCAACTGCCTGCACATGGAAGTCGATATTAGCAGCTCCAACCTGTCCTACCAGACCGGTGACCATATCGCTATTTGGCCGACCAACGCTGGCGACGAGGTGGACCGCCTCCTCGACATCCTCGGACTCCTGGACAAGAAGAACAACGTGATTAGTGTCAAGGCTCTTGAGCCCACCGCCAAGGTTCCCTTCCCCACGCCAACCACGTATGATGCTATTGTTCGATATCACATGGAAATTTGTGCTCCCGTCTCGCGTCAGTTCGTTTCTACTCTCGCCGCCTTCGCCCCCAACGAGGCTGCCAAGTCCGAGATGACCAGGCTGGGTAGTGACAAGGACTACTTCCACGAGAAGACAGGACCTAACCATTACAACATTGCTCGTCTCCTGTCCTCTGTCAGCAATGGGGATAAGTGGACCGGCATCCCGTTCTCCGCTGTCATTGAAGGTCTGAACAAGCTGCAGCCGCGCTACTATTCCATCTCGTCTTCGTCTCTGGTTCAGCCTAAGAAGGTTTCTATCACCGCTGTGGTAGAGAAGCAGATAATCCCTGGACGCACGGAGCCGTTCCGTGGCGTTGCCACCAACTACCTGCTTGCTCTGAAGCAGAAGCAAGCTGGCGATGAGAACCCCGAGCCGTTTGGCAAGACGTACGAGATCACGGGCCCCCGCAACAAGTACGACGGTATCCACGTGCCCGTGCACATCCGTCACTCCAACTTTAAGCTGCCCTCGGATCCCTCCAAGCCTGTCATCATGATTGGACCTGGTACTGGTGTTGCGCCTTTCCGCGGTTTCCTGCAGGAGCGAGCCAAACAAGCCCGGGACGGCGCCACCGTTGGACGCACCCTCTTGTTCTTTGGATGCCGCAAGCCTGAGGAGGATTTCTTGTATCAATCGGAGTGGGAGGTAAGCACGCATCGCGATTGATAGCCCATGCCGGCTCAGATGACTAACCTGCAGCAGGAGTACAAGGAGGCGCTCGGTGACAGCTTCGAGCTGATCACGGCCTTCTCGAGGCAAGGCCCGAAGAAGGTGTACGTCCAGCACCGCCTCAAGGAGCGCGCCAAGGAGGTCAACGAGCTTCTGTCGCAAAAGGCCTTCTTCTACGTGTGTGGTGATGCGGCCAACATGGCTCGCGAGGTCACTGCTGTCCTGGCGCAAATCATTGCCGAGGGGCGTGGTGTTTCGGAGGCGAAGGGAGAGGAGATTGTGAAGAGCATGAGATCCGCAAACCAATACCAGGTACGTGCACTCGACAGGGCTGGGTCCCCGCGGGAGAGACGGTTGCTAACGAATCAAACAGGAGGACGTTTGGTCTTAGATGGTGGGAGTAGGTGACTTCTTTGGGTATGTCAAATGCATGGGAGCGGTTCTATTGTTCTCCCGACGGGCACGGTGTTTGGACTCGCGGGGTTGGCTTTTTGCGAGCGCCGAGCTAGACTGAAGCGTATAAAGGGCACGAGGATAAATCAGGATACAATAGGGACATAATCCGAGGCATTTATCACTCGCTGGTAGTACCCGAATCTGAGAAATACTAGATTCTCTTTTCTTTTTTTTTGGAGACTGGCCGGGACCCCGCGTGGCTACATACTGACTCTGTGAATGGAGTAGGCTTTGTTACCCCCCCGAACGGATACCTACGAGCCGTGGATGTGAACCAGAAGTGACAGGTAAAGTTTGCGTGCTAACTAATATACTGCTGATATATATATATTCATATATGTCTGAGTGAGTGGGATGTACTTGGGGGCTCCCTATTGCGTTTGGTACGCTAAACACATGTCTGCCCATGGATCGTCAGTCTGCAGCTACCGGCAGATTCCCACTTTCGGGCAAGCAAACCTGCATACAGCTAGAACCACAGTCTCGGTTGCGTGCTGTTGAGGACTTGGTCATTGCCGGTGGAGTGCGTGTATTGGATAGACTGTGTGACAGGTTATCCTAGACGGAGAGCTGTGTCTTCGTCTTTGGTGGTACGAGCTCATGGCTTGTACTCTGCCGGCGGCCCGCATGCGGATACACTGCATGATTTCGGTTGTTACGTAGTATACCTGGGATGAGTGATATTCTCACGACGACGACGTTGGAGGTCGCGGAAAGTTTTCGTGGTGCTTGCGATGATGGCTACCTGATTGGGGCGGAGTTGCAGTAGACTGGTCATTTTTCTAGCCACCCAAGATAATGTGATGCCCAAAGGTTTGACGGGTCAATGCAACAGTATCTGTTTGTATCCTGATAGTGATGCTTGCCTTTGTATGTAGTACGAATACATGAATTATGCATTGCAATAGGAGTCCTAATCCTCACAACGAGCCCCATCTGGGGTCTCGAGACAACATCATGAACGAGAGCCTGATCCAACGCCAAAGGAAACTGGGCTAATAATGATACATGATAGATCTGTATTTTGTTGAAGAGGGGCATGCTCTGTCTAATTCGGGTATGATAATAGGTAATAATAATTACTAGCCTGGAGTTTTGTCATGGTCGCCGACTACCCCTTTGTCTACCGCAACCGCTTGGACCGCTGGTTCCATACACGACGATCATGGCGATCCCGCACATCGAATTACCTCGAGTCTTCAAACACGAGTAATAATTCCCAGTATCGTTGCTTGCCGTGTGGATGCTGCGCGCCACAGCTCCCTTGCGCCGGCGCTGCAGGGCCGCTCGTGGCCCAGGAAAAAGCAAATACTGAGCTCCTGCGTCGTGAGGGGGGGAGAGACAGGGCCACGACATGTTCAATATCTCGAGTCCCTTGCACTCTACGAATACCAACCGAGGGTTTACGGAGTAGAAAGGCTGGTATATGATAGCTGAATAAATTTGAAGTTCAGGAACGAATATATGAGTACGGAGTGCCAGTGAATCTCGTTTGTGACATGCTCGACTTGCCGTCTTGGAAGCGAACGGCTCAAAGCGCAAACTACCCGCCCTCAAAGTACGAGACGCCATTAGGATAAGATGGGAAAACAATGCCTGCAAAGGAAGCATGGAGAGGCTTCCATGGATGGGGAAAACTACTATTATTGGTGAGGAGTCGTGCAGTAACTTCTTCTGCGGCTTGCATCTGGCCCGCAACTTGGCCTCCCCCGCCTTGACTCAGGTGTGATTGATGTCTGGTAAAGACCAATCCAGCTCTAGCTGATGTCTTGTCGGATGCCTGCCTCTGGGACGGCACACGGGCAAGTGTAAGCTCTGGCATAAGAGATGCGTTGTCCCCCCTGTCAGCCACCGGAATATCTCTACTTCACCTCTTGACTCTGGGCCGGCGGCTTTTCGTTCTGCATTTGATCAACTCAGTATTATTAGGACCACCGTGTGTTTCCTGTTCTTGGTACAGTTCGCCGACTGTATTGTTACGGGGACCGAAAAGAAACGACCTTTGAACGACATCCTCCACGCCACTTAATGCTTGAGGACGAGACGAACTGGGCAGAACCGCAAACCGACGCAATCCACCGTGTTAATTAATAGCGGAGTCAAGACGCCTCTCCCTGACCTTGATCTGAAGCAGTGCACAACCACTGTGGTTGGCATCTGGAGACTCTTCCACACCAAAACCAGATCCTATCTACAAGCCCTTCGCTGCCCCTCGTACCTTAAGGCGCGACTGCTGTTTCGACGAGAAAGGCCCCTGAGCAAAATTTTGAAGCGTGGAAAAGCCCTTCAACAGAGTCTGAGTTTTGGGCGTTCCTTCTCGATAGCATCGAATCTCACGGTCGTCGGAGAGGACACTCAAGAGGCAGGGCAGTGTCCATCCACTCGAGGTTACGAAGCGCCGCCAAAGCTCTGGTGTCAGTAAAGACCTGCAGACCTTCCATTCCCAGATTCGCAACAGATTCAAAGATTTCTGGAAGGTTCAGCTGTCCTAGCACTAAATTCCATCTCTTGGGGAAAGCGAGACGTATCGGCGCCACCCACCTCTGCGAGCAGTAAGGTCGAACTAGTTCACTAGGTAGGAAAGGAGACCCCAAACGACAGGACACCTCACTCAGAGGAGGAACGGTGATTCAGGCCACAGTCACTGGCCACCATTCAGGAGCCGTCCTCACCTGGTTCTCACCTGGTTCTCACCTGGTTCTCACCTGGTTCTCACCTGGCAGACACCGACTGCACTTGATACAGGCCGTTGACCCACTGCCAGCTGCGAGCAGCTGTCGAGCAGCTGCTTCGGTTCAACCAGACACGTCAGAGGACTGATCGAGCGAAAACCTGGCTGGTATATTTTGACCTCGTCTTCCCGGATCTCCCCTTTGAAAATTTCCTCTTTCCTCACCATCTCTTTCCACCTCGAGACAACGGATTACCAGATTCAAGTCTCGAGTCGTTCTGGCCGTGCAGCAACCCGACACCATCAGGCCCATCTTGCCTCGTATTCTTCCACAACTTACTTCTATCCCAATTTGGCAGCATCTCTTACGCCTTCTGCTGACGCTTCTGGGGACTTCCTACCTAATTCTATTCTTCCCCTCGACTTCCTTGCCATTCTTCCTCTCGACTTCCTTACCATTCTTCCTCTCGGTGCCTTCCTCAGGCTTAGGTAAGTTGGCTCCAGGGCATCTGGGCTTCTTCTCCCCGAGGTCGTCCTCTCTCCTCCTTTTCTCTTTTTTTTTTCTTCCTCGTCTTGTTTTGCTCTTCACAGCATCAACTCGCCGTTCTCTCAATCTTTTCCAACGGTTGATCTTTTTCCTTCGCAATCACCCCATCTTGCTCGATAGCTTGTTCTATCTTACTTACTCTCGCTTCATCTCCCAGTCTTGGTAGCTGCATTTGCCTGCGTTGGCAAGGCCTCAAGCTCTTTGTTCCACCAGGCCATTGGAGTTTCAACAAGAGTGAGTGAACTTCAAACATCCCCGCTTCGCCTCTGATATCCCCTTTTCACTCCTAGGTGAGCACTTATCAAATTCGTACACTCGAATCTTGACACTCGCTCTTCATCCTCTCAATCTTGGAACCGCCACCTAATTCCCATGTTCTGAGACTTTGTATTCGCCTCAGCTTGTTTACATTCTTGACCAGTGGGGGCAAAGCTGACAGATTCTTTCTCTTGACTAGTTTGCTGCTGAATCACTCAATCATTGCCCATCTCCATCATTCTGTCGAGATAATCTGTTGCTATCGAGGTACGTACGATTGACCCCAGCTCTCCCTCTGCTCAAGGATGGAGACATCTACTAGTCTCCATACCAAAACCTCGTTTTGTTTCTCTAGAGAGGCTCCTCAGCAGCAGGTTCCTTGGGGGATATCATGTCTCTTGACCGTTTTTCGTTCCCCTATCTTAAAATTCTATGGGATAGTAGCTGACAGTCACTTCCACAGGCAAACTCAAGTTTTATCATCCTCACGCTTCGATCGAATTCAAAATGGAGGGTAACAACGGAGCCTATTCTTCTAGCATGCCCACGCGTGGCCCCCGCGGCCCTGCTAGCCATATCGCTACCAACGGCAACGGAGCTGATCATGGCACTCTTATGAACCATTTTGGTTCAATGTCTCTTCAAGGCATGGGAATGCCTGGCAACTCTGCTCCCATGCCTGTTGGACCTACTGGCCCCTGGATGGCGTCCATCATGGACAGCATGCATCCTGCTGCCGCTCATGCCCTGCAGCAGAACCTGGCCATGGCCCACAATGAGAACCCTTACTCCCATTTCCAAGCCCCTGGTTATCCCAGTGGCTACTTTGGGTTCCAAATGCCCATGGCTGGCTTGATGCCTTTCACCCCTGGTCGTGCGAACGTTGCTCAACCCCGCGCTGAGCGAGGTCACCCTGATGTTCCTGGCCTTGAGAATCGCCGTGGATCTTACTCAACCAACGAGTCCACTCCTGCGACTCCTTTCTGGGCTGGTGTTTCCCATCGCGAGAACGGTCCTCGTGTCGCGAGCCTCGATCGATCAACCTACACCACCCCTTCTCCTCAGCAGCTGGGCATGGCATCCCTTCACATTGACGCTCGGAAGCCCTCGATTAACATTGCTTCCGATGCTACGCTGGATGAGCTCCTGAAGAAGGACCCGGCCATACCCAAGGCCGTGCCCGCAGTCTTCACCCCTCCTGGCCAGATGAAGAGTGTCGAGCAAAGTCTCGAGAACCGCATCCCCGGTAACAGAAATGTTTACATCCGCGGTCTTCACCCTACCACTGATGATGAGCTGCTCTACCTCTTTGCCTCTCGTTTTGGAGCGGTTGAGACGTCTAAGGCAATCATCGACACTGGTACTGGTGCCTGCAAAGGGTAGGCATAACTTTCCCTTTACTTGGGTAGATGGCTGACATTTTCCAGTTTCGGCTTCGCCAAATTCTATGATGTCCGTGACTCCGAGATGTGTATCCAGGCTTTCCATCGCCTAGGTTACGAAGTTGGCTTTGCCCGGGTGCGTTCCGTTCTCCTTCGTATGAGGTAAGATGGACTGACATCATCTAGGAATCTTTCAACTCCCGTCTCAAGGCCCAAGGGGATGAAGGTTCCACCAACCTCTACATCTCCAACTTGCCCAAGTCGTTGACCGAGGTGGTATGTTGACGATGATCATGGAGAGTTCTATCAATGACCTGACCCTCTGACTAGGAGCTTGGTACCATCTTCCTTGGCTACAATATTCTTTCCAGCAAGATTCTCCGCGACAGCATGGGTAACAGTCGTGGTGTGGGCTTTGCTCGGTTTGTTTTGACTCCCAGGCCGGCCTCGTGTGGAATGATTAACTGAGGCTCGTTCTAGTTTTGAGTCTCGCGATGTTTGTGACGAGGTCATCCGCAAGTTTAACGGTATTGGTATTGGAGAAGAGGGACTTCTCATGAATATTCGATATGCCGATACGCCTGCGCAGAAGGAGCTCAAGCGAGTCACTGCCGAACGCCGCCAGTTCCGCACCAACGAGTACAACATTGGAGCTTATGGCACGCCTCTTGTTGGCCTGAGTCCTGCACTCTACAGCCAGCAAGGCCAGTGGCGACGCAGCGCCGGACCCTCTCAGAGGCGAGTGAGTCCAAGTCGTTGAAATATCATCTTCTGACCTTATTACAGCGACGAGTCGGCTGCAACTCGGGACCACGGGACATCGGGATCTCAGCCTGGTGACTCCCAGTATGAGTTGTCTCGCCGCCAACTTGTTCAGGTTCTGACGGATTGTTTGCAGGACGGCAACCAGCGCGAGCACGGAACCCGCGATCTCCACGCCCAGCTCATCTGAGTGCGACGAGAGTGTCACCATGCAAGCGGATCTGAACTTCGGGGCCGTCGCCAACGCCAGCGCCCAGTCTTCTCCTTCCGCAAAGAAGGAGGCGTCCAAGAAGGAAATCCACTAGCTGCTCATCTGTGCTGCCGTCCTGCATTTTGTTTTGATGTTTATGTTTATGATTCCCCGGCTGTCCCTGATGACGGCATTTGTTCTTGGAACCGTCCACACAGACGTCCTGATAGTATTATGCAATCACGGAACATCTTATGGCCTGAGATAGCTGATACTCATGACGTATTGTGGTAATGGCGCATTTTGACGTTTTTGTACTTTAGATTCGAGAAGGATGGCATTGTGAAAAGGACCTCGAGCAGTGGAGTGGTGGCATAGCATGGATGGTATGGTAAAAACTGAACTGAATGCATTTCATGACGATCTCTCAAACTGAGTCCATGCCCGCACGATAAAACTTGTCATTGAAACACTTGTCTTACTGTGAATGGGTCTGTAAATTTCGTATATATGCTACAAGTGATGGCCATGAAGGGGAACTACAAGAACAAAACCACCACCCGCCAGATAGCGTAATGGGAGAAGCAGGCAGAAGTTTGGTCGAGAAGATTTGAAGGAAATGGAATACCCATACCAGAGAAAGCCGAGTAGTCTGTTCAAGAAACTACACTCTGCTAGTAGGTAGGTGAAATAATATTTAGGTGAGACTCGGGAATTGCCAAAACACTGCCTTCCGGTTCTTGGGGTATCATCGAATCATGTAAGTCTTGATTATTCCCTGCGAATTATACTTAGATGGCCAACTTCTCCATCCCCTGTTTCGCATCTTCCGTTGAGACATCTTGCCCACCACCCGGCAACGTGTTGTGGCTACTAGAGGCGGCCTCGTCAATTTCGTTGGGTCGCTCCTCGTCCTCCTCCTCGTCTTCCTCACTTCCTTCGTCGTCGTCGTCATCATCATCATCATCGTCGGAGACGGGACCATTCTCTGCTTCCTTTGCCTTCTCCCTGATGGCTGCCTCTAAATCTTTCAGCATCTTTTTAGTAAAGCCAGATGCTTCTACTGCGGCATCCAACCTTCTGACTCCCTTCCCAACTGTCTTCTTGGCATCCTTGAAGAATGGACCCTTTTGGGTGCTGGTGAAATAGAATTTTCGTGAGAAGAAGCGTTTGATGCACTCAACGTCCCTGTCGAAGTACATTTCGGCGTTCTGATGCTCCATGGACACCATCTGTGGGAAGTCGATGATGACTGGTTCCAGCAGAATAGTTTCTGTGCCGTCCTCAGACTCTGTCTTCACTTCCTTAATGAGAATGTTGAACTCGTTGAAGTCGCCGTGTATCAGGCCGTGTTTTGCGAGGCGAAGGATGAGATCTATTAATTTTGCGTAGAGTGATGCCGGATCTGGAACCGACGATATCTGTCGTAGGGGAAAGGCGTCTATCAGGGACATGACAATGGTGTGTCGGGAGTGTGCGATCGGATCCGGAACCGGGAAGCCCTCTTCCTTGAGGGCATTCATGAAGGCAAACTCCTTCATGGCGGCTAGTCGCGACAGGTACATCCATGAACCCGACTGCCTGTTCTTGAGGTAGTCTCGATTCGACTTGACGGAACGGAAGGATATGCGCCCAAGTCGGTGGATCTTAAGCACCCGCTGTGTCCCCGTCTCATCGGCGACAATCATGATGTCACTCTCCTTTCCAACTCCAATGCGGCTTCCAACGCTGTACACGTCCTTGCGTGCCGAATGCGTGTGCAATGCGAGGTAGTCTAGCCCGCCGTACGTCAGGCGGTAGCCGTCGTACTTGGCCTCCTTGACGCGCGCGATGAGGCCGACCTTGGCCAGGGCCGAGATACTCTTGTGAACGCTACTGGCGCCGCCGCGGAGGCGGGAAATCTTCTCTATGAGCGGCGTGGGGACGAGTTCGTGGTTCTTGCTGCCCATCTCAACCTGACCTGGTGTGTTAGTGGGTTGGGTGGGTTGAGGGGGAACGTGCGGGTTTCTTACGGCCGTGAGGACGCGCCAGTCCTCGGACGCCAGATGGCGCATTGCTCGCGTATCGAGCAACATGGCTGGGTCGCTTGGTGAAGAGCTGGAGTTTGAAGAATGGTGGATGTAAATGCGACTGGAGGCGAGGAACGTGGGGTCCTTGAAAGCACCCTGATAAAAGTTGGTGGGGGATACAGGAAAATTGACGGATAAGGCTGGCCAAGATCTCTCGTATCTAATCGATACCCTTGTCAAGCTCCTAGGTGGGAGAAGGTAGACATAAAACTACAAGTAGAAACCACAAACTCGGAACTTGCACCGGAATTGAACAGTGTACAGACATGTGATTTTTCAGTTTATAATAGCGTAGAGGGCGAATTAGTAATTATAGTTTCACATTTCTATCTCGCGAATTTCTCCTGGCCGTGGTGTTCGGTCTCAACTGGTCCTGGTTTTTTTGTCACCAGACACTGGAGCTGCTTACATAACACCACGTGACATACGTCTATCAGGCGCCAGCGCCTCACGTAACCGGAGCTACTGCAGCAGCTTGGGTCGGCTGGCTCCATCAGCTTCCATCAACGACGACATCACCGTGCTGCCTCATCAATTTCAGCACCGCACCTCTCAGCCTCCCACTACCAGCCCTCCGCCGTACCCAAGCCCTTCATACTGCGTTGTCGCGCCTAGTTGATCCGTCCTTTTCCTGAGCTTTGCCCTAGACCCATACAAACATGGCTCAGGACAGCGACGTGCCCACGTCGGCAGACAAGGGCAAGGGCAAAGCTACGGAGAAGTCGAAGGAGGATAAGCTTACACTGAACGGAAAGAAGGAGGATGAGAAGAAGGATGGTATGTTTTGTGTGGCACTCTCTTGTGCTCCCGTGACTGACCCATGTCCAGCCGCCGAGGAGGAGCTTAGCGAGGAGGATCAGCAGCTCAAGAATGAGTTGGACATGATGGTGGAGCGCTTGACGGTCAGTCAGCAACGCAATACTGCCATCTTGACAGAGTTTTGGGTCTAATCAGGCGCAGGAGTCGAACGCATCCCTTTACAAGTCCGCCCTAGAAGCCATGAAGACCTCGATCAAGACTTCGACATCATCCATGACCGCAGTACCGAAGCCGCTCAAGTTCCTGCGACCACATTACGAGACATTGACGAAGCTTTACGATGAATGGCCGGATGGTGATGACAAGACCTCTCTGGCGGACGTGCTGTCAGTGATTGGCATGACCTTCTCTGACGAGGACAGGCAGGATACCCTCATGTACCGCCTGCTCGCACCTTCATCAGATATCGGCTCTTGGGGCCACGAATACGTTAGGCATTTGGCGCTAGAGATTGGAGAGGTTCACGCGAAGAGGCTCGCCGAGGAGAAGCCAACTAAGGACCTGGTTGATCTTGCGCTAACCTTAGTGCCGCTGTTTATCAAGAGCAATGCTGAAGCGGATGCGGTGGACTTGATGAGCGAACTAGAGATCATCGACGATATTCCCCGGTTCGTTGACGAAAATACCTACGGCAGGGTGTGCTTGTACATGGTTAGCATGGTCAACCTACTCACTTATCCCGATAACGAGACCTTCCTCCGAACTGCGCACAATATCTACCGTACGTACAACCAGTACACTCAAGCCATGGTCCTTGCCATCCGACTCCACGATATCGACCTCATCAAGAGCGACTACGAGAGCGCGCCTGATCCAGCTCTGAAGAAGCAGATGGCATTCCTAATTGCTCGCCAAAAGATCGTTGTTGACTTCGCAGTCAATGGGGCCGATGAGCAGGAGGAATTTGAGTGCATGGGCAACATGCGGTTGTCGGAACACTTCAGGTCCCTGGGCAAGGAATTGAACATCTTGGAACCCAAGACGACCGAGGACATCTACAAGAGCCACCTGGAGAGCAGCAGAGTTGCCGGCATGACCAACCTGGATTCGGCTAGACACAACCTTGCTGCTTCGTTTGTCAACGCCTTTGTCAATGCTGGATATGGCAACGACAAGATGATGCTCGTCGATGCAGAGAAGGAGTCTTGGGTCTGGAAGACTAAGGCGGACGGCATGCTTTCGACGGTCGCTTCGCTGGGTACTTTGATGATGTGGGATGTTGAGGACGGACTCAGCAAGATCGATAAGTACACCGATGCCAGGGAGCCAGAGATCCAGGCGGGTGCTATGCTCGCAATCGGTATTATGAACTCCGGTGTAAGGATAGACTCCGACCCCGCCCTGGCTCTCCTAGGCGAAAAGTTGGAGAACCAGAACCCCTTGATCACGACAGCTTCCATCATGGGACTCGGTCTCGCATATGCGGGGTCTAATAAGGAAGACCTTTGCGAACTACTGCTGCCTCTCATCTCCGACTCAAGCCAAAGCATGCAGATTTCTGCTATGGCGGCCCTTACCTGCGGTCTGATCTTCGTCGGCTCCTCTAACGCTGAAGTCAGCGAGGCCATCGTCACGACCCTGATGGACGATGACCGCAAAAAGCAGCTGACGGACAAGTGGACAAGATTCCTCGCGCTTGGCCTGGGACTCCTTTTCTTCGGACGCCAAGAAGAGGTTGATGTCATTTTGGAGACATTGAAGGCTATCGATCACCCCATGGCTAAATCAACAGCTGTGCTGGCTGAGATTTGCGCCTGGGCAGGCACCGGGGCTGTGCTCAAGATCCAAGAACTTTTACATATTTGCAACGAGCACCAGGAAGAGTCGGACGAGAAGAAGGGCGACGAACTGCTGCAAGCATACGCTGTTCTTGGCATCGCCTTGGTGGGCATGGGAGAGGAAATTGGCCAGGAGATGGTCTTACGTCAGTTTGGTCACCTCATGCACTATGGTGAGGCCAATATTCGCAAGGCTGTGCCGCTGGCTATGGGTCTCGTCAGCCCTAGCAACCCTCAAATGAAGGTCTATGACACACTTTCGAGGTATAGTCATGACAACGATCCCGAAGTGGCCATGAACGCCATCTTTGCCATGGGTATGCTTGGAGCCGGCACCAACAATGCCAGGTTAGCCCAGCTGCTGCGACAGCTAGCCAGCTACTATCATCGTGACCAGGATGCCCTCTTCATGGTCCGAATTGCTCAAGGCCTTCTGCACATGGGCAAGGGAACACTATCGCTGAACCCCTTCCACACTGACCGCCAGGTCCTGTCGCGGGTCTCGGCAGCGGGTCTCCTGACCACCATGGTCGCATTGATCGAACCCAAGGAGTTCATCACCTCCTCCTCCCACTATCTCCTCTACTACCTCGTCACCGCCATGTATCCCCGATTCCTTATCACTCTTGACGAGAAGCTCAACCCCATCAAGGTCAATGTCCGTGTGGGCCAGGCTGTGGATGTTGTCGGCCAAGCTGGTCGGCCCAAGACCATCACTGGCTGGCAGACGCAGAGCACGCCTGTCCTTTTGGGCTATGGTGAGCGTGCGGAGCTTGAGGACGAGGAATACCTGAGCCTCAGCAGCACACTAGAGGGTCTGGTCATTCTGCGAAAGGTGCGTCTCTATCTCAAACCACGCCGGTCATATTTCATAGCTAACACGTTACAGAATCCGGATTGGGAGGAGGAGAAATAGACGGTCAGGCTAGGAAACTGGAGTTGGCAACGTCTTGGGAAGCCATGGAAACAAGCGACGGGGCTGTATAGTAATTTTGACGTGCGTGTAAGCCAACAAAAGGATTTAACGCAAATTCATAGACGGCAGAAGTCGCAACCTTGATACGAATGGGTCAATGGAAAGTATGTTTTCTATTCATAAAGTCGTAATATCCAACGTGTTCGGTGATATGCAAAGGTAGCTTGCGCTTCAGACTATAAACAACCGCCATTGGCGGTAGGGCCCCAATACTGATGTGCAGGAATTTGCATGGGGCGCCTAACTCTCTACTCAAGATAAGGATTAACGATGATGGGACATCACCAATTCTCCGGACCGAAGTGCTCCCCCTCGGAGAGCGTCCTATAGGGGCAGGCCTGCCAGTCACAACCCTGCTTGTACACCTCGGTGCCCCACCAGCTGAAGTTGCTCATCCACCCGGGGTATATGAAGCCGAAGAAGACGGCGACGATGCCAAAGGCGAGGCCCGAGTCGAGGGCGGCGCTGAGGGTCATGGTGTACTTGGCCCACCAGGCGCTGGCGCGGCGCTTGATGTGGTAGTTGAAGACGTAGCAGACGAGGGCCCAGACGGAGAAGTTGAGGCCTGTGGCGGGGGGGATCCAGGACATGGCGCCGAAGATGACGGGGAGGTTGACCTTGCGCAGGAGGCTGTGCTTCCGGCGGCGGGCGTAGAGCCAGAGGGGGATGGGGAGGATGGCGCCCAAGGGGAAGCACCAGACGAGGGCGCGGTAGTTGGCGTTCGGGCCGAAGAACTCGCCGACGCCGACGACGCCCCAGAGGATGGAGCCGTTGAAGTGGACGCGGGCGATGGGGCAGGTGAAGCCGTTGACGGCGGCCGAGGTGCAGAGGCCGCGGACGTTGGCGAACATCCAGTTGAGGACGCCGATCTGGGTGACGGAGGCGACGAGGGTGGCGACGACCTGGACGGTGAACATGATGCGGGGTGGGATTTTCATGTAGTGGCCCAGCTTGAGGTCTGCGGCGAACTTGATGCCCTGGGCTGACGAGATGTAGCCGTAGGTGACGAAGACCATGTTGGCAATGGGGCGGCCGGGGAAGACGACGCCGCAGATGAGCTGGCAGATGAGGTAGATGGAGCTGTGCTGATTGGTGACAGCCATGATGATGCCGTTGGGGATGAAGAAGATGGCGCCGATGGCGAGTGAGAGGAGGAGTCCATACCACGGGAGGTGGACGGGGTAGCTAAGGGAAGGTTAGTGATGGGGGGCTCAGAGGGAGGCAGCGGCCTCTATATGACTTACTACTCAACTAGGAACACGCCAATGGCTGTCATGGATACAAATGTGATGAGATACCATGACATGGGCACGTCCTTGTACCGCTTCATTAGGCGGTTGTGGATATCTTCACGGCTCAGCAAGCCGTCCGCGTTGGATGTCGATCTCGACAACCTCGCGTAACTATCACCGTCTCCGGATGATTCCTCGCCATCCATGGAGTCCGAGACGGGCTGGTATTCTGGCTTCCCATCCGCCCGTGCTTCAGCCAAGGCTCTCTTCCAGCTCCTCCAAATATCCTGACCGTGCCAGCAGGCCGTGTGAGTTAGGAGGGCGGCGAGTCCAGCAAACTGCACGCCGTAGCTTAGCATGTACGTAACAGGTAAGAAGACGCGGCTGTAGTTCTGGTACGCTTCCCGGTCAAAGACAAAGTCCGGTGTCAGGATCTTGGTGACGTTGTATATGTTGCCGGTATTGTCGAAGACGGCGGTGGAGATGATGGGCATGTAAGAGGTGTACAGGACATTGGCGTAGTACATAATTGGTGCGATGATCCACATTACAACGGTCAGTCCTCCTATGACGTTGACCGCAGCCCAGAACGGGACCAGCAGGGGCGAGCCGATATATGTAATTTGCGCCCAGTCAAAGGTCACGGGGAATAGCCCCAGGCCGGACGAGACGCCAAAAAGGTTGGCAACGACAACATTCTTGGGCGCAAACCAGGTGATGACGCCAAAGTAACTGAGCGCGGGCATCAGGAGCCCTGGCAGGAAATAGAAGAAAAACGAGGCAAGGAAGATGATGTAGAAAAAGTTCCATCGGCTAATGGTCCAGCCATTGGCAGGCTTGTTATCCTGCTTGTGCAAAGTGCCGAACATAGCGGCAGACATGAGAGTTCCTGGCCAGATCATGCCGCTGGGCCGGACGAGGAAGCGCCGGGTGAGCCCCGCAAACCCGTAGCCCAGAACCTGGGTCGATATTGTCAGGAGGAGCTGGTAGAGGATGGGTGCGTGTTGGTTGTAGAATTTGGTCTGCTCGACGATGACGTCGGTAGCAAAGGCGAACCCAAAAGCAACATTACTGCTAACGTAGACGCAAGTGTGTTCCTTTTCGTTCCACCTCCCCTGAGCCAGCCAGAGGCGCCAGGAGCTCGTTTTCCTGGTCTGGGGCAAGGAATCCGGCCTCTCGATGAGGGATAGGGTGCGCTCCCCATCTATAAACTCCTCGGCGGGGTCGTGCGACCGCTTCAGCAGAAAGTCCCATAAGTGGCCCATGGGGTGGACAAGAAGCAGAGCGATGACGGGAGTGATGGCTACACTCGGGTATCTCAAAGAAAAGAAGAGATTGGTAGAAGATCCGAGTATAGAGAACAAGATGGACAGAAACCACATGCGGGGTGTATTTATGGACAAGGTCCTGTCGTCGGTCGGGGGTACGGAGGCTCGGACGGCCTCGTGGGGGGAATTGTCGTCCCCGTGATAGTCCGAGGCAGCATATTGGTCCTCGTCCTCGTCATCCACCAGAGGGATATCTTCTGAGGTATCAGTCTTCATATCCTCCTCGACGATTCCGCCGGCTAGGGGTGCATCTGCCATGCCGAAGCGCCCCTCGAGGCCGGAGACGAGCATGGCGCCATCTAGCTCCTCGGAGACTCTGGAGCGCCTCGAGGCATTGCTCCTGGTGGTGCCGGACACCCTGCGCAGCTGGTGGGGTGTATTGGTGTTATCGTCGCCATCTTCGCTGCTGGTAGAAGAGGCATTGCGGCTCGCGGTGTGGGATACGGAGCCGTAGGGACCCTCGGGACGGTTGTTGGACGAGGCGGCGAGGAAGGGTGACCTCTGGGAGGCCATGATGTCAGGATCGAGGCCGTCTTGTTCGACCGAGGCGATGGGGTGAGGAGATGCTATCGCCTCGTCGCCAGAGCCGGGAGATTCATGGACATATTGAGATGGCGACGGGTGTGAATTGGAAACCCGGTCAAAGTCGGAGTCAGAGTCGGCAGCCGTGCCAAGGTCAGCGTCGGTGTCGTCGGTCTGTGCCTGTGTGGTCAGATCAGAGCGCGATTTGGCAGGCTGTAGGGGCTGTAGGGGTACAGCCTGGTGCTCCAGGTGCAGATTCGCATGCGCACGGGTGGAGCTGGGATGGGAGCTGGATCCGAGGCTGGATCTTGTCTGGGAGAAGTTGGTGTCGGCGTTGGCTTGACTTTGTCGGCGCATGGCGGGGCGTCACTGTGAATGTGGGGAGTGTCGACTAGGTATGCAGACACTTGGCGGGTGGTGGGAGGAGATGAGTCAAGCTGCGACATCCAATGGCGTTTGGGGGGCTTCCCGTGTCTCAAAAGTCCGTGCTGGAAGTGGTGGTGGCCTAATTACGACTCCGTACGTAGGTCTAAGATGCCAATCGCCTGTACGAGATACGGATCCTGGAGAAGATGATGTGATGGCTGGGCGAGTGCGTTGCGGCGTGGCAGCGTTGCAGCGCCCAGCGTTAGCTCCAGCGGCTTCAGCGGCATGTACCGGCATCCCCAGGCAGCACTGCAGCACTGCAGCACCGCAGCACTGCACCAGGCAGGCATGCAAGGTTTTTACAGCCGTCGCTGAAAACGGGGCGCCACCGGGTTCTGTGCTGTAATCAATCAGATTAGATAGCGTGACATAATTCATTGTGATATGACCCCGGATAGCTCCACATAACCTGGTCGTTTATTTTGTCATTGTACGGATACCGTGGACCAGACGTGCGTTTCATCGATTCATTCACGGATCATTTCCGTCCCAGGCCAACATCTGGGTTGAAACTTCACATTGTCGCATATGAGAAATTTAATTAGAGTTTGGTACTTATTCCGTCAATAACGTGGTTGAGATCCTCGTGGCCCTGGCATCACCAGACCCTGAGGTTTGGCGTTGCTTTTACAGTACTGCCCGAGGCGGGGGCGGGGTTACTAGTCAGTCGTATTACAGTGGTATACAATGGCACTACAGTCTTCGACTCCGAGCTCGGAACTCGATCCGAGACAACGACCTCATAACCACCTCGCATGGCCGTGAGATGATTGAGCCACCACAGCCCGCTGAGTCTCTTGACATTTCAGCAATGGCCACGTCGCTAACGGCTGCTAAGCAGCAGCTGCGAGCTCTGATGAAACAGAGGCTCGCCAACGTCTCCCAGGAATCTGTCCTCTCTCAGAGTACGATCCAGCCTTGAAATTCATCCGGGACAACTCGTCTTTGCTCACCAGACAACCAGGTCGTCAGATATTTGAAGCTCTGCAGAAGTTCAAGCCTTACAAGGATGCACGGCGTATCAGCATATACCTCTCCATGCCCGCGGCAGAAATCCAGACGGATGCCATCGTGCGCCATGCCCTGAGCGCGGGGAAGCAAGTCTTCATCCCCTATCTCCACAAGTCGCCCTTGCAGACGCCCGAGTCCCCCAAGCGCGTCATGGACATGGTCCTCCTCAAGGGCATCCAAGACTATGAGACCCTGAAGCGAGACCGTTGGGGAATCCCCAGCATCGATCCCGAGACGGTCCACCAGCGCCAGCGCGTTCTCGGGCGTCCGGACACCCACCACTCAGAGCTGTCTACGCTAGATCTGATGCTCCTTCCCGGAGTGGCTTTTGACTTTGACTCGACCGGCTCTGTGAGGAGATTGGGCCACGGCAAAGGTTTCTACGACTTCTTCCTCAATCGCTATCTCGCTAGGCAGGGGCTCCACGCCGACGACGATAGCTCCCTCCAGCTGTACGGTCTCGCTCTGACGGAGCAGCTTCTAGATCCAAAGTCGGGCGAGGAGGTGCCTACGGGACCGCTAGACCGGCGACTGCACGGTCTGGTTTTGGGCACCGGGGAGATTAGAGAGTCAGACGTACACGGTCCCGTTGGATGAAGGGTGAACTTTAATTGTTCAACAACTCAACGGCCCAAACGCCATCCTACGCTTCCATGGACTCCAGGCGGTGGGTAGGGATGCTGCAGGTCTCAGACTCTCTAACCTATGCATCTGAAGATATGAGGCTCTAAAGGACCGAACCGAATGCGGCTTCTCCTCTCAGCTGGCGTCTGAGGACATCATCTGAAATATTCCCACGCTGATGTGGGCGCATTGATGGCGCCTTTTTCCACACCAAAAGATGGTGATGTAGTTATATGCTTTATATTGAGGCCAGACCAGCACTGTAAGAACTTGGGAGATTGGGGCCTGTTGAAGGTTTGGGGATGGGTTCAAGTTTGGTAAGGTATTTGTCTGCCTACGAGGGGCCAAACATTGATGTACCTAGACGGTGACAAAAAGATGTAGACGCGGGGATCAGCATCTCTCGTCGGTGTCCGAATTACAGAAAACGCAGAAGGAGGCAAAATAATGTCAAGTGTGACGAAGGAATTTAACAAATCAAGCTTGGTGAATACAATGCAGCAACAGCAACACTATCTCGACGGCGCATATTTGCATTCGATTAATCACCTATTCGTATCCGTACTGGGGACAGAATGATTTTGTCACCCTCTCGTTGCCCCGGTCCCCCCAATGCTGGCGGAGGTGGAAAAACCCCCGCCGGTCATGGGTTGGTCCTGGTTCAATTTGCCCCGCCAATGCGTGGCTCCACATGTCATCACTTTCGGTGCAAACAGAGGAACATCGTCTCGAGGTGGGCGCTGAATGCTTCATGTTGAAGACATCCCACCTCCTCGTCCTGTGAGCGTTGTCGCCCACCCTACTCCCCATTTCGAAGCCAGAGCCTCTTCAGGCCCTGACCGACCCTCTGCTAGCACTCAGTGATCACCCTGTGCTACTTCGATCTCCCTCCCGCAGCCTCACGTCACCCGCCCACGTCGACCTACCCATGCGCCTGCCCCTCCTCCGCGCGACTTGAGCTCCGTTTGCGCAAAAGGCATCTCTATTTCCTCCATCGCTCCCCCACACCATGGCTACAAACGGCAGTGAGGAGGGCTTTGCGCCCTCAGATGTCCTGGCGGCGGTCATGACGATGCGGGGTGGGCAGCAAGAGAGCAAGAAGAAGGCTCATGAGTACCTGGAGAGGTTCCAGAAATCGGTGCGCCGTGGCCCCTTGTCGCAAAGACCTACGATGACTAACTCGACTGTCGTATAGAAAGGCTCCTGGGCGACAATAGTCGGGATTCTGCAAGAGGGCGCGGAGCCTGAGGCAACCCTGTTCGCAGCCATCACCCTCCGTGGAAAGGTTGGCACTGTGACTCCCTGCGACTTCTAACCCGGCCGCTGACATTGCAGATCACCTACGATCTTTCAACTCAGGTCGCCCCGAGCGAGCTTGAATCCCTCCGAAACCAGATACTCCTCCTCCTGCAGCGCTATGCTGCCGGGCCCAAACCGATTCGGGTCCAGCTCTGCGTGTGCCTGGCCATCCTGGCCATCCAGATGAAGGACTGGAACGACGTGCTCTCCTCGGTTGTTGGATCGCTCAGCAGCAGCCCTGAGAGCCATGCCGCCATACTCGACTTCCTGCGGGTGCTCCCCGAGGAAGTCACCGAAGGTCGAAAAATCACTCTGTCTGTACGTGGAACGCGCAACCAACGGCCGGGACAGTATCCTTCTCGACTTCTCCACGGCCGGTCGATACCATCAGGGGCATAAATCTAATACTTGGAATTAGGAAGAGGACCTTGTCGTCCGGACGGAAGTTTTACTGGCCAACAATGCTGAACACGTCGTGCAGCTCCTGATCAACTACTCACAGTCATCACGTAAGTTGCGGGAACCCTCGCTACCGTAACGCCTGCCCTGCTAAATTCGTATCCCTAGCTGCCGCCTCGAAGAATCCCCAGTTGATGGAATGCCTTACCTCGTGGCTCAGAGAGGTGCCAGTCGCCAAGGTCGTCAACTCGCCTCTTCTCGATATTGTTTTCAACGGCGTGGCGAGCGACGAGTGCGCCCAGGAGGCCTCGGAATGTCTATGCACGATGCTGAGAGAAACCGCCGATGTTGACGAGAGCCAAGATGTGATCCAGGCCCTCTTCCCTCGCGTCATCTCCCTCCAGCCGCAAATTAACCAGGTGGTCGAAGAAGAGGACACGGAACGATTCAAGTCGTTGACCAAGATCTTTGCGACAGCTTCAGAGTGCTGGGTCGTTGGCATCGCTCGCCAACCCACACACTTCAAGCCTCTAGTCGACGCGGTGCTGGAGTGTGCTGCGAAGGATAAGGACAAGGATGTTATCGAGTTCACCTTTGACTTCTGGTATGATCTTAAGCAGTATCTTGTTCTGGAAAGATACATCGAGAGTCGACTGGTCATGGTCGACGTCTACTCCAAACTGGTGGATATACTTCTCAGCCAGTTGCGCTATCCTCAACCCGACGGAAACGAGGCAGACCTGTTTGATGGCGACCGCGAGCAGGAGGAGAAATTCCGGGAGTTCCGTCATAAGATGGGAGATACTCTGAAGGACTCGTGCGAGGTTCTGGGCATCACGGAGTGTCTTAACAAGGTGCTCCATGCCATCCAGCTCTGGATGCAGAAGTATGCCAATCAAGTGACCGAGAACTCTGTCCCCCACTGGCAGGAGCTCGAGGCCCCTCTCTTTGGCGTGCGCGCGTTGGGGAAGATGGTCGGAAAGGATGAGAGCATTGTGCTGCCACAGCTCATGCCGCTCCTTGTGCAGATCCCGAACCACGAAAAGCTCCGTTTTGCTACTATCATGGTCCTTGGCCGGTATACCGAGTGGACTGCCGCGCACCCAGAGTACCTCGAACCTCAGTTCAACTACATTGTCTCTTCCTTCTCCTCAGACTCCAAGGAGATCACTCGAGCCGCTGCTCTCGCGATGAAGTTCTTCTGCCAGGACTGCAAGCACCTCCTTAGCGGGCAGGTACTGCAGCTGCAGACCTTTTACGACTCAGTGCTGGATAAACTTCCTGGAGTAAGCAAGGAGGAAATTACAGACGGCGTTGCCAATGTTGTCGCTGTTCAGCCCATCGAAGAGATCTACCGCCTGCTCAAGGCGTACTGCGACCCCCTGGTCCAGAGGCTGATGGATAAGGCAAACGCTGCCACCGACGACGAGAGCAAGTTGGCACTAGCTGGTAAGTCGTCCCCCTTGCAGCATTGAAGTGCGGGATATGATTGCTGACATGTGCTGCAGATCATCTTCAGTTGATTGTCATCTTCATTCAGAACGTGATGCCGATAGTGAACCCTGGCCAGGAAAACCCAGCCTTCAAGTA
Source organism: Amphichorda felina (assembly GCA_016490725.1). Classification (NCBI taxonomy): domain Eukaryota; kingdom Fungi; phylum Ascomycota; class Sordariomycetes; order Hypocreales; family Bionectriaceae; genus Amphichorda; species Amphichorda felina. Next base: position 103,152 of record JAEMHR010000067.1, on the reverse strand, counting down.
TTGGCAAGGAGTGTTCCCTATTCTGGCCACAGTTCTGGACAACTTCCTGAATTTCAGCCCCATTTGCGAGCAGGTGTGTCGGTGCTGGAGAAACATGGTGATTTCATACCGCACCGCCGTGGCCCCTCTCCTACCCGAGTTGGCCAACAAGCTCGCGAGCGGGTTCAGTGCCTCGAGGGAGGGTTCCTTCCTCTGGGTAACGTCAGCCATCCTGCGAGAGTTCTCTGAAGACCGGGAGCACGTGGATCAGGCCACCACCGACAACATCTACAGCTTCTTCGAGGCACAGACCACTGCTTTCCTACGGGTCATGACGGAGCTACAGCCCAAGGAGCTTCCCGACGTTATCGACGACTTCTTCAGGCTCATGATTGATGCATTGCTGTACTACTCTCAGCGTCTCATTCCGTCGCAGCTCATGAACCCGATTTTCGAGGCGGCGATTTATGCCCTGACCCTGGAGCAGCTCGACCCGCTGTCTTCGACTCTTCATTTCCTGCGGGATTTGCTTTCCTACGGAGGCAATAACCCGGCCACTAGTGACAGGATACCTGAGCCTGTTAAGGCCCAGATCCAAGGGATTGTCAAGGATATGCTGATGAGAAACGGGCCAAGCCTGGTGAAGCAGGTGATGGCGGGAATGATGATCACGTTCCCCCGAGACTGTTTTGCGGATGGCAGTGGCGTACTCCTAGCCCTATTCGAGCTCCTTCCGGCCCAGACTACCGAATGGGTCTCACAGACGATTCATATGCTCCCTCAGGGGACTGTCTCGCCTGTCGAAGCGGACCGGCTGATGGTCAAGATCAGGGACACTCTTCAGCGCCCTGGGGACGGAAACATTAGGAATGTGCGTGTGCTACTCCAGGACTTCACAAACACGTACCGTCGCCGGAATGTCGCGCCACGGGATGGCCTCGGCCAGCTCGAGGCTGCACGGTTCCAGTTCTCTGGATGAAGTGGACAGAGAAATCAGGAGTTTGCTTGGCCCTGAGGCTGCCCGACGCCGAATGACTGTTGTGCGGATCCGACCTACTGTGGGAGAACGCAGGAAATGGCTTGACACGCCCACGAAGGAGTGTCCCTTGGGAAGGAGTGTTTCAGGATGAGGAATTTGATGGGTGGATGGGAGTTAATTAGGCGAGATGTAAACCAGCGGAGGTAGAAGATATGGAGTACTAGGTTGATGGAGAGTTCTCCTCTCTGGAAGATGCGGACTTAGTTTGACGGGCATCGCAGAAGAACATAGTGCCACGTATGTAGACGGTAGCTCGACGGTTGCAGATGCAGATTTTCTTAGCCGTGGAGAAAATAGATACAACTCAGCATGATTTCCATGGGGTGCCCCCTTGCTCTTGTGCATATTATAGTACATAGTACGGATACTACCAGTATCTCCTATGTAGTAGTAGCAGTACTAGGATGCCCATCTACCCCAGAAGTTGATCTCGGCCCCGCATCCGGCCCCACACGGACCGTCGCCGGGCCCGGATGACCGGGGGACGTTAGGACGGCATACCAAGCAGCAGTACAAGGGAGTTGAAGTGACACGACTTGCACGCCTTGGCTAGTTTACTCCGCTGCAGCTTGTAGCCTCCAAAAATCCATGCCAAGTGTCGGCCGGCCGAGACAAATAGACGCGAGCACAGCCTCTCCTGTGTCGTGGGGCATCATATATCGCATATTCAGCCCCGAAGAGGTCTGGGCGTGCGTGGCGTGCGTTGAATCTTCTCATGGCGCGGCGACGTATTACTAAATCCCATTCTGGAGCTTCTCGCCATGCATGCTGTTGATTCGTTCGGGGCCCATCGTGCCTCTTCTTGACCTGTCAGCCTGCAGTAGTGCAGGGCGTGTCATCTTTCCGGCTTCCGTGGCGCGCAGCGCCTAGGGCCGAAAGAAACCGCCCTGTCGAGTACTAAGTAGTCGATAGTGGCCACCATGGGTAGCTTAATTCCGACCTCGGCGTCCGCCAATACTCATCCGTGGATATGTTTCGGTGCTTTACAACGGACACGTACCAGTTTAAGACCCTTCTCGCTGGAGCTGATCCTTTCTCTACCGAGCACACAGGTCAGGCAGCCATGGCGCAAGAGAAAGTCTATCTCGTACCGTGGAATCCGGAGGACGAGCAGCAGTACCAGCGAATGTACGACCAGAGAATCGGCTGCGGATGGCGCGAGGGCGAGGTGGACGAGTGGAAGCAGAAGCAGCTTGAGGGCACCAAGGTTCTTTACTGGATTGTGAGCTGCCGTCTAGATCCTAAAGCGCCGGACTACTGTGAATTAACCTTTTCGAGCAGGTTCTCTCAGCTGATCTACCTCATCGGGACAAGCTGTTGGCGGACCATATTGAAAAGTACCCCGTGGTAGGAGGCTCGCACAGGATTGCCTGATGGCCCTGATCTGACGCACCTCTCAGGAGAAGGAACCTCTGAAAGACACTTTAAAGTCCGTGAACGGTGTCCCGAGAATTCCTACAGGCAGGGACTTCATCCCCATCGGCCACACAGCCCTCCAGCTGTGCCCCGAACTCATCGAGCGCTTCGGCCTCCCGTCGTCAACCGTCCGAGTCACATCACTCTACGTCTCATGGTATCTCCCCTTCCCCCCCCCCCTTTGCAACTGCTCATCCGTCTTCTCTCCAAGAAAAACATCCCAAACTCACAATCCCCACCCCAGGGCCCTCCAATCCGCCGGTTTCGGCCGCAGCGCCATGTCCCAGACCGAGCGCATCGCCGCGCAGCCCCCCCACGGCGCCACGCTCGTCGTCCTCGACACGATCCAGCGGGAGATGCAGCTCTCGGAGAACTACCTCTACCTCATGTACGACTCGCGGGGCATAGGGCGCCCCGCCAGGGTCCGCTGCAACCAGGACTGGTACGGTAGCCTGGGGTACGGCGTCGTCCCCAGCGAGCGAGTCGAGTCCTACCCGTGGAGGAACGAGGCGACGGGGGAGATGAGCGCCCTTCCCATTGTGTGGATGACGAAGGCGGTTGTCAATTGATTCTTGTTGTTTAAGTGGCAGCGCGTTCCGTTTTCTTTTCCCCGCAAAGAACATGACAGCTCCGGTGGCCCGCGGACAGGGAAGGGTGAGGGCAGTGATGATGATATCAGTGCCAACACGTCGGACAGAAACTTGAGGTACACAGACCGACCCTTTTCTGGACTCCTGGGAGAAAGATCAAGAGCCTCCCTAATATACTGGGGTGATATCGCATCATGTCAAGCAGTCTTCTTTCCAGAATGGACAAGACCAGGCATGTTCCGCATAACATCCAAGGTGGTAGAAGGATAAGAAATTACAGGTTGAAGTATCGGATATAAAACTAAGGTAGACAGAAGACCGCAGAGAAAATCCCCAGTATGTAGTTGAATCGAGGGAAGAATGACACAAGACAAAGAAAAAACAATTCCCTGCCAGATATATATCCGGGGAAGAAAAGAGGACATGTAACCCGCGAAAAAAAAAAACAGAAGTCTTCTCCCCCCTCCCCCCAAAGTCGCGCGTACGGAATACATGATGACATGCGCCTTGGGAACAACCCCGGACGTAGATCGTTACGCCCCTCCCTCGTTCTTGGTCTTCCCTGTGTCTTGCCGCTCCCGTGCTTTCTTCTTTTCCGCTGTGGACCTTTCCTGGTTCGCCGACGGAGAATGTGCCATAAAAGGGTATGCGTCGAAATACATGTCGTCAACCAGCGCGAGTCGCTGTTGGTTTCGAGATCGGTTGCTCCAGCAAGTATGCCGCTGCTTCGAAAAAAAAAATTGGGAAGTCCAAGATATCGTCCCACCAGAACCTGACTCCTCGTTTGATGCAAACAAAATTTTCTCTGGGCTGTTTTTCTTTTGGCTTGGTATGGTCATCCGCCATCACATCGGTCGTGAGTTGGCCCAGCGAGATGTCTCCCGCGGGCTGTTGTTTTTGGTCGCCGTTCGCCTTCCAACCCCCTGTTCCCCTCTGCCGTCAATCGCATCGCATGCAGGCTTTACATGATGACGCACTTGGAGCAGCAGCCAGCCTCTTGCTCACCGCCATCCATGTCCATCTGCTTCGGAGGGCCATTCAGGCCGCCGCCGCTGCCGCTACCCGTCGAGTAGCCCTGCATCTCACGGTTATATCTGCGGATCTCACGAACGATGTCGTAGAAGGCCTTCTCGACGTTCAGGCGGGACTTGGCCGAGGTCTCGATAAACTTGCAGTTGAACGAACGCGCCAGTGCCTCACCCTCTAGAATAGGACACCAGTTAGACAAAGCTCCAAGAACCATGGTGGGGGTCAGCCCAATGTCGCCCACGTACCTTGCCTGGAGACTTCACGCTCGCCCTCGAGATCGCACTTGTTGCCGACCACGACCATGGGGAAGTAGTCCTTGTCCTTGACGCGCAGGATCTGCTGCTCGAAGGTGGTAATCTCCTCGAAGCTTTGACGGGACGTGATATCGTAGACGAGGAGGAAGCCCTCTCCTGTCCTCATGTACTGCTCGCGCATGGCGCTGTACTCCTCCTGGCCGGCGGTGTCGAGAACGTCGAGTAGGGCGACCTCATCGTCAATGTCGCACTGCTTGCGGTACGAGTCTGGCCGGTGATCAGCAATTGAGCCTACACCACCCGTGGATGGAGGGGAAGAAGGACTGCGACTCACCTTCAATTGTCGGGTCATACTCGTCGACGAAGTGGCTCTGGATCAATTGGATGGTCAAGCACGATTTGCCGACGCCGCCTCCGCCGACAACGACGAGCTTGTACTCTCGTAGGAACTGGTGGCGGAAAGCAGATGTCAGCACAGGGCGCAGCACGCAGGCAGCTGGCAGCTGGGGAATCACGGTCGCACCTTGGTTGACGTAGCCATTGCGTCTGGAGTTGTGGATGTGGATGAGGTGGGTTGGATGGCAACGAGCAGCAGCTCAGAGCAGTAGCTATGGGGAGGAGAGCTTCAAGGGGGAAATTGACTCGCGCTGGAGCAGGGGTGGCTGGCGGTGGAGCGCTAGGTCTCGTACGGCACGGGGTGAAGGATGGTTGGACCGCAAGGGTTTGGCAACGACGACGAAGAGGGCGACAATGACGACGGGCGTGAACGAGGGTCTAAAGGATCAATGGAGAGGCAAAGTCGGACGTGCAGGATTTACGAGAGAAGGAGAGGAAAGACAGGCAGGAGGATTGATTGATTTGCGGCGCGCTGGGATGGCGGTGGTTGGCCAACTTGGCTCGCTGGGCAGATGATAGGGGACGGCGGGTTGGACAGGGACGAGAGGAGCGAAGAGGAGCGATGCCTGAGCCCTTAGGCGAGGTACAGTCGTAGTCGGCAGATTTTAGCGATTTTAGCAGGAGCTAAGACGAGACGGTGGCCTTCAGTGGAAAGAAGGTGTACTTTACAGTGGAGAGAGCAGCCACTGCAGGGACGGGGTCGGTTTTTTGAGGGGGGGTCTGGGCGGCCCTTGGGGCTGGTGGGCGCTGGTGGGTGCTGGACCGCTGCTGGTGGCTGCACGCACCCGCACCTGATTAGGCGACTGTCGGGCGCTGCAGTGGGGCATCTAGTGGTCGGTGCGGGACATGGTTCCATGGGATTGGGCGAGGCCCTGATGCTTGCCTGGTCAGTGGTATTGCTTGCTTGCCTGCTTGCCTGCTTGCTTGCTTGCTTGCTGGCATGCCATGGTGCGCATTGGATCATCCATGGATGGAGGCTGTACTAAGGACGGGGATGAGACGGGGGTGATGCACCGGTGGCTGGTGCGCCCATGTTCATGTTGCCAGGTCGCCATGAGGCGGCGGCTGCTGCTGCTGTTGGTGCTGCTGTAATAGTGTTGCAGTGCTGCAGTGCTGCAGTGCTCCAGTGCTGCACTTCTGGAAGCCATCACTGCATCCCCGGATCCTCCCTTTGCGCAGCAGAGGATCGCAGGGAGGGGGAGCGGAGGGGAGGGAACCTGGAAGGGGCTCAGGCGGCGCAGAAGGGCCGAGGGCGAGGCACGCTGTTGCCCCCATTATTAACCGCCTGTGATGGCCGTTGTGATGAACCGCCCGCCAGTGTCAAATCATGGCCTGCAGATGGGTTTGTGCCAGGGGGATGGCTGCAGCCGCAAGGCGAACTGGCCGTGAATGACTTTGTTCAGCCAGCCTGGTGCGGCTCAAACCCCTTCATGCTCTTGAGGTGATGGCAATACTACTTCCTTGAAGGTTTGTCCTGCGCCGTTCTAACTTCTGTGTCCTTCCGTCCTCGTTCGGAGGCCAGATGGCCAGTGTAGTACTCGTATCTGTACTTCGAGAATGACCTCAGAGGGACGGGGGTTGCATGGCACCCTGCATGGCCAGACACCACGGTCCACTACTAACACAGAGTGTGTACTATATGCTACCTCTCTCTGCCTAGTTCCTGCATCTCCGAGCAGGGCAAACCTGCGAAAAACTGATGAAGGGACGTTCGCAGCCTCCCCAAGCCCATGGGGGCGGGGAGTTAGCAGCAAGCCTCCCCACAGTCCTGAGTCCACAAGTCCGTCATCCGTAAACATGCCGTTGTGGTTGGTGTCTCAGTCTCACCGTTCAAAAAGGAAAATAAACGGTGTAATGACCGCATCTCCTCTGATGCCTGCTCTCTGCGAGGCTGCGATCGAGCTGGTGACGTTGTTACTCCGTATATCCGCCTTGAGCATCCACACTTTATGAGTATGGCTACGATGCTGGGAGCTTGAAGTACGAAGGAGTAATACGAGTAGTACCTAGCTTTGCTGTATCGGAAGCAGGTAATTTCCACAGTGTTCTCGGCGCCATGTGTTGTTGAAGCCCATGATGCCTGCCTAAGCACAACACTATTGGCCGTCTCGATTATTTGTATTCAATATGTAAGAATTTTTCTCAAGCTCGAGCCACATCGATTAATGAACTCACGAAACGGGCTCCCGGAACGGGCCTACTACGAATACTCGTACGAGTATCCGTATGTGGGTAATATACATGAGCAGTTGGATTTGATTAAACTGATGTTGGCTCCCCCGCCAAGTGTCCCACTGAAATCATTCAAATTGCAGCTTGCCATCGCCCGTTCCCTGTCTTGGAATCTCACCCTCCAAATCTGGTCTAAGGCATACCTGTTCGGATAGTGGAATCTGGAGCTGCTCACGGTGGGGTTTGAATCTTCCCACTTCCAAGTTTGAAGCGCATGACGGGCTGTCATTTCACTGCCCATTCCCGTCGTGCGAACATAACAATAACAGTAAGAGTCGTGGTCATAAAAGCCAGACCACAAGCCACACTGCAGCACCTAAGCAGAGTCCATGCTACGAGTATGATCGCAACACCTTGAGAGAATGCCCAAGGCCTTGACTAGAAGGAAGTTCAAGGCAGAGGAGGTATGCCTGATCCCAGTTCTACGCACGTTCATCTCTACGCCGGTGCAGATATCTTGGCACCACCGCCGCCACTTCCCGGAGCTCCGGTTGACGATCGTCGGCATGCTGGGGTATACCGCAACCCTTGGCCTGACTGTTCAGAAATCTATCCGTACGACCAGGTGTTTCTACGAGTAGCTTCCTTAGATGGGACGGTACCTTGCACCACCGACAAGGAAGTGAGGTGCGCTAGTCCATTAGATGCAATCAGCTGTAGATATGGCCAGACCGTCTCACTCAGAAATGCCATGGTGCGCAGCAGTACAAGAACAGTAAAGGCATGTGCCAGCTGACTACGAGTATGAGCTTGTCCGTGACCTATGAGACATGTAGAGGAATCCATGAGCTGATAAGGACCATGTTTTCGAGTGGCAGATGGCGCAGTCCGGCAGACTGCCGATCTGCAAACCCTAGAAGACGCCGTACAGTGGTTTGCGGGTCCCGCAACAACGTTTGCGAATATTTCGTGGCCTTGTGCAATGTGTAGAGCCCTCAATCACCACGGCTCAGCCCGTAGGCCCTGTAGACTGCATGTACGCAGTTAGGTTCAGCTTCTACTCGTATATACGAGTATCGACTGCGGCCCAGGTAGAGTTGTGGGATACAGAAGATGCGCGAGCGTTTCAGCAAGCGCCAGCTCGGGAAGCAACGCGGCCCCAGAGACAAAAACCGCACTAGTGGACTGATGGATTGCCGTGTCAGAAATGCGGCAAGGCCTCCAAGAGGTCTAAGACCGGAATATGCCGTCGGTGCCACAAAATTGCTGAAAGGTCGAGAGCGCATAAAAGACGAAGAAGAAAAGGAGGCAGCCGGGATGACTATCAGACAGTATACTCAAATAGCTAAACGCCTACTACTCGTATTAAGGTAAAGCGTATAGCGTGATCCTACCCACTAAAATGTCTTGCTCTTCCAAGAGCAGTTAAACTTCTTACTTCTTATGTACGGATACGTATCCGTAGTACTCCAGAGTTGGATCCCATTTACGTACCTACTACGCTCCCTAATGGGGCATTTCGTCTCATTTCCTCACGAGCGCTTGAACTGCGGGTTATCTCACGGCTGGATACATGTAACAAGTGATGCAAGTCATCCAAGCTGAAAGAGTCGTTGACTCGAGATATCCTTCTTGCATCGCATATTGTATGGATAACGTAGCGAAAAGTCAGCTGAGGTCCCTCGTAGTGCGTCACTCACCGCCGAGACGACCGATTTCGGCCGCAGCTAGCCGGACATTTAACGCCGAGTCCCGACCCCCCACCCAAAAATAATCCACGTCAGTGAGGATTATTTTGGTCCAGCCGTTGACAGCATCGTACGCCATACAACACCCGCAGTGTACCACGCCCATCCAATCTGCTCTACCAACCTGCCGGTCAATTGAGCTCGCTTTTATTAGAAACATGCTCTCTGCTACTTCTGGGGCGGTGCGCATCGGCGCCCGCCGCGTTGCCCCCCGAGCGGCCTCGATCGCCGTCGCGCCGATGCCGAAGACCCCCCTCGGCCGAAGCACCAACGTCGCCCAAGCCCGCTCCCTCTCTTCTACGGGACGTCTGTGCTATCTTCCCAACACGAACCCGAACCCGCCCCTGGGCATCAAGAATGCCTCCAACGATACGCCGTCCCGGATTGGCCTCATTGGAGCCCGCGGCTTCACCGGCCAAGGCCTGATCGATCTGCTCGACGCGCACCCCAATATGGACCTCCGACATGTGTCTTCTCGGGAACTCTGCGGCCAGGAGCTCAAAGGATATACCAAGCGGAAAATTGTCTATGAGAACCTGTCTCCCGAGGAAGTGGCTCAGCTGGACAAGGACGGCCAGGTCGACTGTTGGGTTATGGCTCTTCCCAATGGTGTCTGCCAGCCTTTTGTCCAGGCTCTTGGCCAGAGTTCGAGCTTGATTGTTGATCTTTCCGCCGACTACCGTTTCGACAACACTTGGGCGTATGGACTTCCCGAGTTGGTTCAGCGAAGCAAGATTGCCCAATCGACGCGCATCAGCAACCCCGGGTGCTACGCGACCGGGTCGCAATTGGCCCTAGCGCCCATTCTAGAACATTTGGGAGCCATGCCCACGGTCTTCGGTGTTTCGGGTTACAGTGGAGCTGGCACAAAGCCTTCCCCGAAGAACGACGTCAACCTTCTCCACGACAACCTTATGCCGTGTAAGAGTTAAGAAGTCGGCGACAGGCAGATAAGAGGCTAATTTCCAACAGATAGCTTGACTGGACATATCCACGAGCGAGAAATCAGCCATCACCTTGGTGTGCCGACAGCATTCATTCCTCACTGGTCTGTCCTATTCCTTTTCCCGCTCCGTGTCACAGACTGACAATAATCTAGCGCCCCCTGGTTCCGCGGCATTCACCTGACCATCAATATCCCCTTGAACAAGACGATGACGTCCCGAGATATCCGTCAGATCTATCAAGACCGTTATGCTGGCGAAAAGCTTGTCAAGGTCGTCGGTGAAGCCCCCCTTGTGAAGTCGATCCAGAACAAGCACGGTGTTGAGATTGGAGGCTTTGCTGTTGACAGCGACGGCAAGCGTGTCGTCGTGTAAGTATCCCATCCTTGAGGTTGACTCTTGAAGACGCTTCGGCTAATTTTGAATAGCTGTGCCACGATTGACAACCTCAACAAGGGCGCTGCCACGCAATGCTTGCGTAAGTCTTCTTGATGAACAACACCATTTCTGTTTTAACTAACAACTATGATCAGAGAACATGAACCTCGCTCTCGGATACGGCGAGTACCAGGGAATCCCTATCGAATGATCGAGTCAGTCTTTAGGCATTAGTCACTTCCGTAACTCTCCGTTATCCATCACCTTCAAGAGGGGCGAAGCATCCTTTCGCATCAGAGAGAAGGGACGCGCCAACCTACAGGCGGCCCCAGGAAAGGCACCACAACTTGCAGGGGGCGCTGGAAGACCAAGAAACTATCCGAGTATGTCAATATGCTAGCTGCGAGAGAGGAAAACGTCGGGGGCAGTTTAGGAGTATCCGGTTTATATCTCGTCACAAGCCATAACTAGAAGAAGCATAGCAAAAGGAAACAGATTTGTTATAACGAGTAAGATGCTAATAAATACGGATAATAGCTAGACGAGTCGATGATAGCAGACACTAAGTATATTATATGACTAGCCCGATCCCAAGAGCTATTACACCTCTCGTCGCGGCGCCCATCATCATATGTAAAAATATCCACTCGGTGTGCCCAATCTCGCCTCCAGGGGCTCTGCTCAGTGCCGCTCTGCATCCCTGGCAGGAATGGTAGCCCTTGATCGCTTCTTCCCGCTAACAGGGGAAGAAAGCATACATAAAGACGTTAAGTATTACATATTAGTACAAGTAGGTAGTGATATCACCTTCGTACGGATCAGTTCCCAGATCTCAGTCTACCAGTATAATTATGGCAAATTCTCGACACCTGCTGTCTATCATGCGTTAGCATCCGACTCATTCCCAGAGTCATTGGCACTCTCGTCCGTCACCCGCTTCCCCTTGACGTTCTCCTCAACCTCGGCCACCAGACTCTCCAGATAGTCTCGGTCCCTAATAGTAATCAGTCAGCTTGACATCTGCTACTCGAGGGCCAGATGGACAGGAAGCCTTACCTGCCAACCAGGGTGACCGTATTCCATTTCTTTCCCCAGCGTGGGTAGCTGCCGACTTTAACTCCCCGAGGCTCGACCTTGGCGGCGAGCTCGGTGAGGTACGGGGCAACTGCACTTTCCGCCATCGGGGTCAGGATGAGTATCCGATCAGTACCCTTACCCTCGGGATCTGCGAGGCGCGGGACAACCCAGGGCTTCAGCCCATTAAGGAGCTTCTCGACTGTGCACTTGTCAGTTGATCTCGCCCAATCTAAGCTGATGTGACATGTCCAACTCACAGATTTGGGGGACCCCCGGCAGAATGTGGACGTTGCCATTGACCACAGACACGGGAACCCACAGGTCGTCGTAGGGGAAGATGACCTGCTTCTCGGGATCCCGTGTCTCGTCCGTCGGCAGCCGAACCATGCGCAGTTTAGCCTTGAGCGCTGGCGAGTTGCTGTCCCAGTCAAAGTTGGGCTGCGACGGGTGGAGCTTGGACAGCCTCTTCATCTTCTCAAAGGCTTCCTGGTGCAGCTTGAGAGGGAGGTCAAACCCCTTGGCAATGGACTGGTAGGTGATATCGTCGTGGCTGAGCTTCAAGTGTCAATAGCTGCAAAGTATGAATGCAAGGAGCCGCGTCACACTCACGTTGGCCCAATCCCACCGCTAGATCCCAGGTCAGTTTCTTTCACAGACAATATGCTAGGGGACTAACCTCGTCACGACAAAGTCGTAGCGCTCGCTCATCCTGCGGGTGGCCTCCATGATCTCGCTCTCGTCATCTTGAATGACCTCGACTCTTTTTAGGTTCTTAAGTTGGTCAGCAAGAAACACAACTACACTCACCACATCTCTCGCTCTCAAGCCTTAGGGGGGGCTTACAATTCCGAGGGAGAAGCACCACTTTGCAAAGTACGCCGAGTTGGTCTACATCGCGTCAATTGCTGTCCAAAGGCCTAGAACACGGAAACCAACATCCACGGTCTGGTGCCCACGTCAGTACTGGTGAACGAGAAGCGCTTCAGAGGTCCGACTTGAAGCCAGTAGCCAATCAGACCTACCTTGCCACCTAGAACCTCGTCACCAATGATCAAGCATGCCGCCGTGGTAATAGTGCGCGTGTTGCGCTCATCGGCGGTGGCCATCCTGCCAATTGCTGCCCGTCGCAGGCCCGTCTGTGCGGGAGATGGGGAGAGATGCCGTGCGACTTGAGCCAGGCGTGAGAACATTAAGACAATCGCTACTTCGTTAGGATGGCCGCTGCACTGCTAAGCGCGGTTTCAGGGAGAAGTCGAGAACGCGGAGATAGATGTTGAAGGGAGGATTACAGCTGCTCCATGACGCCATGACACCTTGAATAGGCGACATAATTAAGTGGTTAGATTATAACTTGTTGCAACTATAAAGATGGAGCACCTATTTTGTCAAGCGCGTCTCAGCTCCCCAGTGGGGTTCCTTTCCGTTGAATCGCGGGGCATCAGGCCTTCCGACTCTAAGCTCTCCTCACTACCAAAGCTTCAGCCAGAACCGCAGCATCTGACTATCAGGAGGCTGTATAGCAGTCCATTCAACTCCCATCATGGTTTGACTGGAACGCACCCTCGAGAAGTCGCCCAAGCGCTAACCTACGATCACCTTCCAGGCGTCCGAATCGAGGTTGTACACCTTCTCCCCCGAGACCAAGGAGCACCTCCGCAAATTCCGCCTCACCACGTCTCGGGCAAAGGAGCCCCAGGCAGTCATATGTACGTCCCTCGTACGTCTCTTTCCTACCATGCACTCCAAGCCCCGTCGCATCCCTAGTCGCCGCCAAGAGAAATAGCGACCGCTGACGCTTCCGCGAACCTCAGACATGATCGACAAGGCGACGCATGAGATCCGCCAAGACGAAGACAAGGTCGTGTACAAGTCCCTCGACGAGGTCGCCGAGGACCTCCCCGACCACTCGCCGCGATTCGTGCTGCTGAGCTATCCGTTGACGCTGGTACGATCCCATTATACCCTCCCCCCGGGGAGGCCGCAGAACAAGGGAGCGAGAGGGGCTGCTGACCATTCCTTTGTGCGCGTGTGTGTAGCCCGATGGACGATTGTCTGTGCCGTACGTGCTGCTGTACTACCTCCCGATTACGTGCAACGCCGAGATGCGGATGCTATACGCGAGCGCCAAGGAGCTGATGCGGAATACGAGCGAGGTTGGGAGGGTCATTGACATCGAGTCGGTCGAGGATCTAGAGGAGATTCCGAAGAAGCTAGAAGGCTAGCAGACAGGTAAGCTACCGTTTTATCTGATTTCGGACAGGAAACCTAATGATGATGCATATTGTAGCATTCGCAGTTGCTGATCAGCTACTCTGACTCTAGCCTGATACATTGGAACGGCAAGGGAACGAAGACAAAGATTTGAACCCTGGAACTTCCGAGCAGGGAACTTTCAGCTCCTGCACCTCTATCTTCTATCCTAATCCTTCACGACACAAGTCGCCCTTATACATATGCGATGCCACCTCCAAGGCCTGACAGTCGTCGTAGAGCTGACTAGGGCATTTGTACATCTTCCACATATGGGGGCCTTCCAGTCCAAGGCCACTAAGCATGTGGTGGCTGGCCTCGGCCATGTGCCTCCTCAATCCAAGCACTTCGTCCAGAATATAGCCGTGGTATATATTCTAACTTCATCCCGGTTTCTTTGTAAAAGTCTCTTATGACCAGGGATAAATGTGTCCAGGCCCACACGGGGACGTTCACTTGGGCGGACAATGCCTTCCCGTTGCAACTGTAGTCGGTGGCCATCCATGGTCGTTATTCGTAGTGCACCCCTGGAAGATACGGGCCCATTCTGGCGCCTAGGTTACCTGGAGGATCGAGTACGGAAGTCACTACTCGCTCTCTCGGATAGTGAGCCTTCCCAAGTCCACTCGAGCAGCGGCGTGTTCACAAGACCGGAGTTGGGCTTAACCAACAGCACCGGTCGGAGGGGGTTGCCTTGCAGAAAGTCTATTCTGGCAAAATATCTTTGCTATCGAGGCCCAGCTGTTCCGCCAGGCCCCTGACGACCTGCCTAAACGCCACGCACGCCGGACTGTCAGGGAAGGAATCGAAGTAGCTCTCGCCGTAGTCGCACGCCATGCCTATCCTGGGGTCGAGCGGGACGGCTCCGAGGAACGGGATCCCCATCTCCTCGGCCAGGGCCTTTCCTCCGCCGGTGCTCGCCCGGAAGATCTCGCTCTCCCCCTGGCACTTGGGGCAGACGAAGCCGCTCATGTTCTCGGCCAGGCCCAGGACCCTGATGCCGGCCTTGCGGCAGAAGTCAATCTCCTTGCGCACGTCGAGGAGAGAGACCTCCTGGGGGGTGGTGACGACGACGGCGCCATCGATGCCGCTCTCCTTGAGGAAGGAGTTGACGCTGAGGTGCTCGTCACTAGTGCCGGGGGGCGTGTCGACGAGCAGGAAGTCGAGGTCGCCCCACTCAACGTCCTTGAGGAACTGCTTGATGAGGCCGTTCTTCTTGGGGCCGCGCCAGATGACGGCGTCGTCGCGGTTGGGCAGCATGAACTGGACACTCATGACACCGAGGTTGTCGAGGACCCAGACGGGGGACCAGCCGGAGCCGCTGATGTGGATGGTCTCGCTCTCAACGCCCATCATCTTGGGGATACTGGGCCCGCAAATGTCCGTGTCCATGATGCCGACGGCGTTGTCCGGGTTGGTGGCGAAGGCGTGGGCCAACAGGGTGGTGAAGGTGCTCTTGCCGACGCCGCCCTTGCCGCTGAGGACGAGGATCTTGTGCCTGACGCCCTCAAGGCGGGCTGAGATGAGAGGAATGTCAGGGTCCGGGCCCTTGGGTGCAGCTGCACAAATGGCCTGGTTCGGGCATCCGGCGCACGAGTCGGCCTTGCCAGCCTGCTGCGACTCGGGGCCTGGGCAGTGTTCCGGTTCCGGAGCGACGAGCTGGGGCTTCTGCTTGAGCGGGTTGGCGAGGACGTCCTCCACGGGCTCGGGCTCCTCAAGTGAGGGCGCCATGGTGTGTAAAAGCTTTCGAATATAGCGGTGGGCGCTGGGTGAATGTAGGTGAGTTGGGGGTGTGTGTGTGTTGTGTTGTGAGAGATCGAGGTTGGTGGTGGCGATTCTGGTGATATGGAGTCGCGAGCTTAATAATGGCGAAGGTCGGGGAAAAGTTGACCTGCGCTACGAATACCACCACCATCACCCGCTGCCAATGATATTTCTTTTCGGGATTACAAGCACATTACTGGCCTATTCTTTGAATTCAATTGAATAAGGTACAACTCCATCTTTTCTTGCCAAATAGTTCCCCGTCTACGGAGTATGGAGTACAGACAGCTTTCCTGGAGCCCCCGCATAGCAGCGTTCGACAATCTACCTACCCGGTGCCAATGCAATGCAGCTTAGGTTTAAACATGCCCCCATACCCTGACTGATTCTAAAAGTAGGCGCTATTGATAATAAGCATTTAACATGTCAGAACCCTTGCTACTTCAACATGAACTAGAAGGACGTTGATAAGCCTACCTACCTAAAATCGTCGACGACTTCCGCTGAGATGGGTTGGTGGGGGCGGGGTGTCGTACTAATGCTTCGTATACTACCGACCAAACTTCGTCCTTTTCTAGGCGACCAACATTGCCATCTTTCCCTAGCTAGGAACGTATAAAGTCTCGCCCAGCTCGCCTCCACGCGACATAAGCAGCATACAGACGTACGTTCTTAAAAATACCCAAGTCATCAGGCATCATGGCGTCTCCACCTCAGCCCCAGACAATCGTGGTCTCCTCCAAGAACCCAACCAAGATCAAGGCGGCTCACCAAGGCTTCATGCGTCTGCTGCCCGCCGACTACGAGGTCCGCAGTGTCAGCGTCCTCTCCGAAGTCCCCGACCAGCCCTTCACATCCGAGGAAACCCTCCGTGGCGCCATGAACCGCGTGCGCAACGCCCGTGCCGCCGAGCCCGACGCTGATTTCTGGGTGGGCATAGAGGGAGGTGTCCATGTCGACCCCAGCGACGGCGGGGCGATCCAGTCCTTCGCATGGGTATTTGTCACAGACAAGAGAGGCCGCACCGGCAAGGCTCGTACCTCGACCTACTACCTGGCCGAGGAGACGGCCGCTCTGCTGCGCCAAGGGATGGAGCTGGGCCATGCCGATGACCAGGTGTTTGGCAAGTCGAACTCGAAGCACCACAGCGGCTCCGTTGGCATCCTGACGGACGATGTCATTGACCGGAGAAGCTACTATGAAGAAGCAGTCATACTCGCGCTTATTCCGTTCAAGAATCCAACCTTGACATTCAAATAAGCCTCCGATCTCTGCCTTCCCTTCCAATGCTAACTCCGATCACTTCCCCCGAGACTGTTCCAGAGTGCCTGCTACTGCCGTATGTGATTCAACATGGTCTCCCGCTGCGAATCGTGCCTAAGGATTACGGGTGGTCGCTGTGTATCCACCCACCCCTCGTCTCCTGCGAACTGGGAAGGCGGTGGGAGAAAGGGTGGTGGTACATGTTTGCATGTCTCGCGTTTATTTTCGAGCACGTGCATACAGCTTGCGGAACAAAGGATGAATTTTGAAACTAGGCAAGAAACAAGATTTATTATTGGATAAACTTTTGGTCCCTTACATGCTGAATAACTTGTCGTGGGAATAGACTTCGGCTTTGTTAGCGTGGCTTGCCACTGTCCGTTTCTGCCAGATCACCCCACCTAAATTTTTCTCGAACGATGCAGACGAACGAGGGGCACTAGGTCTTGGAGTTGAACAAGAACACCTCACTACAGACAAAATGACGGCGCCTATCGACTCCCCCGACGCCATCTCGGCGGCTACGACCATCGCCAGCCTCAGAAAGAGCCTGTGCTCCGAGTCGACACCTCTTCCTCTCCGATTCCGCGCTCTGTTCTCCCTCAAGCACCTTGCGCAAACATCGGATGACCCCACCTTGGCCGTCGCGGCCGTCGAAGCCATCGCCGCGGGTTTTGCGTCCCCCTCCGCGCTCCTCAAGCACGAGCTGGCGTACTGCCTGGGCCAGACAAAGCGAGATGCGGCTGTCAAGCCCCTGAGGGATGTCCTGTCAGACCTGAATGAGGACCCCATGTGCAGGCATGAAGCCGCCGAGGCCCTCGGTGCGCTGGGTTACGCCAGCAGCCTCGACCTACTAAAGGAGTTCCGCGACCGCGCTGGTGAGGAGGTGGTCGTCAAGGAGACGTGCGAGATTGCTATTGACCGGATCGAGTGGGAGAATTCAAAGGAGCGACAAGCAGAGAAGTTGCGACAAAGGTGAGGATTTGCGCTCTGTTGGGGCTGTCTAGGAAGAATTTGTGTGTGCTGACCTTGGCCAGCGATTTTGCCTCTATTGACCCTGCGCCTCCCATGCCCGAGTCGGGCAAGACGGTCGAGGAGTTGGGAAAGACCCTGATGGATACAGACCAACCGCTCTTCATGCGCTACCGTGCCATGTTTGCCCTCCGCGATCTCGCCTCCCCTCCCGACCTCCCCACTGCCGTCCCTGCCATCCATGCCCTAGCCGCTGGATTCAAGGACAGCTCAGCCCTGTTCCGCCACGAAATCGCCTTTGTCTTCGGTCAACTGTCCCACCCGGCATCCATCCCCTCCCTCACAGAGGCCCTTAGCGATGTGAACGAGGCGAGTATGGTGAGGCACGAAGCCGCAGAGGCGCTTGGAAGTCTCGGTGAGGAGGAAGGTGTCGAGGATACGCTGAAGAAGTTCCTCCATGACAAGGAGCGCGTGGTTCGCGAGAGCGTCATCGTGGCGCTCGACATGGCCGAGTACGAGAAGGGCACGGACGCAGAGTATGCACTGATTCCGGAAGTTGGCGGCGCTTCGGCGTAGAGAGAGTGCGACATTTGATATCCACCGTTATGTAATGAGATACAACTTGGACGGACACATTTAGTTGTCCTGCTGCCACCTGCTCGTTTGTCAGTGATGCTCAGAGTGAATCACTCTTGTTAGAACTTACGAATTGCCGCAGTCACACTTGTAGATGATGGTGGAACCTTCATCGGCACTACGCAGCTGCACGTTGGTGAATTTGACCTCGGTGCGCCCGCACTTGGGGCATGTCTCCGCTACGGTACTCTCGGTCTGGATGTTGTGTCGCTGGAAGCTCTTGACGTTGGACTGCAGCTTCTGCCTGAGAGCTGAGGGAAAGTCGGAGGGCTTGCTATTGGTGACGACAGTCTTCGAACCGGTATCTAAGACGCAATGCTCGTTAGCCAAGGTAAGAGAGTTGGAGGTCGAGGAGGTGGCAGTCGTACCTTGGTTCTCAGCATTGCAAGCTTCGCAAATCAGGACATTCTTCTCGCTGCCCTTTGTGGATGGAAGAAGATTTCCACAGTCTGTGCAGAAGACCAAAGAACCGATTGCGGCCATGTTGTTGATTTTCAGGGTCTGGTTTTGATCGTAAGGGAAAATAGTATGGAGATGAATTTTTGGCGACCAAAAAATCGGCCTGCAATTGAACCAGGCCTTGTTGACGATAAGATAAGCGATCGCCAACTGGGCCAACTGGCGAACCGCATGCGACCAATCCAGTTGGTCCGTGCGCGCCGTGCACGGTCTCCACTCCCCAAGGTTAACGCAAGGCTGCCGCATCGAACTTCAAGCTTCGTCTTGAACCAACGACATCGCAACGCCACTGGGCATGGCATTACCGACCCTCGACTAGCCTGCCCAAGCCCAAACCTTCTCCCGCTGCTGTCACGATCATCCCCAACCCATCGACAATTCGTCCCTGTTCGAGCATCGGCCTTGTTTGCATCCGCCGTTCGTCCTCCATCCGGGTTTGGGAGAGCGCTCGGTTCCCGACCTCGACCATGCAGCACCACGATCCATCGCACAGGTGAAAAACAACCATGGCCAACATGCTGCCGTCGGGCGCAAATGGTACGCCTAATGGGGTGCATGCCCACGGCGCACACGGGACCCGCCCTGATACATCTCGCCCTCTTTCGTTCCGAGAATCTCTCCCCTACTCTCCGCAAACCACGACCCTTCCGTTCATACCAGGTTTGCTCTCCCCCTTTTCCATCGATAGCTTGTTAGGTGCAATACTGACTCCTCATAGACCTGATCCCGAACCCTGTCTTGGGATCTGGCTCGCCCGCACCCAGTACCTTGGACATCCTCCCCGTGAACGAACTCGACAACCTCAATAGGGACGCTGCTAGCCAAGGACGTCTTTCGAAGTATGGAAAGCAAGCGATTGAGGGCGTTCTTCACGAACTGAAGCCCCCACAGAGGACGCAATAGTAAGAGGACTCACGACATAACCTCTACGTCTGCTGACATCTTGAAGCAAGTTTAGCGCGGTCCCCAAGAGGCCTTCGTTGGCGCCGCAAGGCAAGAGCCTGCTAGATGACCTCTCTCCATGCGCTAAAGCCGTTTTTGAGCGGGTCGGCGGCTATTTCAAAGACTCGAAATCGAATACTACGAGCCCCAGAGCCAACGGGCCGTCAAAGGCGCATCTCGCGCCGAAGAAACCCTCGCCGGCCGTGCCGTCCAACGTGTCCCGCGCGAATCACACCAAAGACAACGTCCAGGCGTATACTGCGAACTCGGTTAGGATAGAGGTCGCCATACCTGCCAAAAGGACGTTTGTTGAATCAGAATACATCGACGCTCAGCATTTAATGCCCCCGGAGCCTGTGGTGGACGGCACGGCTGGCCAACAGCTGGCACCACTGCTGGCACCTGCGCAGCCGAATTCAGCCGTGCCTGAGCAACTACTGGGGGATAAAAAGCCTGCATTCCGAATTGAGATTCCTTCTTCCGGGATCAACCGTGACGAATACCAAGAGGTTGCCGAGACACTGGAGCAACCTCACAATCTGTCACGCAAGAAGGAGCGACAAGATATCGACAGCAGCCTCTCAGGAGAAAGTCTAGATCAGCGCCAGCGGGCTGAGGCCGCACTCAATGAGCTACGCCGCCGAACCGACACGATGAATCGGGCGACACGTGCTGTTTTTGAGATGGAGCCTGGCTTCGACCATCTCATCATTCTGAATTCAGAACATGAACCCGCCCTGACTGGGGACGAACAAAAGAAGATGTACACGGCTATCCAAAAGGTCATCACTCTTGGACGCTTTAATTACGTCCCGGTCGATGCGCTCAGCCAAGTCCTGAAGCTCAGCGAAGCGGGTTTGAAGGATGCCATCTCACTTGATGTTCAGATCGACAAGGAGTGGGATGAAGCGGCAGTGGCATCCTGGGTCCAGCAATTATCGGGAATTGACACCGCTCTCAAGGCCGCCCGGACCAGCCTACGAATTCTCACGGGTGGTCGGGAGGATCGCCAACTGTACTCTGAGAGCATCATCGACCGCAGCGTCAAGGTGTTCCAGAAAGTCACAGACGAAATCATCATCCCCGTCGTGGAATTCCGAAACTCGGGCGCCTCCGGAAATGTTTTCAAAATGCTTGTCAAGTTCAAAAAGGACATTTCTTCCATCTTTATTAGCTTCCAGAAACTACTCGTCATCCTGGCTGAGCTAGTTGCCAAAGTTCAGCTCACAGACCTTGCTCTCAACACTCTGGAGTTTGTAACATCGAATCTCGTCTTTGTCGAGAACGCTCATTATGAGAAGGATTCGGTTGTTGGGCTTCAGAAGTTCGATGGAATACGATCGGCGGCCATGGATACCCTTTGCCAGATTTTCCTCATTAAACCTGAGCAAAGACAGGGAATCATCAGCGAAATTCTCTCCTCGCTGTCGAAGCTGCCGGTTAGCAAGCAGAGCTCTAGGCAGTTCAAGTTGTCCGAGGGAGGGAGCATCCAGCCAGTCTCGGCTTTAGTAATGCGCCTTGTCCAAGCGAGCGCATCTAGCCCCGACAAGAGCAGCGAGAGCCGCCGTGCCAATCTTCTCAGAAACATCAATGGCTCTGATGAAGACGATGGTATTGACGAACCCCAGACTCACACGAAACCGACGAGTTCTTCGTCCATCCATACGGAGAACCAGGCCGCTGACCAGCCAGGAATTGCTATTCAAGATGTCAACGCTATTTCCCAACCACTCAGTGATGATGCTCAACGAAATGCATCTTTGGTCATTAGTTTCCTGGTGCACCGCGCGGCGGGGTCTAGCAAATCCGGGGACACGCCCTACCGAAACCTGCTGGATCTTTTCGTGGACGACTTCACTGTTTGCTTGGATTCCCCTGACTGGCCTGCCGCTGAGCTCCTCTTGCGATGTCTGATGTCTTCCATGGTTGTCCTTTTCGAAGGCGAGAGAACAGCCGCCCCGGTGAAGAACATGGCTTTGGAGGTGCTGGGAAATTTAAGTGCGGCGATTTCTCGCCTTCGGTCGCATGTTAAGAAGTTGGCAAGCTCCTCGGAGAGCGTTGACAATGGCGAGCTTTCCAACTTTCTTTCAGATCTTGCAACCCAGACCCTTGAGAAACAGAGCCGGGCAGAGCAGATACTTGCTTGGACAGGACCGTATCGCGTTGTTCTGGAGTCGCTTCAAACTCGAGCTGGACAAGACGCACACCTGGCTGGGGCTGCCTCGTTTTTTCTCACCAACTGGGCCCAACGCCTTCACACTTGTTTCACCAACTTGCCAGACGATGATGAGTACCGGGACCGCGAACTTGGTAATCTGGCCTATCGTCTGCGGATGATGATCGATGATCGAAAATGGCTCGCGAGTCAGTTCGAGTTCAACACAGTGTCGACAACCCAGACAAAGCTCTCATACTCGACCATACTACTAGGGTCGCCCCTCTGCGAAGCCTTTGAGGGGATGCTGAGCATTCTACTCCGTTCAATGAGCAGCGACCAGGCAACAGTCCGTAGCAAGAGTCTCAAGAGCGTCAACCAGGTTCTGGAGACTGATCCATCCATTCTGGATGGGAACTCTTCGGTCGTGGGACGGATTCTCGAGTGTGCCACTGATACGTCTACTCAAGTCCGCGAGTCGGCACTGAGTCTTATTGGCAACTGTATCCAAATGAGACCAGCTCTGGAGCCGTCCCTCACTTCTCACATCATGGAGCGAGTCTATGATGCTGGTGTGACAGTCCGGCGGCGAGCCATGAGGCTAGCCCGCGACATCTATTTGCGGAACAAAGACAAGACATTGCGATGTGAAATCGCGGTGGGCTTGCTTCGACGCGTCATATCGGACGTGGATGAAGGCGTTCGCGACGCTGCCCGGCAAATGGTAGAGGAAATCTGGTTTGTCCCATTCTACAACATGGATGACACGGTCGCATTCCAGACCTCGCTCGCTGAGCATACGACACTCATCATCCGGACCGCCAAGGCACCGGTTCTAGAGAACACCCTCGACAAAGTCTTCCAGTCGATCCTCAGGACGGAAAACAAGCTCGCCGCGGGCCCGTTCTCAGTCTGCTCCAAGATTGTGTCAAACATGTTTGGGTTCATCAACAACCAGTCCTCGGACGACCCCAATGTTCCGTCTGGTCGAGATGCTCTTTACGTGCTTACGATATTTGCCAAGGCAGAGCCCAAGCTCTTCACATTTGAGCAACTTCGCCTCCTCAAGCCTCTCCTGGCGAGCGCAGATGTCACAAACGCGGATGAGCTTCTTTCCTACAGGTCCATGGTGGTCGTCTTGGCAGCAGTCCTCCCACAGCTATCGACTGTTCACTCAGAATTTGTGAATGAGCTCAAGTCGTTGCTGACGCCAAAGTTGGCCAAGTTAAAAAACCGACAGGAACTCAACGAGACCAGTGCCTGCCTTCGGGTCATTCTCGACTTGCTGGGGACTTATGCGCCCGCGGTATCACTAGCACGTTCTTCTCTTGTGGGAATTCACAAGCTCGGCCAGCCGCCCCCTTCGAATCCTCCACCCAAGAAGGGCTCTGGCGTTCGAGTACTGGGTTTCCAGGACGGCAGGAAATTCAGGGCATATGCAGCTCTGCTCGCAACGACTGCGCAGCACTTCGACTTAGAGCCCCACATAGATGCTTTGAAGGCGGTCTTCAAAAACTTCAAAGGTGATTCGGTGGCACGGTTAATGGTGGACGAGCTCGCCCCCTTTGCATCATCAGATCAGACCCGAGAGGTGCGCAGCGCAGCCATTGATGGAATTGCCACTGTTTGCCAGACGTGGCCGAGAAACTACACGATCCCCAAGGTCTGGGCGTTGTTCCAACAAGTTTTTCAAGAACGAGACGAGCTGCTGGAACAGATCGTTCTTTTATCGTTTAAAGAGTTTCTCTTCACTGAGGAGCGGCGGTCCGAGGCTGCCTCGGCCTCCAAAGCGGATGGGACGGAGAAAAAGTCGCTTACTGTGATGGGCGGCACGACCTACGATGACGTCGCGAGTGCCACCACACAACGGTTCTTGAAAGACATCACTAGGATTTGTCTCGCCAGCCAGGATCAATATGCACTGACAGCTCTGGAGGTTCTCGGGAGCATCAACAGGCAGGGTCTGACCCACCCAAAAGAGACTGGCGTTACTCTGATAACGCTGGAGACGTCCGCAAACAAGAAGATTGCCGAACTGGCCTTCAGAGAGCACAAGGCTCTTCACGAGAAGCACGAATCCACAATGGAGCGGGAGTACACCAAGGCAGTGCAGTCAGCTTACGAATATCAGCGGGATATTGTCAAGGATACCCGTGGAGCTAGGCTTGAACCTCCCCAGCCCAAGCTTCACAACATGATTGACGTGCTCAAGATCAGCAAGATGAAGAACCGACAGCGGTTCTTCGAGAAACTGTGCTCCTTGATTGACTTCGACCCACTCAAGGTGGATGCCACCCCGACTATGCCACCACAGCTTGACTTTACACGCTTCGTCGTGGAGAATATGGCCTTCTTTGAGTACCAAACCATTGGCGAGCTACAGACAGCTGTGCGCAAGCTAGAGCAGATTGTGAGTGGAGCTGGAGCGGCAGTTGCCCAGGCCATCGACTCTGAGATTTTCAACGTAAGGATGGATATCAATCTCGATGCGCAGATCCAGCAGCAGCTCAACGGGGAGGATCACGGACAAGCCCCTGAGATACCGATCCAGGTGGAGCCCGGCCGGCTTCGTCAGCTGGCAACGGCCTCCATCATTATCCTTCTCATATGGGAAACCCGAACGTACCTCCGACGGCTCTACGGCATGGGGAGTAGTCGCCATGACAGCAAGGCGAAGGCATTAGCCAAGGATTTGAATCGAACTCCGACCAAGACCCAAGGCATCCACTGGGACAAGTATTGGGATGACGCATCTTCGCTGCCCAACGGTCTGCAGTCGCAGGAATCCATGATAAAAAAGTGCAAGGCGCTCGTGGAGTTGATGAGCGTGGACAGCGAGGTCAAGGTAGCCGATGAGGATGACGATATGGATGTGGACGCACCTGCAACGCCCAGTGATGGTGATGACGAGGACGGAGAGAACAGAGGCCGCAAAAGGAAGAACAACTCTACGCCAGGAGGGCGTAAGAAACGTCCTCGCTCGAGCTCGCAGCCTCGCAAGCGGGGGCGGCCTCGAAAGAACCCCGTGGAGGAGGGGCTCGCGGACCATGAGTTGGAGGTGGAGTGGTTTTAAGAGTTACTTTCATGATTGGGATGAAACAGAGGGAGATTTTCCATGGGCGTTGGGGCCACCACGACCCCCCAAGATGGGTTGCTTATTGAGGAGTTCACGAGGTCAGGCGCTTCGGAGACAGAAGACAGACCTGGGCATTTGCATCTAGAAAGGCGTTTTTTGGAGGATGGGAATTTTGCGCATACATTTCGAGATACCTCGACTTTGCTTTTTACGTCGAACACATCTCTACCAAGAGGGACATAGCTAGAGACTACGTACTACATGCTACATATAAATGCTAATGACTGGCAAAGGGCGACGTGGTACCCTCAAAGATGAGTATGTGCATGTGCAGAGTGAGTTCGATATCCGTGAAATGGAGAATATTGTCGCCCGTTGAAGAGTTCAAGAGATGAAGCCGAGATCTGTTAGGAGCCTTGGGGATATTAATGAATGGGTGACCCTAGCCAATTATCTGGACATCGCTGATAGATACATGGCAGAAGTGCATACGTAGCACGGATCGCCTTAGAGTTCATCACATATATTCATAATATCCACATACATAAGTTAAACATAGTCTTCATATAACGCTCACATCACTCCGTCTTTTTGCCCTTGGACCCTAATCCGAGACCTTCAAGCTGTACGCTCCCTCTCCTCAAGAAAGACATGGGGCTTCCCATGCGAACACTCGCACCTCCCATAACCCCTCCACCACTATCACCACCTAGCACGCCAGGGGGCAGCCCCAGCGTGGGGATACTGGCTTCCGGCACGGGGTCCAGCATGGACAGTTGGCCGAGTGTGGAAGGAGTGCTGGGGACGGCCTGGCTCTTCTCCAGGGTCTCCTTGTAGAACTCCTCGAGCGCGGCCACGTTGCTGCAGAAGGCCTCGATCTCGTCCTTGATGGGTTCTGGCTCGGGAGGCGTCGGCGGTAGGTTGATGTTGTTGTTGGCAACCGGTTTGAGAGCGGGTGACTGGTGGTAGAAGGCCGGCTTGACCATGGGAGAGGCGATCGAGACAGGCTCAGGGAGGTTGAAGGCGCTGTGGGCGCTGACCGACATGATGCTTCGCCCGCCTATATGGGGCTGCTCGGGCCCTGCGGTCTGAACGCGGTGCTGGTCACGCACGTTGGAGGCGCGGTTGTTGGACAGACGATTTGCCAGCAGCAAGATGTCGCCAGTGTCCGTGATCTGGGCAAGCAAAACGCCGGATCGGTGGATGTACTGGGTATACTTGTAATCCGGCTTACCCCAGGAAAACCTCACATCCACATTGCTAGGGAAGCTAGAGGCGGCTTCAAAGTCGAGGACAAAGTCAAACTTCTTCAGGATCGCCGTCTGATAGAAGTGCCTCCCTGGGAGAGTCTGAGGCCCTAAGCAGTTCGGGTCATAGTACGATTCGGGGTTCTGGTCTGGTGGAGGCGTCGCGAGCTTGAGGTGGAAAGGCTTCCGGAACGGGTTTGTATCGGTTATAGCAGCAGCCTCCTTGATAGGCACCTCGACCAGGCGGAGACCGTACTGACTCGCTTCTCTTGCCCAAGCCTCGACGGCATCCTCAATGAGCTTCGCGGTGGTGTTCACCCAGTCTATGCGGATGTGGTAGCAGTTGTCGGGGTTGTGAAGGCGATCATAGTGCAGATTAATCTGCTCGGGACGATATGATCTCCTCCTGTGGTCCACGTCGTATTTGATGACCTTGCTGAGATCAACCCGTGGGACCTTGCCCCGAGACTGTGGAAGAGGCAGCGTAGGCGTGGTGGAAGATGATACTGGCGACTTCTCATCGCTGAACGACGTCGGCCGGTTGCCTAACCGCGGAGAGTCTTTGCTGGTGTTATCGGGTAATGGCGTCGCGGGAACCGATGTATCACGCCGTCTGCTGTTGAACCACCCAGGCTGGGGCTTGGCGAATTCGCTTGACAGTTGGTAGAAGTAGTTGCCATCGCGGAACTGATGTCGTTTCTCCACGTGCACGAAGAGACCCTTGTGCTTGTCGCTCTTGGATTCTGACACCTCTTTATCCTTGCCTTTGCTATCCTCGATGACCATCAAGGCGTTACCAAGAGCTTCAGCTTCTTCCCGGCTGTCTAGGCCTTCAAAGTTTTCTAGCAGCCACGTCGTCATGTCCGAGCCAATAAATGAGTTGTAATAAAGGCGGAGATGCCATCTACGATTGCGAAGCGGCACTCCACCAGCCTCGACAGGCTGTTGCATGGCCTCAGCAAGGGCGGCTAGATTCAGGTTCGACTTATGGAACCGCTCCTTGCTCGAAACAAGCTGGCCCTTGCGCGGGACCCCTTCTTCCAAGAAAGGAAGACTTTCTAGCTCAGCGGTCACTACGACAGAAGGGTCTTCCGTTTTATATACGACATCGAGGGGACACGGGTCGAGACGCCTGCGACTCCCGACCGCGTGAAACCGGCGTTCCCCGGGAGGGATGTAGCGGTGCTTTTGCCACAACTGGGCGAGACGTTTGATGCCCTCGATGCGAATCTCCTCGGGATTGTCGCCAGTCTGCGGCTTCGTGTTGGAGTGGTGTTTGGGGAGGCTAGGAATAAGCACAAATCTCGCTCTCCAAAACCGCGTACTCTCCATCATCTCATCGCCATGACCGGCGAGGAACGAGTCGATCGTGTTCCAGTTCCGCTCGGGGTTGGGAGTCAGGATGTCGATATGCCGAGTCCGATAGCATTCATCGAGAAGCGTGCGGATAGCAGGTTTATATGTGGGAGAGAAGCCCTGGGATGCCGCAGATATCTGAGGCGGCTTCCTGACGTAAATGTTGATCTCGACCTGGGTCCCGTTGACGCAGGATAGCTCGTGAATGTTGTTCCCGACGGACATGAAGACGCTTGTGCCGTCTTCCAAAGGTTGATCCCGCGAGAAAATGTCTGCGAGTTTGATTACCTTTTGCCCAAACGCCTTGGCGACGGCTGGACCAATGACCAGTTGAAATCCCTGGGAGAAGCGGAGGCCTATGAGCTCCTTCATGAACTCCTGGCGTGTCCTGGGCTCATCCGTCATGTCGTCATCAGGGTTTTGGTCAACGTTGTATGGGTGCCTCTGATATTCAGCATCAAACTGAGACTTGGACGGGAAGTACTCGGTGGTCAAGGGCACGGCTGCCGGGCAGCAAAGAGCTTTCCATTTCTGGACCTTCATCTCGGTGGTCTCGGGGAAGACGTGCTGCCAACGGCTATACAGCACTGTATCGTCAATCCGGTGCTGTTCCGGGTTCGAGGGATTCAAAAGGGTCAGCCAAGGCGTGACAGACGTCGTAGGTGACAGATTTGATGGTAGCTGGGGCAGTATTCCCGCCCGCAATTTATTCGTGTAGACCTTCTGAGCATCTTCTGCTCGGAGTGCGTGCGAGTGTTGGACATCACGGTCATCCACCTGCTTGTCCCGACGGGGCGTCATCATTGGGGCTGGCCTAGCCACCGATCTGCGGTGGCCGTCGGCTGTATCCGGACGGATCGAACCCCCCTTTGTGATGGGAATGCTGGGGGTCGCCGCCAGCTCTTCTAGGATGGGTCTGACTGAGTCCGTCTTGATTGTGCGGGCTGACACGGAGGATGATCGGCTTGCGATGGTCTGTGGCGAGCCGGGTCTCAAGACTGAACGGGACAATGGCATGATGGGCAAATTCTTGTCCCCAGATGATCTATCAGAAGCACTGACACTCTCTGTTTTAACTTCAGCAGCGGCAGCCTTGGGTGCTGCGATACCAAAGCCACGTTGACCAAGGCTGATTTGCCTGAGGAACTTCGGTGCTTTTGCCGGGGGTGTCATCTTTGAAGACCCCCCTGAGGAACCCTGGAGTTTTAATGGGGGTGGAGGTACGCTCGCCTTTTCCAGTTCAGGCATGTTCATGGAGAGCTTCCTCACAGACTTTGCAAGGCTCTTAGTCTTGGCGTCTGGAAGGGATGTCCCAAACAGTTTCGAGTCTTCTGCGATTTGGCGCTTTGCGTCGTCATCCAGATCATGGGCATGTCTGGAAGAATGGTGGATACGCTTCTGCCGTGGAAGCCGGGCTCTTGTATCGTCATATTCCTTGAGCTGCTTCCACAGTGACTTTTCTCCTGGTCTGACCAGTTTGTCGGGGTTGAACCTTTGAAACCCGTAAACATGGTCGAACAGGGCGTCAGGGATGCGTCGGTTGGGAATATAGACGACATCATCGAGGCTGCTGCTACGACGCAGTTTGGGCGACGTCGATTCCAAGGCGTCGGATGGGAAGTTCGGGTCAGCTTGTAGAGGCATGGTTTCGATCTCGTTTGTCTCGAGAACGCTCCTCATTTGCAAATCGTACATACGACATCTCATGGTGAACTCATCCTCGTTGTCCTTCTCTACCCTGTTTGATACGGAAAGGGCAATGCCCGCGTAAGACAAGGCCTCGTCCGAGGCGCCCGTCCAGAAGGAGACATGCAGCCACTGCGGAAGGGCATAGCACCACTCTTCATTTGCCTTCATGGCGGATAGAGCGTCCACGTGCCGTACCAGGCTGGACGATTTGGACGGAGAGAAGGATTCCGAGAGTGACTGGTAGCTTCCAACGACAGGTGTCTGGAAGGCTGGTGTGCTCTCGCGACTGTGGTAGGATCGTGACATGCCCGTGTGGCGACTCTGTGCCTTGTCGTCCGAGTATTGGGGATTCCGGTATTTGAATAGGGGCACCGAGTGTAATGGCATCCTCGGTAGACAGATCAGGTCAATGCCAATACCGTTGCCCACTAGCGCTTCTGTAGTTCTCCTGAGGGTCTCGTAATCGACTTCGAAGACTCCTGGCCCGGGGCTGATGACTATGATGGAAATTCCAGTCCGAGTAAGGTCCCGGTCGACGTAATCGTGCGCAAATTGAGATGAGGCCAGATGGATTGCCTCCAAGACATTTCCATACAAGGATAGGGTCGACTCGGCCTTGACGTGATTTGAGGGTATATCTTTGGGCACTTCCCCCTCCGCGTGATTTTCAAAGCACGTGTTGACCTTCTGGTGGTGAAGGCTGAAATCTCTCCGAAACGAGTTGAACTCCTTTTTGAGCTGGTAAAGGATCGTTGTCCACTCGCCGCTGGCCATGTCACTGACAACTACGCGATAGAAGTCCTTGTAAGGCCGCTTGCTCCCTGAAGACTGGATCCCTGTGTAGAAATCGTCTTGCAAGGCGTCGGTTGCGAGATCTGTCGCCAGACCCGTGTCGTATTCCACGCGGGCAAATAGTACGATGCTCACAAGATGCTTCACCTTAAGTGACGCCCACCTCTTAAACAAGGCGGGGAGGAAGCCGTTGACAACCTTATTGAACATGATCTCTCCCGAGCTTTCGGAGTCAAAGTCCCACATTTCCTTGGCCATCTGGATGAAGAGAACATATCTGGCTGACTCGCTGCGGAAGATGGGACGTGTGTCCTGCGTGAAGAATCCAGACCGCACGCGACGGCCTCTGACGAATACGGCCGTCACCTGAGCCTTGATGGTGCCCATGAACAGGATAGACTGTCCCTTGTAGATGGTTCGCTGCGCGAGCTCACCCACGGTGAGCCTCCACAGATCGGCTCGCGAGAGATACTGGTCCTTGAATATGAGCTCGACATGTGTCGCCTCAATTGCTGGGTTGTCCTTGGCTATCTGGTGACAGGTTGTCAGTTGCGGGCTGCAAGATTAGAGGGGATGGAAGCTTACTTACAGGAGCGAGAATGACCTGGGACCCCTTCTTCATGCCAAAGGCATCCGCAATGTGTTTCGAGACGCTGACATCGACTTCAGGCTGCCGGCTCTTCATCTCCTTGGACATGTCCTTGGCGACGAAGACATAGCGATTGGCGGTATAGTCGTCATCAAATGGGGTGGAAGCATTGTCTTTGCGGCCTCCGTTGTGATCCGCGACGGACTTGCTCAAGCTCCCATAGCCTGCGAATCCTTTTCCAGAGTCCCCCTTCAGGGCGGTGATCCCCATCAAGGAGCCTGGCCTGACATCCGGACCCAGGCGATCGAAATTGAGCAGGACTTCGTCCTTTAGATAACCGTCGTTGACGGTGATGGTACAGTAGCGCTCGCGGGGCTGAGTCTGGGTATCCTTGATGGTCGAATGGGTTGATTCGCTGCGAGGAGACGTATGGGTATCTGCGGAGGAGGAGCGGTTGAGGCTGGAGGTGCTGTTTTCATGGTGTCGCAGGCGCGACCATCGAGGCCCTCTGCGCGGAGCCGAAGGCGTCGCAGCGGCATTGCGCGCCATGAGGCCGGGGCGTCGCTTATCGCGGCGGAGGAGAGGCTTGGGGTGGGATTCGGGTCATGGCTCTCGATGCCCGCGCCAGACTTGTCTGCTGGCGTCGCCAATGGTGGATGGCAGCAAGGTAGATGGGATGCGTGGCAGAGGAGGAGGTCCTGATGGGATGTCGTACCAGAGGAGGTACGTACCCCTGTT
This sequence comes from Amphichorda felina, assembly GCA_016490725.1. Lineage (NCBI taxonomy): Eukaryota > Fungi > Ascomycota > Sordariomycetes > Hypocreales > Bionectriaceae > Amphichorda > Amphichorda felina. The sequence goes on along the minus strand of JAEMHR010000067.1, from coordinate 72,202 downwards.
GGCAGAATCAAGCTGCAGGAACGCACAGCTCTGTCACCGCCTACCACCTTCGGCTTTTGAGGGGCCCAGAGCTATGCCATCCACTGTGGTGTCCATTTCTCATTCTCAGTCATGATGGAATCCTCCATCTGTACACCACACAGCACTCATCCATTACACATCAAGTGCAATATGAGCATGGGAACTCGGCCAAAAAGCTTATGTATTGAGGAGCGCGTGCCAGCTTCTGCTAGCAGCGACGTAGGGCATCGACATAAGAACCATATCCCCAACCTCATCGCCTTTTGAACAGTTGGACAATGGGGCCGATGTCGCAGGTCTGGTCCAACTCGTGCCAGACTGACTACGAGTAGTATACGAGAACCCAAACTCTCAACGCCGATAAATGTCCCGGGCTCCGATTCCCCGAGGCCAAGAATGCCTCTGGTTCGCTGGCCATTACCAATACGGTGCGATGCTTGCTGGGGGACCTCTGCAGAGAGATGAGGGTTGGCCTGGCTCTGATGTCAACTTAGTATCACTACGCAACTCGGCGTTTGTTCATCCGACTGAACGACCATGTGCTCCGAGTTAGATTGGCGGATGCGTCCCCTTGCCTCTTGATCGAAGTCGAGTCCGGGTAATCCTGGACATTCGACGTCATCCAAAATATCCCGCGTCAAGTCATGTCGGGTAATATCAATCAGGACCCTGATCTTCACCCCGAACCGCCACCGGCCCGGGTAGGCATGGCTCGACTTGGCCCTGTCCTAGTTATATTAATATAATAACCGCAATAGTGCCGTACTCCGTATTACTTAGGAGTTGGGACTCTGGCCGGGGAGCACCCGGAGGAGCCGTCTTGCGTCAAGACTCTCGAGGGCTCTCCGACAACGGCAATGGGGTAATACCTACATAATAGTAGAAAGCAGCTTTCTATGGAATATGGAGGCGATTGGGCATCAAAGTCCTCTGTCGGTGGTGTTGCGGGATTGACACTCCAAAATATAGATGCTTCGCCTTGGTGCGGAGTGCGCATGTGCCCTCCTCGAAGACGTCCCGCTTCCGACATCACCCAGCGTTCCAGAGCTCCAGTCTCCAGAGTCCAGACCAATATCCGTCGTCGGGTTCGACCCCGCGGCGGAAGCCTCGAGCATGACGGCGGCATTTGCATCATCATCACACGCATGTCTCTGGGCCGCAGCACCCCCAAATCATTCACCGCATTTTCGACAGCGCTGCATTGAGTGCATGCTGCAGTCAAAAGCGGGACCTGGCCCTCCACTTGGAGGCTGACAGTGGCTCACGGTGCATGCCCTGGGGCCGAACTTGACGAGATGTGGAAGAGGGGGGAAAAGGTGTGGTGGCACTGGAGTTGCGCTGGTGGAAATTGAGCGCCTTTCATCACCACTGAGCAGCAAGGCCAAACCAAGATGACGAATGAGCTCCAGACGTTGCATGTGAATGACGGCCGCTGGAGGGCTTCGTTTGGAATACGGAGTGGTATCTGTACACGTAGTCTTCCATGAGGCCGAAGATCCTGGACGGGAGCATGCATCCATGCTGTCATGGCGTTGTCCTGCTACTACGTATGGAAGAAGCATCGCCGACGACGGCTATCACGGAAGTAGGCGCTCCATGATGGATTCTAGGGAGAAACGGCGATAACTAAACAATACGGATACTCCGTAAAAGATACTGGAATGGCAGTCTGGGGAGGGCACTCGGGTTGGCCTGCTGTCGCAAGTTTGCCTGACCTCTGTCTTATACGCCATTGGAGGGCTAACATGCCTGTTGCTGGGGCGTGTCGTGTCCCAAGTGGGAACCTTGGAACCTTGGGGATGGAGTTTTTGGGGATGTTCTGCTGCTGGCTAGGCGCTGCTGCGAGTACTCACCTCATGTTTGCGCTGCCCCGCCGCCACGACGTCGACGACCCAGCGCCCTGGATTGACATTTGACACCCGCCAGTGGTCCGGTAATCCACTGGCTGCCCGCTGGCGCGCGAGGCCCGGCTGGCTCCAACGGGTCGAACGGAGTCGTCGGATGGAGACTCGGAGTTGACACTCGTAGCTATAGCAATACCTGTGGACGTCTGCAGGGCGGCTCCCTGAGCTCCAGGGCCACAGGGCCCCAGTGTGCGCGCCACCAGCTGGCCTGCTGGAGGACTCTCGTCCGCCCGCACAGATATCTCGTCCAATCCTGAGCCAGCAATTCCATCCGACACCCTTGCTCCAAGCCTCAAGTTGCTCCAACAAGAGTCCAAGTTGCTTTGATTGTTGTCAAGAGCTCGGGCCCACTTGCCTCAGGGCCTCAGACTCTCAGTGGCAAGTGCCCACTCCATCTTCCCTCGGACGTACGTTCTTACATCACAACTATTGCGGGACGCATCTTGGCTGCCCTTGTTGTTGTCCAAGACTGTCTCCTCTCGCACATACGTCGCCGGTGTTTCTTGATCTCTTCCTTCGACGTTTAATACGTGCCGCGCGGGGTTAGTGGCTTTCAGTGACTCACTGCCACTAACACTAGCATCTCGTGCCTTCCTGCCTTTGAGGTTGCTCCTGCTTCATCTGAGCCGTTGCTGAGAAAGACCGCCAGAGACCGCCTTTCTGACTTCGGGTTGGCGCCACTTACTCGCGCGACCTCCTCCTCGCCCTTCCTTGAGCCATTTCATGCCGCTCCTCATCCCACACGCTGTCACTCTTCGCCTCTCTCATCAGCCGGTCCAGCTATGGTCCAACTTTGATCACTGCCTTCGTTTTGCCGTCTGGGAGTAGCCTGGTCTATCTCCCCAGCACAACCCACCCCATCAAGCAAGCGCCCACCCCAGCCCGAGATCCACAAACAAGAGACAGCCAACGCGTACCACATCCTACCACCTCCACCACGGCCCGCCTCACGTCACCTGGACTCGTCGCGGCTGTATCACTCCCTGTTACTTTGGCGACACGTTACTATGTTTGCGCCTCCGCATCAATTGACCTTGCTGTGGAAGATGGCTGCTCGCGTGGCCATCGCTTGACCGCTATTTCCATCTCACCTTACCGGCGCCTCCGAGATCAGCCGCCGGCGACTCTCACGGCTCTAAACCGACGACAAGACCGACAAGCATCACCATCGAGCATAGCCACTCCGCCATACCACCATGATAGGCCGGCTGCTCCATCTGGGCACGGGTGGTGCCGCCTCCACTCCCTCTCAACCCCAGGCCACCATCTCTCGCCCCGTCTCCTCACTCGAGTCGGTCCAGGAGGATATACACACGCGCAACCTACTGTTTCCAGATCCCCAGGCATTGTTCCAGAGCCGGAATGACCAAGTGTTCCCGCTCTCTGCCGCCCCCCTTACCCCTTCTGCCTCCGGAACATCGGCGGCCTTCGACTCAAACGACGATGTGGACCTCGATGTACGGGACGTCCGTGTTCTCATTATGCAGGATACTCTCGGACATTCAAACGCCTCCCTTCTATTCGACAGCCAGCCTTCTCCTGCTTCCTCAACGACGCTGGAGCGCTCCCACGCAAATGGCCAAGACTCTCGGAGAACCCCGGCCCAGTCTCGCAAAGGTAGCATTACCCAACTCTCAAGGCCGTTCGCGACGCAGGCAGAAAGCCCCCAGACTCGCCAGGGCGCATTTGACCGTCGAGGCTCCCTCCATTCCCGAACACAGAGTTCCGTGGAGACGGAGACTCAGAGGGCTTCACGGGAGTATCGTGATGAGCTGGCTACCTTCTCGAGTTGCATTTTTGGCAACTCGGAGCTCATGGCTTACAAGGGAACATCAACCAAGGTCCATGTCGTGCCTGTCGAGTCTCGCGTAAGTGATCATCCTGCGTCTATCATTGGCGATGGACGTAGCTCGATAGGCCGATCGGGCATTCGCACCAGCAAACTCTCCCAGTCCTTCACATCTCGCACAGTCTCTCCGACAACTTTTGCCTCGAATAATTCGGGCCACCGTATCGTCGAGAAGAAGAAGGTTCTCATCACACGCCTATTCCCCGTCAGTCTCACAAATGACGACTTGAACTCGGCCTCAACGCCCCAAAACCGATTCTCCGACGACAACGCTGGCTACCCTTTCCCAACGACTGCGGAGGAGGTTGGGGCTAAGAACGCGACCGCTCCTAGGCAACGGCGTACCCCAATGTATGCCGTCGTGTTGGTTGTTCAACTTCCGTCCGCAAGGGTTTCTACATTGGCTACACCGAAGTCAGCATTCCGCGAGTCGGGTTCCTACACGGAGCCGGACGTATTTTCCTCCTCCTGCAGCTCTACTCGGCCCATGTGGTTTAACATGGTGGGATCCGGTGTGCAGGGCGAAATGACCGACTCGTCATTCTCCGTCGACGTGGAGGACAGGATCGACTCGCTGACACAACATTGGGATATTGTTATGAGAACATTGACCCACCTGCAATCGATCACTGCGACGACTATCAGGACTTTGCTCAAGCAGGCCGATGTCGCATCACCAGATCCATATGCGACGCCGGTGCCCCCAAGTGTTGCGCCTCCTCGGAACCAAGCGGCCTCTGACCGGCGCAGCATGGACCTGCCTCGACCGAAACCACCAAAGAGCACGGTGAAACTTGTGTCACTTTCGCCAAACTGCCTGGCGCTCGACATGAATATTGCAGCAGAGGTAAATGTTGCGCGAAGACGGATAGTAACCGGCCTAAAAGCGGCGAGGGTTGTCACTGGTCAAGGTCGATGGGGTATCTGGCGTGACGAAGCGATATGGACGTGGAAGTGGACGCAGTCCATTGGCCAAGGGCCATTCCTCTACAACCTATTCACTGGGTTTTTGGCAACTCACACCGATTGGTTGCAAGCCCTCAGCCCCCCCCCTATCCGGCGGCGTTACTTGAATAATCGGCAGACCCGCGAAAGCGAGGACTTGTCTCTGCCGGCCCGCACTATTATTGTCGCGGACGACAAGATGGCTGCTCGCAGGTTGCTATTTCTGCTCTCAGCGTTTTTGCCCGCGAACCAACAGGTGCCTACTAACCGCGCGCACCGACCGAGCACTTCTACCTCTATCAGTGGGTTCGCGCATTCTCCGCCAACCTATGTGGTCCCTGTTCTACGGGAGGAGTCTTTGCGCCGGAAGATCAATCGACGCACCGGCAATCGGCGTACCTCACATTCAAGGAACACGAGCCAAGGCGCAAGGGCATCCGCGATCCCTCCTCAGCTGGCTCACCTCAGTATGGACCGGAATCATGAGCGCCGCGTTTCAGATGCGGGGTCCATTCGACCTACTAGCATTGCCATGCCTGGAAATGACCTATTGAGTAGGAAAAGCAGTGCCGCTACAACTGCCACCATTTTGCCTGAGACAACTACACCACATTTTTCCTCGCTGCAACGGGGGGACAGCAATAGGAGACCACGCCCGGAAAGCAGTGGAAGTTTGGCAACAGATGATCTTAAGCGCTCTTTGAAACGAGGCGAGAGCAGCAGTCATGTCAGCACCGCCAGCACAGATTCCAGAAGTCAGAGTTCCAGATGGGGCAGTGTCATTAGCGGTCTGTGGAGTCCGCGACGGCGCGAGTCTACAAGCATGAGCTCCCCTGGGCAGTCGAGCGACACGAGATCTCCAGCCAAGGCTGCGCTGGTGAAGAGGGACAGGCTGTCGGAAATGGTCCGGGAAGCATCGGCCATGGTTCAAACGAGCACAGGCATGGATGCTCGGGTTGAGACCACCGAGGCCCGAGATGTCAGCACACCCAGAGACCACACTGGGCGGCCAAGGCCATCGTTCAGTCAACCCGACCGCACGCCCGATCCCACTGGGGCCTTTGAATCGCCCGTCAAAACATCTATTAATGAAGACGATGGCGTCATTGATGTCGATTTCCCGTTCCCGGACTATATCACCTCCTTTGAGTCTGCCATCAGCTCGCCGTCTAGTAGTGGTTATCTATCGACACCTGGGCTTGCGGTAGGGTTGGACTCTTTTGAAAATGCAGTGAGGATGTCAGCCGACGGAGACCAGCCCCTGAATGCTGCCGGGTGGTTGGCTCGCTTCCATCCTGATTTCGCTCTGCAGGCTATCCCACCCCAGGATGATCTAGTGGATCAGGTCAAAGCTACACTCCGATCTGAGCCTACTCCCGGCTCCGCTGTTCATATTCCAGGGGAGGGGCGCCTTCAACAATGGGTGGATGTCGGACGTGTTATCATTGCCGATACGACGACCAATACAGTCCGCCGCATTGTCCATCGACGCTTGGTAAAGCCGAGGCAGCCTGTCGAGAGGCCCGGTGGTGCTGGAAGCCAATCAACAGCCGTCCCCCACACGCCGTCTATTCTTCCATACGAAACCCAACTCGAGGAAGAATTTATTGAAGAAATCGTGTCCAAGCCGGATAACCTATTGGTAGAGGCAATGGAGAAGGTGATAGGATTTCAATCCGACGACAGCAAGGACAGCCCTTTGTCTCGAAGCATGTCACGAGTTGGCAGTGACAGTGGCAACACTCTATCGGAAACGCTGCCAGAGACTACTCAACCCCCAACCACTTCTCTGGACGTGCCTCGGATGAGGTGCAAGACCATCATACTGTCCGCGCTTGAAGACCTCATCCGGGACGTTAGTGATCGGCGCGAAAATCGCAGTAACAAACCCGGCGGCGAGGTGGGAGGCCGCTATCAAGAATCCCTCTTGCAAGAAGCTATCCGAGACTGGATTTCCAATCTCGACATGGGAGTTGAAGCCACTTGATCTCGGGACGTTTCGGTCATCCTCCCCTGCACATCGCCCATCATCCCCTCAGCATCCCCTTAAAGCCCCTCTACTCTTTGTAATTACCCTAATTTTGTTTTGGTTGCGAGGATGTGTTCGTTTTTTTTTCTGTCAGCAGGCCCTGATCGATACCCCTTCATGCGTAACAGTTAATCTCGGAAACGATACCTCATCTTGTTTTTGTCTTTCACTATTTAACCCTGACTTTTAGGCCCATGGCGATTATTAGATTGGAACTGGGGACTATTTTCATTTCTACACTGGGAGGGATCTAGGAACTCATCTGATGGCGTCCAGGGCATCACGCAGACCCGCTTGGTTTCTCGACCACTTAGGCCTGTGAGTTTACGGAAGCATACTTAGGGCGAATATGGCTTTGCTTTGAAGCATCGGTAACCAGAGCAAACTACGGTCATCAGATCTTATGTGGGCAATCCATGAAGCGTTCTATGAGGAGTTCCCGCAAATACCTGTGAATGTTATGCTGCGTGACTCCCGAGTGTATGCCTGCTTCGTCATAGTAGTCGTCACATACGAATGGGTGGATGGCCTTGTGTCTTGGGTGATCTTATTATTGCAGTCCTCATAACCCTGTGTAGCCAATACTTCGCTACCTCCTCTTCGGAGGCCTTGCATTCTTCTCCCTCCGCCGCTGCTGTTCCTGTCTGGCTTTGCGGATATCGTCCGCGCCCTTGAGCTCCTTCTTGCTGCCCATGCCATCCCTGAACCTGCCCACGCGCTTCTCCCTCGCCTCGTCGACACGCTTCTTGCGCACCTTGAAGTCGTCGCGGTACTTGTCCGCCTCCTTGGGCGCCTTCTCCTGCTTGTGCTTGTACCGCGGGCCTGAGGGCTGCCGTCCAGCTCCGGGGCCGGGCTTCTCGGCCTCGCCGACGCGAGGGGTGCGGCCCAGGCGCTGCTCGCGCCTCCACCGGTCGAAGCGCCCGCTCTGGAAGCTTGCCGCGATCTTGACGCCGCTCTCGCCGACGACCATCCTGGCGCCCTTGGAGCCGTCGTCGTCGTTCTCGCGCGACACGTATTTCTTAGACTTGGCGTCCCAACGCATACGCGAGCGCGTGGGTGCGCCAAAGGCCTTGGCCGTCTCGTCGTTGCCCAGGTCCATGGTCGCGTTGCGAGCAGCCTCGACGAAGCTGGAGCCGGCGCCGCCAGAGTGCACGCCGTAGCCGCGCTCCTCGGCGGCGTTGGTGGTGCGCGGGGTGTAGGACATGAAGACATCGGAGTCGCGCCAGTCCGTCTTGCCCTTCTTGGAGCTGTTGGCATTAGAGACGGTGACCTCGAGGCCGTCGTCGTCTATGTCTTCCTGCATATCCACTTCTTCGGCTTCCGACTCCTCGTCCGAGTCGGACTCTGCTTGGGTTCTCCGCGGCACATCGGGCATATCGTCGTCGTCCTCCTCCTCCTCGACCGGTGCCGCCTGTTGCCTATTCTTGGGCTGAATCCGTTTGCGTAAATGCTTCATCACCTCTGCTGCTTCGCTGGTTGACTTGTCTCCATGGCCGACTTCGAATATTGTCTCCGGGGGCTTGTATCCGCTGATCTTGGCCAACATGGCTGTGCGTGCCCGCTCGTTGCCATCTACGTCCTGACCAAACAGTTGGTGCAGCTCGCTCCACGCGTTAGACTTGACAAGCTCGCGGGCTCGTTTGGCACTTTGACTCGAGGCTGAGTTTCGAGTCTTCATGTATAACTTTTCCGCCTTTGCCGCAACAACTCGTAGCGCATCGATATCTTCATGCTCTTTCAGAGTCTTGCTGAGCCACTCCACGTTAGTCTCCACCGAGTCTCGCTTTAGTGAACCGACAACGACATCCTCAGTGAAGGAAGCACCAGCATCGCCTTGACCAATGATGAGCTTCCTGCCGAGGAAGAGTTGAAGATCCAGCAGGTAAGGGCCATCGATATCTCTGACCAGACTGTAACTCCAACCCTTTTGACCAGCTCTGGCTGTACGACCTACACGGTGGACGAACACCTTGGGCTGTGTGGGAAAGTCGTAGTTGATGACGTTAGCCAAAACCGGAATATCGACACCACGGGCAGCGACATCAGTGACGACAAGAATGTTCGTTTTTCCGTGCCTGAAATCTTCCACCTGAATCCGCCGAGCCGTCTGATCCAGGGATCCGTAAACGTGCGAGACGGCGAATCCGGCCGTGCGAAGTAGGGTTGCTAGGTATTCGACGTGGTGCTTTGTGGCTGTGAAAACAATGGTCGAGTGCTCGGTCGGCTTGCCTCGGGGGACGTCGGGTCCTCGTTTCCTCTTCTTTGATCCCTTGTCATCATCTGTCGGCGCGCTTTCAGGAGGGCCAACGGGCATCTTGATCACGTCGTGGAGAAGGTGCAGAAGAGATCCCTCCTTCTCAGCGCCCTTCACAGAGAAGAAGGCGCTTTCCAGGTCTGGCGAGACCTTTGTCTCAGCATCGAGGCGGATAAGGCTGGGGTCCTGAAGGCCCGCACGGGCAAACTCGACAAGCGATCCTGGAAGAGTGGCTGAAAACAATAGAGTCTGTCTGGATGGGGGTAGGGCGTGGAGAATCTCTGTCAACTGCGCGGCGAAACCCATTTCGAACAGTCGATCGGCCTCGTCAAAGACGACATACTGGATAGACGAAAGGTCGAGGGACATTTCAACCTTCAGGTGCAGGAATCGACCGGGGGTGGCGATGACAATGTCTGGGTTGCTGGACATGAAGCCAAACTGCTCCTCCAAACTATCACCGCCGACGAGAAGAACTGACTTGAGGTCGGTGCCCCTGCTGAACTCCTTGACGACCTTGAGTGTCTGGATAGCCAGTTCGCGCGAGGGCGACATGATGAGTGCTCGGGAGCCAAACCTGGCGCTGTGTGCACGTAGGCGCTCGATCATTGGGATTACGAAGGCGGCAGTCTTTCCGGAACCGGTCCTGGCCATGCCCACCACATCCTTCCTGTCGAGAAGCAGGGGTATCGTCTTTCGCTGAATAGGGGTCGGTACTGAGAATCCCTTTCTTGTGATCGCCTTGAGGAGATTTGCATTGAGGCCTAGCTCGGGTCAGTCAGCGCCAGCGCTACAACATTGGGGAGACGTGGGCATCGTACCCATGGCCTGAAAGCCTCCGCCCTTCTTGACCGTCTTGCCCTTCAGGTTTGAGGCCTTGCGGTACGAAGCAGCCTGCTGTAGAGCAATGAAGGCCTCATCGCCGTCGTCGTCGTCACCGCCGGGCCCATTGAGGATGTCGTCGAAGTCCACATCCTGGGCTGTCGCGGGCTGTCCGTCGCTAGCATCGTCGCCTGGGTATAGCGAGCCGAGAATGTCGACTTCGGGCTCCGAGGGAGCTGGTGAGGCGCCGCGATGAGGCATTGTGGCACCTTTTCCCTTTCGGTTTGTACTAGGGATGATGATGGTCGGTCAAGAAGCCAGGAACCGCAGCTGCGCTTGACTTGGGTCCGCACCCGATTTTTTTTTCGGTCGGCACCTTATCTTATCGTCGCGGGGCAGCAGGGTGGATCTGGGGCGGCATTGCAGCAACTTCAGGTCTGGGCCGTGTCTTGCGTGTCTCGGCCGACAAACGGACTTCAGTACCTCCTCCGCCTCTTCAGCGCCGCCCAAAATCCCCCAACCTTCCTCTACTGTCGTGCATCTAGTAGTGATAGAATCAGAATCACTTTTTGGGTCGCCAAAATGGCCGATAAAGATGCTGCGGACGACAAGGACGCCCTCGATGCCCTCGAGCTGGAGGCCAAGGAATTCGACAAGGCAAGTCTGCCACCTCGCTAATGATTCCTACAGTAAAGACTGACCTACGATTAGGATGCAGAGATAGATCGCATTCTGAAGGCATTTCGCCTAGATGCGTAAGTCATCCATCATCTTTCCCCTTCAGTCGCTCCTCACGTACTGACAGCCACACAGCTACGCCGTCCTCGACCTCAATCCAGGCGTCCCGGAATCCGACATCAAAATCACCTACCGCAAGAAGTCCCTCCTCATCCATCCCGACAAGACCAAGAATCCGCAAGCGCCGGACGCATTCGACCGCCTCAAGAAGGCCCAGACGGAGTTGATGGATGAGAAGCACCGGGCACGTCTCGACGAGGCCATTGCCGACGCGCGCATGCTGCTGATCCGCGAGAACAAGTGGACCGTCGACAGCCCCGAGCTCAAGACAGACGAGTTCCACCGCAAGTGGCGCGCCAAGACGCGCGAGGTGCTCATCGAGAACGAGCACCGCCGCCGCCGCCAGATGAAGGCCCAGATGCAGGAGGAGGGCCGCGAGCAGAAGCGCCAGGACGAGGAGATGGAGGAGCGCAAGCGCAAGAGACAGCACGAGCAGGACTGGGAGGCTACGCGGGACGAGCGCATCAGCAGCTGGCGCGACTTCCAAAAGGGCAAGTCGGGCGGCGCCCCGGAGAAGAAGAAGAAGAAGAAGATGAAACCCATAGGCTGAGAGGGAGTGGTGTGCTGGTTTCTACCCGGAAATGTGAGACTAAGGGAGTATGGCGATAGATGGGCGAGGGATTCTTTCATGATTTCTATGGGGTTTCTTTTATACAAGGCATCGTGTCTGTGAGTGGAAAGGCATACAACCAGTCCGAGAATCTAACTTGGACAGGCGAAGTCACAGGTACCACTTCGCAAACAATCCAATATCACCGACAAAATAGCTCAGGCAGCGCCCGAACCTTTGTGAGTACAGCATAGTCAGTCCCCAGCACTGGTTCGAAGCTTTCCGAGGGGAAGCAACACACAGCCATGTTGGTGAAAGTTGTGAAATGATATGAGGAGAGTGGCCTCGGCTGGAGCAACACCCACTCAGCAATTCTATGCTATTCGGCTAGTATACAATAAGTACTTAGGTCCATGACTGCAGATCTACAACAGTATTCGGGGATATATGGACCCTCCACGGACGCCAGAAAACAGAATATCAACCCTTTTGAACACCTACAAGATGCAACCCCCGCCACCCCTATTCCCATCTATATATTTGTCTCTCACGGGTTATGGTACACGCCTTTGGGCGGATAGGATCAGCTAGAGCCGGAGCCCTTGGAGTCCCCGTCGAACTTCTTGGACTTGTCGTCTTTGCTTGAGTCGGACTTTGACTCGCCCTCAGCGTTCTGTTGGTGAGCGGGGTGGTTTGTCAGCCTGTGCCAGATGGACTTGAGGAAGCCCTCGTTCTCGTGCGACGCAGGATCAGACGAGCTAGCAGATGAACTGTAATATTTGTAAGCTAGAGCATCACAGCGGCCGAGTGCGAGCATTCTTCCTACCTTGGATTAGAGACATTCATGACGCGCTTGGCGGTCTTATCTCCCATCTCATCCGCCAGCATCTCAATCAGAGTACGCTGGCTCGCATTCAGATACTTGGGCATGTTGACTCGGAACTCGACGCGGAGATCTCCCGCGCCACCCCTCCGGGCACCGAGTCGCTTCATCCCCATGCCGGACAGGGTGATCTTGTCTCCGGTGTTGGTGCCAGTGGCCACCTTGACATTGACCGAGCCATCCAGCGTCGGGATGGCGACCTGCCCGCCGAGCAGAGCCGTCGTCAGAGGGATCGAGGCCGTGTACAGGATGTTGGAGCCCTCCCTGCGGAACTTGGGGTCCTTGGCGACGCGAACAAACACGTACAGATCTCCCCGCTGGGTGCGCATGTTGGGATCGGCAGAGCGGCCGGTAGGAGGGGCATCGCCTGCCCCATCGACCCGCAGTCGCATGCCATCCTCTATGCCAGCAGGGATGTCGACGGTAATGGTCTTTCGTTCGCGAACTACACCGTTGCCGGCGCAAGTCTTACACTCGGACCCCTTCGGAATGGTTGTGCCAGTCCCCTCACAGCTGCCGCAAGTCGAGGCCATCTGGAAACCGCCCTGCATGAAGTGCACACGCGTACCTGTGCCATTGCAGGACGTGCAGGAAGATCTCTTGGTTCCAGCCTTCAGACCGCTCCCGTCGCATGTCCCACAGGGAACCTGCGGCGTGAGGTTGATGGTCTTGCTCGTTCCCTTGGCAGCATCCATGAAGCTGATGTTGGCCTGAACCTCCACATTGTCGCCGACGAGGATTTCCTGCTGGAAGGGGTTCGACCGTCCACCGCGGCGCCCGGCGCCGCCGAATGGACCCTGCTGCCCTGTGAATGCCGAGAAGATATCCTCAAAGTTGAAACCACCGCCGAAGCCACCCTGGCCGCCGCCGAAGCCGGAGAAGGGGTGCCCGCCGCCGCCAAACGGATCGCCGCCGGCGGGGCCGCCGCTGGGGTCGAAGCCAGCAGCTCCGAATTGGTCGTACTGCTCCTTCTTCTTGGGGTCGGAGAGGATCTCGTAGGCGGACTGGATGTCGCCGAACTTCTCCTTCGCGGAGGGATCCTTGTTCGTGTCCGGGTGGTACTTCTTAGCCAGACCATAGTAGGCCTTCTTGATCTCGGCGGGCGAAGCGCCCTTGCCGACGCCGAGGGCCTGATACGGGTCCTTCTGGTGCAGGGAGTTGGTGCTGTGGAAAGACTGGAGAGCTGTTAGCCCAATGGGAAATGGGAAACCTAGGGAGCATCGTCGCCTACTCGTCGGGAAGGGGGCGACCTGGTCACCCTGTACACCGCGGGTCGCTCGCGGGAGCCGACGCGAAGAGTCGCAGTGTGAAGGTTTGCGGCCTGGCGCCCGCAGTCGGGGAGCTTGGACTGTCGGCACAGGGGGCGATGCGCGAGGGCTCGGGCGGGGCCCGCGGCCTTTGTGAGAAGGCTTGCGTTCATGTTGATTCACTGCTGCAGCTCATTGGAAGGAAGGAAAATAAAAAAGGGAAGATCGGAGGGCGTTGTTTGCAATGCTAGTCGTGAAGATACCCGGCGGCTGGTCTAGCTCCGGTCGGCAACGTCAGAAATTCTTTGCGGTTCGATAGCAGGTCGACCGGTTCTGGCCTGGCCCATTTTTTCTTGGTCTGCCGAGTTAGATCTGTGCTGCCTGAGGCTGCAATGCCGTCATAAGCCGAGATATCCCATTTGCGATTTCGGCACCACGAAGAATCATTATTGAGCATCGCTGAGGGAGTCGATGGAGTGTGGATGGGTTAAAAGTGTCAAGAAAGGTAAGTTGGGCCCCCAAAATGGCCCCTGTGTGCTGAGAATAGATAGGGACTACACATAAATTTCCAATGCTTGGAAACGTCCGTCGACAGCAAAGCCGTGGTCTGGTGATGATTCTATAATGGAAGGGTAAAATTCGTAAAATGATGCATCGGCCTAAAATTAAACACAATTCATATCCATGCATCCTTAGAATAGTAGTTCATGCCTCATGCCTCTATAAAAACTGTTCCTGGTGTATCGGATCCCATGGGGCCTTGGTAATCAGCACAAAGGTCCCTTGCTCATCCTGCCAAACTCCCTAAACGCCTTGCAGATGTATATATGATGTTCGATCGATCTCATTCCGTGATTAAGGTGCTCGGCTTTTGGGACCCACGAGATTTGGTGGCCTTGTCGCTTCGGATTTTATAGATAAACTCCACAATGGCGTCGTTTTCTTGGATGCCGAGGCCGTTGAAGTGCTTGCGCACTGCCTTGGCCAGCTGCTCCTTGTTCTGGCGCTGCTTCTTGCGCCGTAGCATCGTCGGGGAGTGGAGCCCTATGCTTCCGGGCTGGGCGAGGATCGTTTCGTGGAAGGTGCTCGTGAAGCAACCCGGGGTGTTGAGGTGGTATTCTCGGCAGTAGGCGTGGAGCGAGTCGCGGTCAAACGTGGACCATTGAAGCTGGAGAGAGGAACAGAATTAGTGAGTATTCGATTTCGAAGCGCGAAAAAGAAGGGGGGGTGGTGGACGCACGCTGGGAGCGACTGGCTCGGCTGGCTGCGACGAGGCGGTCGCGGACGCATTGGTGACCTCGCGGAGCTGGGACCCTCCCTGCTGGCTGGTGATCCGGCGCATCTTGGCAGATGAGTGGCCACTGTTCTTGTCCTTGGAGCCCGCCATATCGTTCTTGGAGTCGTCGTGGTTGCGTGAAGACTTTGCAGGAGGCATGTAGCGATGGCAGGGGAGGCAGGACGTCAATCAGCGGGGAGGACGTTGTGGGAGTCAGGAAATGTCGAAAGAATCTGGTTGAGTAGCAATGCTGAGGACTGAAAGAGGCAATGACGATCTCATATTCTGCTGCGAGGGTTCGGCTCTGAGAGATCTGTCTAGTCTGACGCGAAGAACGGCGGAGAGCGGAGAGCGGAGGCGGGAGGACGTGAGGAGATTCGGTGGGCAGAATTTTGGGCGGTGGGCGACGGGGTAGCGACAGTAGCGACAAGGCACGCGCTCACCAACGAAACGCCTGACACTGACAGACTGACAGTGGAAGTGGAGTGGAGTCCAGAGACACGCGACGTCACCGCGTAAAGAAGCGGGGCGCCTTCATGTTCAGGGTCCAATGACTCCAATCCCATTTTCCACCATTGCTCCACCAAGCCACCCTCCCGACTAAGCTTCAGCCTTGACCAGGGCAAACTTCAACGCCCAGTCACACCAGAATCCTCCTTTGTCCGAATACCCGATGCCGAAGTTTTCCATTGTCCTGAACGTCTAGGCAAGATCTTTGTCCCAACATTGAGATCCTTTGGCCATGTTGGCGAGTTGCGGGCAAGGACTGGCTGCCCGACTCGCCAAACGCTGAAAGGAAGTTGACAAGGGACGCTGTGGCTGGCCAACATCGGGCGAGTTTGCCAATTTGTCTGGCCAGATCCTTCTTGGCGCAGTACCGAAAAGGCCTCTTGTACATCTGCCTTGGGAACTTCATCTCGATATCAGACCACCTCCACCGGCCACTCAAGTAACACAACAAGTCTCGTATAGTATAGTCCTGATGACATGGCATCGACTCCTAATATGCAGCCGGGACTAATTACCGACGACTCGGGTACGCCGAGCCCATACTATATCGCGCATACGATATTAATCATTCCTTTCGCCTGGTTGCAGAGTGGAGTGTGTCTGGGCATTTCGACTCGCAACGCGTCTCGCGCTTCGTAAAACCACGTTCGAAAACGAGGACGAGCTTGCTCACACACACGACTCCACAGCGTAGCCTTTCACTATCACGATGCGAAGATACCAGGCGAGCGTTCTTTTTCCCCATTGCTCGATCCTTGATGAGCTCATGGAGTCGTGTCATAATAAGTACCGGGGATCATCAGCCAGTCCACTCGCCCGGATCCCCAGTGTGGGATGGCCCCCCACGTCTCTGATCTAGCAGGGTCTTGGCAACTCCGAAGTTGGAGAATTGATCGACCACATTTTATTCGTACCAAGTTGATCTCGTACTTACTTGATATTATATTATCATGGTTGCCGTTGCTTCTCCTTTAGTGGTCCCGCGGAGAGTCATTCGCAGACTCGAATCACAACCACCGAAGCTCTCTAGGGTCGACCAACACCCTTGCCTCAATGACCATCGGCCACTGGCAGCACTGTACGGAGAAGCAGGTCCGCGCTGACCTTAGCGGCTCTCTCTTTGTCAACGTGCAGTTCACTAAGCTGCGGCTGGTTCTTTGCGACATCTCACCGAGGCTCACCAGTCTGGTTTCGGATGTTTCCTTTTTATAATGGCTTTTGATCGATTGCGCTCACCGTCGTGACGACGATCTCTGAGCGGAGCGGCCTGAGCGCCGTGTCTAACTCCGGAAGATGAAGAGCTCGGAGCCCAATGGCATTATGACATAGCCTGTTCCTCATTTGATCACTATGAAAGACAGCGCCATTTCTTCCTCAGTTTGGCCTCCCGCCCAAGCGTGCAGGCGACAACGTTCAGGTGTCTCTAGTAGTGGGAGTGCTCCAATGACCAGGAGGCTGTGGCGGACCCAAGTCCATTGAAAGTAGATCTCTGTCTTTGTCTTTCCCCACGCGTAAAGCCCGAGGGGCATACATAGTACTAGCATACAAGTATGCGCGTGGGGTTTGAGCAGGGTAGTCGCGAAGGTTACATTCTCCTGGTACCTTAGCAGAAGATCATTGGTAAACGGTTGGCAGGCAACATGACTTCGCCAGTCATACGGATTAGGTATACCGAGGTTTACGAGGGCTAATGCGCATAAGGACCCCAAATAGCTCCTCAATCCTACAGGGACTGGGCTGCAGGAGCATGCAGACAATACGAACCCTGGGTCTTAATACAATCTGGGCTCTATACAGAAGGTCAAGGAGGTGGAGGGGAGCGGAGGACAAGGGATCAATGCCAATTCACTGGCCAGGCGGCAGATCGTAGGGGAGAATTATCGAGGCTGGTGACAACGATCAGGGTGGCGACCACCCGAGGCGCAAATTGCCAAGTAGCCCCGTTAGTATTTGATCGGCCAAGTGTGAAGCTGGCTGGTGATGGGTGCCCAGATGGGGGCAAGGTGTGGGAGCTGTTGGTGTGGGAGCTATCGTCCCATGCTCTGTAACGTACAGGTAAGTACGAGTAGTGTGGGTGGGTGGCAGGGTGCGGCACGTACCTAGTTCCATGCCATTTCCAGGTCGGCTGTTCGGGACAATCGCTACATCATGTTGAGGCTGTCCTTAATCCCAGTTTGTGTTCGTGTGGGATATTGGTCAGGGTTTTCGTAGGCAGCGGCCACCGAATGAGAACGAATCGCCCAACTTCCATGCTAGGAATGGGGTGACCCAAGCTCCCATGGGCAGTCCCATGGCAGGGACTTTTTTTTTTTTTTCTTTCTGTAAAGCCAACAACGGCAAAGCGGTATAGCAGCCGTGGGGTATCATTCGATGGGTTCATTGCAAAATGACCCCCACCGAACAACTCGTGCGACGATGCTGGAGACGAGTCAGACGAGTCCACGACGGGTCCCCATCCCACTTCCCCAGAAAACGCCACACCAACGTGCTGACAACTCGACGGCCCGATATGGGCGACGCAGCGCGAATTTCTTTCGTGACAGAGTGTGACTGCGCGCATGGCCTGCGGATACGCCTGCGGCCCTTAGATTTGACCCTTCGAATAGGCGCGATGCGCAGCCGCAGCTGTTGCACAGACTAAGCTCAGATGTGTGCCCCAGGGTTCGTGGCCATCGAATTGGAACATGGGAGTTTCCAACTTCTTCAACAAGTACCTCGGGGCATCGGCCAAGGTGCTGACCGTCCTGTCCCCACCACGGCACCAGCCGCGTCCCGCTGTTCGCCCGCCGCCGAGGTCCATGACCCATCGCATTTGGGGGCCTGGGGCTCAGCTCATCCACTGGCACGTACATGCAAACCAAGTCGTGGCTGTTAGTGGCACTTCGCACTGGCTCAAATACTACTAGTAGTCTTTTATACTGCCATGCCCACCAAATAAGTAGTGTTGCCATGGGCTCGTCTTTGTGCAAGCACTAGTTGGGTACTGCTTGGGGGCATCGGCAATATTGTGGCAGGCTTGGCAGGCCTTAATAGGTTGTGCCTGGATGGCTGCGCTTTTTAGGGTGCGCGCCGTTGAGACGAGTCGGTGCGAAGTACCTCCGTATGGATACTGCACCATTAATACAGGAATCTGCTTTGGACTCCTCGGTAAGAGCACAGGCTCTGGGCAACCTGGATGACGGGCATACCTTGTCGGGAAAACCCGTTCCACTTTTCGTCGTCACAGTTTGCCCATCCGACTTGTTCCTACCTAGGTATGTAGGGACAGAGAGGTGTTTGAACCTAGCTGGGTTGGGCGAGAAGACCACGTCCACCACGTGTAGCCCAAACGCCAAGATGGCCGAGGTCTAGACGACTACCTACCCCTATCATCGCTACCTCAGGTAGTGCTAGTAGCACTGCATCTCGACCGCCTCACCACATGCATTACGGGCAATCCGAGACTCGGGGCGCACCTCGAAGAGTTACAAATAAAGCACTAGGCGCAGGTCCCACTTCCCGCTCCGGAGAGCGGACACACAGACTGATGACGGTGGAGGTCTGGAGGCCCTGGCGGGGGGGGAAGGGGGGGGGGACCCTCAGGTGCTGCGATAGACGATGGATGGGCCACCATCGGGTGGGTTCGTGGGCGGATTAGGAGGGTAGTAGGTTCCCATGGAAGTTGGCGCCTGTGGCTCTGCGTCGCCTGGCAGGCATGGCAGGCCGTTGTTGACTCCAAGGGTTCCAGGTTGGCAGCCTACGATGGATGTACGAGGCCAGCAGCTCTGGGCCAATAGCGCTGGAACAATTCCAGTTTACCATGGAGCGTCCCACCCTCGCCCTTCATCAGCGATCAGTCACGCCTCCCGCTGACAGACTGCATGCTGCGCTGCAGCACTGATGCAGTCTCCCCATATCACCCATGCATGGCCTCTCCTCTTCCCTTCTGCATTTTACCGCACCATGCCGCGCCTTTTGCCGCCGACTTCTGCTTCACCAAAATCGTCCCTGTTTCCGTCCCTTCACCATCTCCTGACGCCCCAGAGCGCCGTCCCTTGCCTCCTCTGCCCACTGGCCGACTTCTAGCTGGCGCTGCCCAACCGCGACTGCTAGACACCCATCGACCTGCCATTTCGCGATCCACCATCGCGACGACTTGGCGACTCTCGACATCGCCGCCATGATTGTGGCGCCCCTCTCCGCCTAGACTGGAGAGGTCAATGAAGAGAGATATTTGTTCTCAGTGCACCTCTTGTGCCACCCAGGCACGTTGCGACGGATATCCTGCTGCCCGCACAGGTGGGCTGATACGCACCCCAGCAGGCCTGTGAGGCACCGTCCCCGAGACTCGACCGTGCACTCTTTCGAGGCGCCAAATAATACTCCAACGCTTGCCATCACCGGCCTGCGACCACTGCGACTAGAGGCCGCAGCCTGTCATTTCCTCCGTGTATCTACCAGAGCCGCTCAAACGCGACGCTTATGGTTATGGCCTCTGCTATAGCTCACCAAATCCACGACCCAAGACCCATCCCGACATCTCCCCCGAGCGCCAGCATCCTCGGGCCCAATCAACACATCCAGGCCATACCACGCGCCGCTATGGGAGACTCTGCTATTCGTGGCGGTCTCGCCAGCCAGTCCCCCGAGGCTGATGGTGGAGACTACGATAGCAAGCACAACGCCGCTGGCGACGGCCAGAATGGAGCCTCATCCAACTCGGACGGTGGCCCATCTAGGAAGAGGCGTCGCAGCCGCAAGGGCCTCGACAAGAGGTTCGAGTGCACCGCTGAGGGCTGTGGGAAGAGCTATTCCCGCGCCGAGCACCTGTAAGTCAACAAGATCCTGAGCCGCACCGGGCGACCTGACTAACACGGCGCAGTTATCGACATCAGCTTAATCACAATTCAAAGCAGGTTTACCACTGCGAGTACCCAGACTGTACCCGGACCTTTGTACGGGGGGATCTCCTGAAGCGACACATGGATCGCCATACCGCCAAGGGATCTCAACTCAGCCGCCGCGACTCGGTCCTCAGCCATGTCTCACAAGCAGGCGCTCCTGGCTCAGCATCTCCCGAAGCTGCGAGGGCTGCTCCCGGCTATCACCAGGCACGCCATGGAAACATGTCGTATCACAGCCAAGATCCCGGCGGTAACCACTATCAATCCATGAGCTCGGCAGGGCCAGGGGGCTACACCAATGGTGGCCATACCAACGGAAACCAGCATCCTAGCCTGGACACCTACGGCCACGAGTCAGACTACAACCACGGATTGCCCCATGATCACACCCAGTCGCCTGTGATCCCTCACCACCAGGGCCGGAACAGAGCTGGCTCTTTTAGTGTCTCATCTCCCGTGCCAAATCAGCAACGGTATGGTGACCAGGCGACAACGGCGCCCCAGTCTTCCAACTTTGTCTCCCAGCAGAACGTCATGTCGTTTAGCCTGCCTGCCTCCCAGTACCCCAATGGGCACGGGGTCTCGCAGCCAGACGTCTCTCAGTCTTACGGGGGAACAGCATCAGCAGAGTACTCAGAGCCAAATCATCAGCAATCGAGCGAGATGATGATGCTCGGTCAAATGGCCATGCCAGGCACCGTCCCCATGTTTGGGAGCGACACGCTCAACAAGTCCCCGTATGTCGGGATGCCAGAGGATTTCCTATCCTATCTTTTCAACACCTCCTCACCAGGAGAAAGATCCCCAATGAGTAAGGATGTGATGCAAGGCGCCTATTCCAGGTATGACGGTTGTTGGAATCCTCCAGAAATAGATCTCACTAACAGCCCATAGCTACGGTGATCTCGGCAATAGCCAGTACTCAGCCCCTTTTCTCGGGACTGACCCCTCCTCCATGGGATACTTCCCAACGGCCCCGCAGCAGGTCATGGCTGTCAACAATCTGCTCGACCAGAACGTTCCCGAGGCAACCATTTCTGAAGAGAAGAGCCAAGAACTCTTTGACTTTATCAAGGAGCGCTTTCACGAGAACGACCACGCCCCAGTCGAACGGCGGCGTGACAGCATACTGGAGGGCGATCGGTCTAACGAGCATCACATGCTGAGCAAGAGGATGATGCAGGCCTACATTGGTTCTTACTGGTACCACTTCAGTGATCAGATGCCTATCCTGCACAAGCCGACCTTCTCGCCCGACAAGACGCCCAACCTGCTCCTACTCGCCATGATGGTCATTGGGGCTGCGCTTCTAGATAGGACTCACGGGCAGAAAGTCGTGAAGGCGGGGGCGAAACTCTCCAATTTCCTCGCCTGGCACCTGCGATGGGAGATATTTATGGACGTCAACTTTCGCCCCCCGGCCAAGCTGTGGGTGTTTCAAACACTTATACTGCTTGAGCTGTACGAGAAGATGTACTCCACAAGAGAACTTCATGAGCGGGCGCACATTCATCATGCAACCACCATTCAGCTCATGCGACGTGGACGGTCACTCATCGGCAAGTCAGCCGTGGATTCTCCGCCAAATCCCATGGACAGTGCCAATGGGTCTCGGCACTCCTCGACCTCCGGGGTTGCACAGACGGCAGAGGAATGGTGGAACCAGTGGATACTCAACGAGGCGACAAGGCGGGCGGCTTTTGCTGCGTTTGTCATCGACTCGATCCATGCAACCATGTTTGGACACTCGGGTGTCATGGTGGCCCATGAGATGCGGCTGCCCCTGCCTTGCGATGAATCGCTGTGGCAGGCAACGAGCAGCGCCGAAGTCGGGCGTGTGGAAGCCAACCTCATGTCTCGCGGCGTCAAGCCCGTGTCGTTCCTTGAGGGGCTAAAGCGCACGCTGAGCAACCAAGAGGTGCACACCAACTCGTTTGGACGGACCGTTCTCATGGCAGGATTACTGAGTGTCTCATGGCACATGCATCAGCGAGACCTGCAAGTGAACGTCCTCGGCGGAGGCGTAATTCATTCGCTAGGTGGGAGAGACAAGTGGCGAGCCACGCTCACGCGGGCCTACGACTCGTGGAAGGCCGATTTTGACAAGGCATTGCATAGAAGCGAGGCTACGAACGACCCGTACCGATTCGATGCGGCCAAGAGGAACCAGTTCAACATTGTGTTTGAGAGCCGCACGGTACTTCATCACCTTGCACACATGGCCATGCACGCGGATATTGTGGACATGCAGATGTTTGCCCGAGCAAAGAGGCTTCTGGGTCGGGCTATCGGCCCACAGGAATTTAAGAGCGCGGAGAGGAGGATCAAGGATGGGTGGGCGCCATCCGCCAGAGCTCGTGACGCGACGTACTACGCTTTGAAGTTCCTGTGTACTGTGCTGATACCCGATGCGGTCGGGACATCGATAGGCGGGGCATACAGTCACGAAGAGCCTTACCAAGCGCGTGACGATGTGCTCCTCAACCGGCCGTGGGTGCTATACTTTGCAACTCTGGTTGTCTGGGGTTACGGGTATGCCTTGGAGGGGCCGTCGCCAAACGTGCCAGCCCCTGCCAGTCATCAGGAGAAGATGCAGCAGATGCGCGACTACCTGGTGCGGTTCGGCAGCATCACCGATCCGAACGAGCTCCGGACGGCCAAGGGGCTCAACCGCAACACCGCACTCCTGCTGGTGCTCAAGGACACATTCGAAGAGACGCGGTGGGAGCTGCTCCATGAGGGGTCGAACTTGGTGAGCAACTGTATCACGCTCAACGCTGGGGGCGCCGTCATGTAAATGGCGGCGCGTGTATGGAGTAGGAGGGCATGTATTAAGAGAGCTTACAGGAGCCAGCGCGGCGCTTCGGGGAATTGACGAAATGATGGATGGGTGGGAGAATATATATATCTATATACGGATGATGTACGAAAGGGGGAGGCCATGTTGGGATGGCAAGTGGTCGGCAGGATACTTGTAGTCGACGTTGGGACTTTTGGGCTTGGATTTATTTGCTTAGGAATACCCCCGTGCTGTACAGCACATGTTTATCAAACTATCCCCTGGTGCCGTGTTGTGGATGCCTCTGCATGGGTAATAGTACGTGAGATGAGGCCATGGTGAGGGCTACAGTGGATGACGGAGTGGTTGTCATTGAACTTGCTGTAGGTACTTGTAGCGCTGGGTGCCCCACCTGTTTGCGGAGGCTTCCCCCCTCCCCAGAGATTCAGAGAGACCCCCACACTGCCTACTACCTACTAGTAGTACCTACCTAGTTACTACGTAGTACGGATAGTAGTACCCACTACTAGGCACACCAGGCACCAACACCATGCTTGGCCACGGTGACGGCTGTCGCCTTTAACTCCGAAACCAACCGTGAACGATCAATCTCACGTTCACGTTCGTCGTCTGTCACGTCTAACTCTTCTTCTTTCCAATCGTCACCGTCCACTTATTTCATCCCCAATCTGGGCGCACCTGGACTGGACAAGATGGAGGCATCAGAGCGTGACAACGACCTCCAGCTAACATCGCTGCCGCCCGAGGTCCTCAACCACATCTTCACGTGGCTGGACCCGGCGAGTCTGGTGATTGCTTCCAGCGCTTGCCGCCTTTTGTACAGTTTTATCAAGGGGAACCAGAGCTTATATCGAACTCTCTATCTGATGCGCATGGTGTGTCTTCCACTCTCCCGTCGCCCCCCCCTCTTCACGCCTACCAGGGACATATTTGGACACAGACAACTAACTGTGTCGATAGGACAAGCCGGATGATGAGGAATTGGACTGGGAGGCTGAGCTGCACAATATCGTCAAGCTGGATCGCATATTCAGCCCCAAGCGTGACCAGGACAAGGAGGCATGTTATCATCCCTCCAATCCGAGATGCCAAATACAGGCGCTGACAGCATCTCCAGTTTCACAAGCTCCCGTTTGTATGCAACGTCGTGAGCCGTATACTCAAGAACGCCTCCTACACCAACAGCAGAGGCCAGGGTGTCCCCGTCTCGCAGAACATCCACTACCTCCAGACCCTCTTCTCCAATGACCTGGCCGCCTACGTCTTCCTCCAGCGGTCGTCGCTCTTCGAGCGCATGCGCACCACGGCGTACAGATCCCGCCGCGACCGCGACGCCCAGCCGGCCCAGGAGGAGCACCAGATGAGCGCCAAGCTGCACTGCCTGTACGGCAGGCCCGTCCTCCAGGCCGGGCGCACCCGCTCGGCCAGGAGCTACCCCTACGCGTCCTCCCGCGTGTACGACCTGCGCCAGTACACGCCGCGAACCAAGTGGGGGCCCTTCCGCGACGACGACTCGGGCAGGGTCGACTGGGAGAAGATCGAGGCCATCAGCATCGTCCTGGCCAAGAACGTCAGGACCCAGTGGCCGCGCGCTGACATCTTCGACGAGATCTGGGACACGCCCTTCTTCGGGTCCTTCCCCCGCAGCTTTGTGCCGTCAAAGGAGCCGGAGCTGGGGGACCTGGATGCTCAGGACCCGTACGGCGTCACGGGGTCGTGGTATCGCGTGAGTTACCGCTTACAGTAGAAGTAGAGGCTTGGCCGTGAGCTGTCTCTCCCCGGGGATTTGTGTGCTGACGGAGGGAGGCCAGATTGTCTGCTTTCTCGACTACAGCGACTTCTTCCACTACAACTTCTCCATGGACGGGCTGATTCCTACCCATGTGCCCCGGCACCCGCTCAATGTCGACGAGGCCACCCGGCTCATCATCATGAAGATCCACGTCACCCGTATCGAGCCCCCCGGCCCGGATGACGGACAGGATCTACCGGTGGTTCACTACGAGGGGCAGTCACGGTCGATGGACACTACATTTGACAATAATGCGGACTCAGACATACGAGGTAAGCACCATCACACCTTATTTCTGACTTTGAATGAGTGGTCCCCGTGCTGAACTCGAGCTGAACTCACGTTTGTATCTAAAGGTTCAGTGCGGTTGACGAAAGAGGGCGAGGTGAGATGGACGTCTGTCTCTGTCTTTGATGGGCATGAGCGGTGGCGCAGTGAGGGTATCCAAGTAGGGGGTATCCGGTCCGCCCGTGGCGTGGTTGGGACTTGGTTCGACCGGTATGCACCCCCACCCCCTTTTTTTTTTGGTCTGGCGATGAAACTCGAGGCTCACCATCGCGGGCAACAGAGACTACGACATCCACGGCCCCGCAGGCCCAACCGCGTTCTGGAAGGCCGCCGACGCCGAGAACCCGAGGGACACGCTGCTGGGGGGCATCACGGGGCCGCTCGAGGAGCCGGACGGCATTGTGAGCAGCCCTGCGCCATCGTCGGGGGATGAGATGGATTCCACGGACGATGACGAGGAGGAGGACATGTCGGAGGAGGACCTCGAGGCTCTGTCGAATGAGTTGCCGGGCTTATTAGAGGATGCGGGGATGGAGCTAGCGGACGTTGCGACTCATATACATCATGGATGACAAGTGCGGACATATCCAGGGGTGTAAATTAGATGCTCGGTAAAGTGATTCGTTTCTATAGCCTGTATGCATGAACATGTGTCCGTCTATAAGAAAGCATTCTCGCATAGCCTATTGTCTGATAGTAACATCCCTCCCCCCCAACCCCCTTACAACTTGGGAAGGTCGGGATCTATGTTGACCTTGCCGTGCTCACAGGTGGCCATGATGGCACCGTCGCTGCGGCGGGTCATGGTGCCCTTGATGGTGGCCATCTTCTTGCCGACCTGGACGATCTCGCAACGGATGAGGACCTCCTCGCCGGAGGGGACGGGCCTGTAGTAGGTGACGTTGAGGGTGCGGCTGACGCCGAGGTACTGCCAGAAGCCCGGGCGGCTGACGAGGACCAGGGGCATGGTGGTGGCGAAGTCGAAGACGGTGGCGGCGCAGCCGCCGTGGAGGTTCTGCAGGCGGTTGCAGTGGTCGGGCTGGACGACGAGGGAGAAGGTCACCCAGGGGTGAGGCATGGACGGGTCGGCTGAGACGAACTTCATGTGGGGGACGAGGTGGATCATCCAGTCCTGTGAGTTTGTCAGCGGGTGTGGAAGAGGGGATAAGTATAGGTATCCGTAGGTGGCTGGTGGATGAGTGAATGGATGGGGGTTGACGAGGGTGAGTGATGATGATGGGGCCGCTGGAGGAGCTTACACCTGCCTTGTGATGGCCGTCAGTGTTCGCGGTAAGGTGCAGCCATGCCTCCATGCGCTCCTTTGGAGATCCATCGATGAGTGCGTCCTTGTCTTTGGCGGTGACGCCGTGATCCTGCTCTCCGTCACTCATGGCGGGAGGTGGTGATGGCGTAGGGTAGGTAGCTTGGCGAGGGTGAGGGCGAGGGAGGGAGAAGCCGAGGGTGAGGCACAGTAGGCGGCCACTGAGACGTGCTGGATGTGGTAGTAGATGGCGGATCTGGGTAGCCACCAAAATCGATGCAAGGCTACGAGGAGCAGGAATTTACAGTGCAAATGTGCAAATCGCGAATGGGAGAAGGACCAAGCTCATGAAAGGACTAGACGCATTGGTAGCGACGGAGGAATCGCAAGAATGCTGACGGGTTTGAGGATCGATGAGGTAACGAGCTCGTGGGGACGCTGGAGGCTGGATACTTTAGTACTCGTAGTAGGCATCCGTAATCTGTAGGCTGCTGGACTCTGGGGTTCTCTGTGCTACGGTGGGTGGGACTGTGGGGGATCCAAGTTCTCACCCATTTGCCATTTGCCGAGGCACTTCACATGGCCGATCGGCAGTGGCCAGTGGCTCACCCAACTCCAACGAACCCCAATTCCATCTCGACCGCGTTCTTCTCCATCAACCTCACGACCACCGCAACCCATCCACGACCCCAAGGCTGCCATCTCGCACGGCCTGCCGCCAGCCTCAGCTCCATGCCGCCAGCCTCATAGCCTGACCGACCACCGATACCGCTGCTCCTCCTCTGCCACCACCACCGCCGCCGCCATGGAGTTCGTCAGTGCCCTCCGGGGCACATTTGACGACCAGAAGCCGTCCCTCTTCGAGATCCTCTCTGAGCAGCAGCTTAACGGCCTGCTTCCCCCGACCCTGCGCTACCTCCTCACCGTCGCCACCCACCGCCACCCGCGCTACCTGCTACGCATCCTCAACTCCTTCGACGAGCTCTACGCCCTGGTCATGCTCCTTGTCGAGCGCCACTACCTGCGCACCCGCGGCGGCTCCTTTACCGAGCACTTCTACGGGCTCAAGCGCGACAAGGCCCTGCGCGCTGAGATCCCCCGTGCTACCGCCTCTGCGCCCCACGTCGCCCGCGACGCTCTGCGCCTGTCCTCCCGCGACGTCTGGCGCAACCTCGCCGTCCTCGTCGGCGTCCCCTACCTTAAGCGCAAGCTCGACGAGTCCTACGACATCAACGCCCCGCGCGCCCTGCTCGGCGCCGCCTACACCCGCATGCCCGACAACCCCACCCTGCGCCAGCGCTTCCTACACTACTACCGCTGGTTCCTGCGGAACGTCTACCCCAGCGTCAACGCCGGATACTACTTTGCCATGCTGGCCTTCAACCTGGCCTACCTGTTCGACGGCAGCAAGTACCACAGCCCGCTCATGTGGCTGATCGGCACCCGCGTGCGGCGCATGACCGCTGCCGACTACCAGGCCATCGAGGCCCTGTCCGGGCCCAAGGCCCCCAAGGCCGGCGCGAGGCCTGGCTGGACGTCGCTGCTCTCGCCGAGGGAGCTGGGCCCCCGGGTGCTGTCGAGCCTATCCGTAATGCTGCCCCTGAGCATCTTCGCCCTCAAGTTCCTCGAGTGGTGGTACCAGTCCGACTTTGCCAAGCAGCTCTCGCGCAAGGCGGCCGAGAACATTGAGCTGCCCCCGCCGGTCCTGTCAGGCCTCCAGGGAGGCAAGGGGCCCAAGGGAAAAGCCGCCAAGAACGAGGAGGCGAAGACGGACGAGGACAAGGATTCAGAGCCCTCGCCCGAGGACGCCCCCATAGCGACGCCGTCGCTGCTGCCCATCTACACGGTCGCGTCGCCCGAGGACTCGTCGGCGTGCCCGATTTGCCAGGACGACATCGTGACACCGACGGCCTGCCAGACGGGCGTCGTGTACTGCTACACGTGCATCCACAGGTGGATCGAGGGCATGCACCCCATGCAGGAGGCCTTCATGGAAGACCGGTCCGGCAAGTGGGAGAGCGGCCAGGGGCGCTGCGCGGTGACGGGCAAGCGTGTGCTGGGCGGGACGGAGGGGCTGAGGAGAATCATGGTCTGAAAAGAAAATGACGGGGCGATGTGTATGGGAAATCAGTGGTATCGTGGCGTGTGGCATGGCATAGCCGGCGTTTGTTTTTCTTCCTTTTTGTCTTTGGAGGTAGGTAGGGGAAAGCTGAGCCCTGCGACGCGACCTATAGCGTGGGTTTTCCCCTGTCGATCTTGGCAAGGTATTTTTTATGTCTTGCTGTCTGGGAACTATATATGTACTACTAAATAGACGGTTGGTGCACGATGGCATTTGGGCGCCCTTGTATGGAATATTGGAATGGAGGTTTTTGGGCGGGTTGGGGGAAATGTCTCAAAAGAGGCGTCGGGAAAAGGGGCGAAGCTCAACGGCGATAAGGTTGTGTCTCAGATCACCCTCCTCTATCACTTCGATAGCACTGCTGCGTATCGACATCAGCAGTTGGCCATGTCTGCCCATGTCTCTCCTTGTCTCTACGTGTCTCTGAGCCTATGTGCTCGCGAGGGCTGGGACAGGGCGAGAGGCATGGACGCCCCTTTGAACGAAGTGGCCAGGGAGCGAAATATTGAAGGATCGCGTCGCAATTACTGCTCAGACGCGCTTCTACGCGCCCTGGGGCTAGGCATCTGCCTGGTGAGACCGACCCCTTGGTTTCGTGTGCGTTCTTTGCCGGGGCCGCGTACCAATATCGACATTCCTCATGAGTTCAACCTCTCTATCACAGGGGCTGATAGATCAAGATATAAAACATGGAGCTTCTCCGATCTCTTGCCCGATATTCTGCACATCTCGTGCAACTCGTTTGTCTATCCCAAATATTGTTAATTGTCTGTCGCGAGAGACTTGCATAGTAATATCTCGAGATGTCCTACTCGCTTGCTACCTCCTACGTGGGCGAGTCCCTCCTGTCAGGCTTCAACTGGTTTGACGGGACAGACCTCTCCAACGGTTTTGTTTCGTGAGTTTCATACCCGGTTACATACGCATTCAGTTGATATGGTGGAGCTAATTCGGTATCAGATACCAGAACCGCCACGATGCCGAGGCTCAGGGGCTATACTCGATCGACAAACTCACCGGCGTTGTGCGGCTTGGAGTTGACCACATCAACACGTACGGGCTGGATGAGGGGAGACCGAGTATACGACTTGAGAGTAAAGAGTCTTACAACCATGGGCTTTTCATTGCCGATTTCCTTCACATGCCGCCCTCTCAGTGCGGCCTCTGGCCGGCGTGTAAGTCGACCCCTTTATTCTACGCCTACTACTTTCTGCTGACCAAATTCGCAGTCTGGTCGTATGGATCCAGCTCCGAATGGCCCCAGGGCGGCGAGGTGGACATCATCGAGGGTGCCAACACAGCCCACCACAACCTCATCTCAGCACACACAGCGGAAGGCTGCTTCCAGGACGAGTCGCTGGCCAACCTCTGCTCGGGCGAGCAGCGCAACACGCAGTGCTTTGTCGGCGAGCACAACATTGGCTGCGGGTACAACCCGGCCGAGGACAACCTCAGCTCGTACGGCGACTCCTTCAACGCCGTCGGCGGTGGCGTCTACGCCATGCAGTGGGACAGTGAGCACATCCGCGTGTGGCACTTTGCCCGTGGCCAGATCCCTGCCGACATTGCGGCCAAGAAGCCCCAGCCGGAGAAATGGGGCCTGCCCGAGGCTGTGTTTGGAGGCAAAAGCTGTGATGTCGACAATTATTTCAAGGACATGAATTTGGTCATCAACATTGTTAGTCCCCTCTTGTCTCTCCGTGAGAGAACGACATAGACTGACCGGGTATAGAACTTCTGTGGCGACTACGGCGACGCCGTCTGGGGCAAGGCCGACTCCTGCACCGACTTCGCGCCCACATGCTCCGAGTACGTCGCCAAGAACCCCTTGGCCTTTGCCAACGCCTACTGGGACATCCAGTACATCGACGCCTACTCATGGGACGACGGTTCCGAGCCCACCAAGACCACCTCTGCGGCAGCCCACACGGCCACCGGCGAGCCCATGTTGAATCTTCCCTCGATCCTCCCGGGCCTCATCGACGGCTACTCCTACCTCGGCTGCTTCCACTCGTCCTCCGACTTCGCCACCTTTGAGCAAGTCGACGCGTGCGACTCCATGACCCTCGAGCGCTGCGTCAAGACCTGCGACGGCAGGACCTACGCCGGCGTCCTCGGCCGCGAGTGCTACTGCGCCTCCGCCCTCGACCCCCACACGCGCGCCTCCAACGTCTCCGCCGCGCCCTCCGCCGACCGCCGCCGCGCCGCCGACCCGCGGGAGCTCTGCGCCGCCGGCGGGGACCACACCCTCCTGACTGTCTACGCCGACGTCCGCGGCGAGGAGCACCCGCAGCCGCCGCCCATGGGCGTGCCCTTGGGGTCCGAGGAGAAGGAGGGGGAGGCGGCGGCGGTGGAGACGGTGACTATGTGTCCCGGGAGGGCCACTGCTGTGCAGGCGAGCCGGCCTGTCTGGACGGGTGCTGCGCATGCGAGGAACTCGACGGTGGCTCCGCTGGTGAAGCCTCCCGTCTCCGGGGTGGAGGTGTGGAAGGGCCCGTCCAAGCTGAGTCTTGCTGTGGGTGCGGTGGTTGTGGGCGTCATCATGGTCATGTGAAAAGGAGGTGATTGTGTGCCGTTGGCGGGATTTCCAGCGAGGGGTGTATCATTTTGTGTCGGGACCGTGTATAATACCCATCCGGATGGAGGCCGTTGAGGTGCTCCGGCTACCATCGAGTATATTGAGAACAGAATAACGTGTATCATAGTTGAAGAATGTTTTACCCTGCCTGAGCGCCTTGCTTGTGTATCCCGGTATTCCCTCTATCCTATTTTCCGAGGCTGTCAATCTCCTCCTGATGATTGATCTATTTCCTCAAATATCTACCACGACCGCGCGGTTCTTCACCTTGCCCGAGTCGCCATACATCTGCCCCGCATTGACCAGCAGACTGCCCTGGTTGCTGCCCGGCCCGCCCATGAGCCACTTCCACAGGACGCTCTCGACGCCGAGGTACAGCACCTGCAGCGCGCCGACCCACGTCTGGCTGGGCAGCAGCAGGTCGAGCAGACCGCGGCGCGGCCGCGACAGCAGCCGCTCGTAGGCCTCCTGCAGGTCGTCAAAGTAGGCGGGCTCGGTGCCGGCGCCCCAGTGGACGTGGCCGAAGACGTGCAGGCGGGGCTTGACGCGCCAGAGCTCGCGGAGGAGGTGCGGGCAGCCGAGGTCGAGGTCACGGTGGTATTTCTGCGGCGGGCGAGTGTGAGCGTTTGCAAGGGTGGCCCGGCGGGGTGGGTGTACTGTGCATAGACTTACTGGTGGACAGTGGGTGACGAGAATGTCCGTCTGTGGGGGCACCTTGCTCAGCCATGGCTGTGTGGACTCGGTGTACTGGAAGCTATCGCGAGACGAGGGGTTGTCAGTCGATA
Organism: Amphichorda felina; assembly: GCA_016490725.1. Lineage (NCBI taxonomy): Eukaryota > Fungi > Ascomycota > Sordariomycetes > Hypocreales > Bionectriaceae > Amphichorda > Amphichorda felina. The sequence continues at coordinate 40,605 of JAEMHR010000067.1, read as the reverse complement.
AACTGGGAGCGGCTACCCGTCTTAGACATGTTTGACTCACGCAAATGTGCTGGGGCCACACTCTGGAATGTCAGGGACGCCACAGATGGCTATCTTCCTGCCCTTGATCTCCTGGACGGTGAGCTCGCTCTCGAGATATATGAGCCCGTCGAGGTTGACCTGGGCGCCCGTCTTCCGGTCCTCGTCGAGGCGCGAGCGCGTGTCGAACCACGAGTCGTGGTTACCGGCGACGACGACCTTGACGGGGTGAGGCTGGGCCTTGAGCCAGTCAAGCTGGACCTGGATGTCATGGGCGGTGCCAGAGTTGGTGAGATCGCCTGCGTGGATGAGGACGTCACCAGGGGGGATCGAGACGGTCTGGTCGTGGGTGTCTGAGATGCAGACGACCCGTACGGGGTTGCGTCCCGGCGGAGGGTGGAAGGGTTGGCCACGCAGGAAGAGGACGAGGCGGTAGAAGAGGGAGATGAGGAAGACGATGGGCGATGAGAGGAGGTGGTCGAGAAGGGTGAGGGGCTCCCACTGGCTGCGGCGGCGAAGGCCGATCCAGCGGAGGAAGCCCATGGTGGCTGTTTTTATGCTGTGGAGGAAGAGGCTGGCGTGAACGATAATAGCATGTGCCTTGCGGAGAGTGAGGATGGATAGAAGAGAATTGCTGGGTGATGGTGGAGGTGGGCGCTATCCGTAGGGCCCGGCGCCCGACGGTCGAAGCAAACCTGATGTCACTGGCAGCTGCTTTGGTTCCATCGATTTTCGTCGATTTTCATTGCTTTGGACCCTTGTTGGCTTGGGGGTTTCACTTCAGGGGAGCTCTACGTAGTACATAGGTGGGGGGCCCACCCAAGCATTACGACGACGATCATCCATGGTTGCAGTGCATCAATCTGGAGCTGCATTGCGCAGAAAATGGTCAATTGAGTTGGCGAGGGCACATGGCATGCGTATACAACTTGCTACAGCTTTCAGCCCAAGCTGGGTACGCTGCTCTCGAGTACAACCACGTCGCTGTGTCTCAGCCGTGACAGCTGGCTGACCACTGATCGCCCGCGCTAACAGCTCCCCTCCCGCCCAAGAGCTCCAGGCCAAAAACAGACAGCTCCAGTCCAGGGACCAACAAATCGCACCAGACGGTGCACCACCAGGCCACCACCAGACCACCAGAGCTGAAAAGTTGCATGGTGACGTCTCCCTCGCCTGTGGGTGTCCAGGCTTCCCTGATCTCTCCCGCCCCGCCCTCGTCACATCGTCATCATGCACGATTGCAAGATCTCGCAGATCTGCCAAGCCTAGGGCCTCTCTTTCTCTCTCTTCCCTCCTTTCTGCATTCCACAAGACATACGCTCCCAGTCTACGCCCTCCTGAGAAAATCTGCCCGCCATGGCCAGCCTCAAGGGCTTGTACGGAAAAAGGGAAGACGGCGGGGTAGAAAGTAATTTTGGGTGCGTCGCGTCTCTAGCCGATGACCGCCTTTACCTGCAGACACTGACTTCTGCCCAGCGTTGACTTCGTCATACACCACAGTATCCCTCCTCAAGGACCCGAGCGCATCGAGGCCGAAGCCGCCTTTGTCCGCTTGATCGAGGCCCTCACCAAGGTCGGCCTCGCTACCGAAGTCCGCCGCGGGCCCGACTCGTCGCTTCTCGTCTTCGTCAAGATTGCTTCCGCAGATCTCCTCGCCCAGCATGTCTACCGCGCCCGTCTGCAGGACTGGCTCTACGGCGTCCGCGCCTCGAGTCCCGACACCGACGTCGCCCGCTCCCTGAAAGACGAGCCCGTCACCGAGGCCGAGCGCTCTCGCCTCGTCTACCTGATCCTCACCAAGCCGAAAAACGACGGCGGCGCCGGAATCACCCCTGGGACTGGTCCCTGGAAATTCATCGTCTCCGTGTTCCCCCTGCACAACCATGCCTTCAACAAGGCATGGATCCAGAAGTGGAGCCGCAAGTACCTCCTCGACCAGGCGGACCTCGACGAGATCCGAAACAAGTTTGGCGAGAACGTCGCTTTCTACTTTGCCTTTGTGCAGTCCTACTTCCGCTTCCTCCTCTTCCCGGCCGTCGCCGGCTTTGGCGCCTGGGTGATCCTCGGCCAGTTTTCCACTCTCTACGCACTTCTCAGCTGCCTCTGGTCCGTCATCTTCTTCGAGTACTGGAAGAAGAAGGAGGTTGACCTCGCAGTCAATTGGGGCGTCCGCGGTGTCTCGGCCATTCAGCACCCTCGTCCCCAATTCAAGTGGGAGTATGAGACTGAAGACTCCGTCACCGGGGAACCCGTCAAGGTTTATGATCCAATCAAGCGTATCAAGACACAGCTGCTCCAGATTCCCTTTGCCCTCGCCTGCATTACCGCTCTGGGCGGCCTAGTAGTGACTTGCAACTCTCTTGAGGTGTTCATCAACGAGGTCTACAGCGGCGGAGGCAAGCAGTATTTGGTAAGATATGGCCACTCATCTGGGGTGTAAGGCCATGCAGGCTGACGAGTGTAGGCCTTCCTACCAACTGCAATCCTCAGCGGCTTCACGCCTCTATTCTCAATGATCTTGATGCGCGCTGCAGAGATCCTTACGGAGTGGGAGAACTACCAAAACGTGGACTGTGGGTTTATTTGCCCGTATTCTTGACCATTCCTTCCACTAACAACTACCAAAATAGCCTACAACGCTGCGCTCATCCAGAAGCAGTTTGTCCTCAACTTCATGACGTCTTACATGCCGCTGCTGTTCACCGCATTTGTCTACATCCCCTTTGGCGAGATCCTCGTGCCCTTCCTCAGCTTCTGGCACAAGACCGCCCAGGTCGTCACCTTTAGCGACAAGCCCCTCCCGACACAGGAGTTCCACATCAACCCCACCCGCATCAGCAGCCAGATGTTTTACTTTACCGTCACGGCCCAGATCGTCAACTTTGCCACCGAGATAGTCGTTCCCTACATGAAGCGCCAGGCCTTCGCCAAGGCCAAGGAGTTCCAGAAGAAGGAAATACCCAGCCCTAAGGATCATCCCGAGGAGGCCGAGTTCCTGCGCCGGGTCCGCAATGAGTGCGAGCTCGAGGAGTATGATGTAAGCGGCGACTATCGCGAGATGGTGATCCAGTATGGTGAGTTGGACAAGTACACCGAACGCAGTAGGCCCCAACGGCTCACAAGATTAGGTTATCTCTCCATGTTCTCAGTGGCATGGCCCCTCGCAGCCTGCTGCTTCCTCATCAACAACTGGGTTGAGCTACGGTCCGACGCTGTCAAGATTGCCCTCGGCAGCAGGCGACCGATTCCCTGGCGAGCTGACTCCATCGGCCCCTGGCTGACTGCTCTCGGATTCCTCTCCTGGCTCGGCAGCGTGACGAGCTCCGCCATTGTTTTCCTGTGCAGCGGCTCTCAGGACGGCGCCCGCTCTACGACATCCAACATAACAGCCTGGGGCGTCCTCGCGAGCGTCATGCTGGCAGAGCACTTTTACTTTGTGGTGCAGATGGCGGTGCGGTACGTCATGGGCAAGGTGGAGAGCCCCGGTCTGCAAAAGGAGCGGAAGGAGCGATTCCTCATGAAGAAGCACCTCCTAGAGGAGACCCTCGGGCAGGACGTGGCGGACCAGGCGGCTACACCGGGGGTTGCCGAGGGCGAGAAGATTACGCGCCAGGCGCTCGAGGAGGAGGCCCGTGAGCTCTCCATCAATGGTCATGGGTCTCCTGAAGAGATGTAAGTTGTCCTCTCCCGCTTGAGCCGGAGAGTGTGACTGTGCTGATTCTGCGTTTCAGGTTCTGGCAGCGACAGCGAGGCATGCAAGAGACGCTTGCCGTCGGGCGTAAGATGATTGAGCAGGTGGGTACAACGACGGCGCTGAAACTAGAGTGCAATGCCATGACTGACACTTTTTGGTAGCTGTCTATGGATACAGAGGGCAATAAGAACGACTCAGAGAAGAGCTCGGAGAAGCCTGCGCCTAGCATCAGTGCTTGATGGCCAAATAAGGAGCATGTTGGACGTTGCTCGTGGAATATACAACGGAGTGAGCGTTGATATAGGTGTGTGGGTGCTCAGCATAGCGTTCTGCGAGGAGATGAGCACTGTGAAAGGGGGTATGTGAGCATGTTGGATATAATAAGTCTCTTCAAAAGGCTGCGTCCCAGCACGTTCAAGTCATACACGTGAGGCACTGTTTGCTATATCCGTGGCCCACAACGTCGTTCTTGGTACCCAGGGTCCTCTCTTCGCCGTAACAGCTCTTCCTCCGCCATAGCTCCCCACAGCTGACGTCTACATACCTAGCTTGTCACTCATAGCCTCTTCTGGCCGGCTTAGCCGGGAAAACAGGGCTAGCCGTGCCCTAGGCGCCGATATTAGGGAGGAGACGCATGTAGCCGTTGGAGCCGGCGATGACGACGTGGAAGTCATCGCGCCACTGGCCAAAGTTATCGGCATTGCCCTTGGTGACTATCCCTCCCCAGAAGGCGCACTTGATGTAAGTGGTGGAGGCCGGGTTGGGGCAGTCGGGGCCGGGCTCGACGACGGGGGAGCGCTCAAAGAAGATGTTGATGCCTGTTGGGAGGGGAGTTTTGTTTGTAAGTCTACCCCAAAGTGCTTGGGCGGCCCTCCGCCACTGATTCTGAGTGCGCGGTGTGAGAAGGAAAGCTTACCGTGGCATCCTTTTATGGCATTGCACTTGGCGGCGCAGGTAGCGGGATCGTACCTGTCGAGCTGGGTGTAGCCCATGTAGGCGCGGGCGCTGCTGCTGGCCTTGAGGTTCCAGAAGGTCTGGAGGTAGAGCATGGGGGGCCATGCGGTTTTTGCCAGGGCGGCGAACTCGGCGAACTCGACAAAGGCCTCTGGCGTGTCCTCCTTGGGGCTGGGACCCTTGCCCAGGGGCTGGGGCTGGCAGGCGGTGCGCTCGGTGGAGTCCTCGACGTCGGTGGCGAGATCGTAGTGGATGGTGGTGTCGGTGACGACGGTTGTATCTGGGACGGAGTCGAGGGTGTCCACGTCGACGTCCCGAAGGGCGACGAGGGGAGTGGCCTGGACGGCCAGAGCAGCCACAGCGGCGAGGTAGACAGCGGGCTTCATGGTCAAGTGGTGAAGGCGAAGGTCTGAGAGACTGGGGATGAGGGTTTGAGAGTTGGGCGGAGAGATGAGAATGCCGAAGAGGTGAATACCGAGGCTTTATATTTTGTGTTGAGTGGTCTCGTTGCTATCCCAGTAAAACATGATTCATATGGCCGTTTTATACTCCTTGTTCTATCACATCTCGGACCACCATCTGGACCAGCGGAGAGGGAGTCGGTACATATTACACCGCCAACAGAGGGTTCCAGCCGTTGCCCTGGCGACATGATCGTGCCATGGTGATGGGCTGTAATGCGCTGCGATGCACTGTGATGCACCGTGATGCATCGTGGATGAGGATTCCCAGTGGAGGCCGTCGATTGGCAGCGGATCCTCCCGGGCCGGGTCTATTAGTCGTGGCCGGGCAATATAGGGAGGCCGTAGGGGCAATAAACAGGCGCAGAGTATTGGTATTATCACAACTATTGGAACTGCTACAGCATTCAGACCAGTAAGAGGTTGGCAATAATGCAGTTGTGCAGGCCAAGACGCAATTATCCGACGAAGCGGGTGACCAGCGGCTGACGGCGGTTGACAATGACAGGTCAGGTACGGCGGACGATGGGCAGGGCCCTCCTTCCACCGTCTTTTATTGGAATAACTCATCCGATTTGGGAGTTATTTGTCCGTGACCTGCCGAATGGGGACAGGATGAGGACATCTTCCTGCTACCTCGTGCCAGTGAAACCTACATAGAAAAGGGCCAAGGTGCCTGTTCTTCTCAGCCCTTCTCGGTAATGTACGCGGCCCTGGTCTGGCAACTGGCGAACAGGCCGCTAAACCAACAGATGGGCCCTGCTTCTTGGTGGTCAGTTCACCCAAGTGGCCCTCCTCCGAGGCTCAGAGTCTCGAACACGTCCACGATTCACATAGCCGAGACAACGGGGGACAATTCCGGTCGTATCCATTCCATCTTTCTCTCGTAGTCAACCCCAAGACTGTGTACGGACACGGGAGCAGAGATGGAGTCCTAGAAATGTTGTGTATCGTATCCGTACAAAAGATCAGAGTCCCGCATAGTACCAACCCCAATAGAGGCCCCTCGTCATATTCATTGTCTGATTATTCTTAAAAGCCTCATATGTCGCAAATGATTGCATCTTCGTGAGCATCACACAACCTCAATTTTCGTATGGCAAGAAGTTATGGTGGGCGGTGGATCGCCTTCCCCAGTTCCTACGAGTACATTAAGATCCATCCATGCAGAACCGCGAAGGTGTGGTGTGAGAGGAAGGAGCCATGTGCGTACGGTGGGACATTAGGCAGATGACTGCACGAGTCCGCCAACCCCGCTCGCATAGCATCCCCCGCACCCTCAATATAATATTACAACAGGAACGCCCTAACTTTATAATGCCACCACGTATTAACCTTAAGGCGTTTCGCGATGAAATTACTAGCCGCCGAATAGCCCGTAAGCCACTTAACTAGATATTATCTTTTTTAAATAAACTAATCACTTCTTATAGCGGTAGGCTAGTTAGACTTTATACCCTTAAGAGATAATTATCGACTTAGGGTATTAGCCGATCGACTATAAGTAATAACCTTAAAGCCTTTTACGAGGAGGTCTAGGACCTATATCTTAAAGGTATATATATTTAAGATATCTTAATTAAGGTTAATTTATTACTTTAGGAAACTAGTCTCCTACTAATCGGTAAGCGGGCCCTATATAAATAGCTTAATAACTAGGGACTAAGTATATAGTATAAGGCTATACCTATAACTAAAGAGCTTATTAGCTAGGTAAAGTATTACTTCTTTAACTTCGGCTTCTTTAATCGCTTAATTCTTCATAATCTTTAATAAGAAGGCTTCGAGGCTAATCTCTAGGTAATATAATAGATTAGGTATTAGTATAAGATAAAGCGGAGGGTATAAATAGATAAAGAATAATAAGAAAGACTCGATTATATAATCTAGTTCCTCTATAAAGACCTTAAGAGAAGCTTAGTAGTTCTTAGCTTTAGAAAAGGCCTTTTATATTAATATATACGTTAGTAGGTATAGGTTATTATCTCGTAAAGGCGCCTATATAACTTTTATTAGTTTACTTTCCCTAAGGAAGTTACTAATCGCCGAGATAATAACTTTAAATAACGAGGAGACTTTAAAGTACTAGGCTTAAACTTCCTCTAATCTCTTAATAGCTACGAGAAGCTAAAGAAGTTCGGCTTCTAGATCTATAGTTATATTAATACATATTTATAATATATTATCTAGTTCTTTATCGGATACTTAGCTATAACCTCTATAAGTACCTTAAAGTAGTATCTTTAAATAGTTAAGAGGCTTTAAATAAGGCCCTTTTTTACCCGCTTTAATTATAGTACCGAGACCCTTTTATAGGTAGCGGCGTAAAGGGCGCTTATAAAGGTAGGCCCTAAGAAGGTTAAATATATTAATAATACCGGTAATACTTATTACTATACTTAGGGTAATCGGTTAGATAGCTACTACTTATATAGATTAAGTATATCGAATATAAGAATTAAATCATAGTAGTAGTAGCTTCGTTAAAGCGTTATAGATTACTAGATCGCCTTTTTTAATAAGCTTATAAGATATAGCTTTTTCCGAGAAAATAATATCGCTAACTAGATCGCGATCTATATAATCTATAGGTCTATTATTTAGGATAAATTAGCGAAGTTTATATAACTATAGAACGGCTATATTATCCGTAATTAACGGAACTAACCTAATATTAGAGCTAGTATCCTAATAGATTTATATTATACTATAGAGGCCCTAAATTAGGGTATTCCTTTTAGTAATAATAAAGATAATCCTAAATAATAGCTACTTTAAGATATACTTAATCCCCTTAAATATATAGATATTAAAATACTTCTACTTACTAAAATAAAGGCCTAGTATACTTAGAGACTTTAAGAGATAGGTTTTAAGCCTTAGCTAGATTATAAAGATAATTTAAAAAGGCTATTTATTAATATTTATATTCGGCTACGAGATCTTATTAAATTATATTAAAAAACTAGGTATAAGCCGATACTCTAACTTATACCTATTTATATAAGTAGCGGAGCTAAGTATAAACGCCTACTTCGATAGAATTATATTACTAACCTTAACCTCGTTAGCGACCCCCTACCTTTAGTATTTTACTTATAGATATTAGAGGCTTATTAGGAAGATTTTAATCTTAAGTAAATCATTAAAAAGTATTATTTTTTATTAACTTCTAAGGTAGCTATTAAGGCTATAGATAATAAGGTCTTTTCTAAATACCGCTAGTTATAATATAGGCCTATAGTAATTTCCCCTTTTTAATACTATAACGATAGCCTTAACTTATATTCTTCCTTTTCTAACCTACGTTATTTCTTTTCTAGGTATATACTAAAGCTTCCTTAGCTCTATTCTAATATCTCTTAGCTAATATTTAACGCTATAGGAAATATACCTAGCAAGCCGCTATTAATTAATAAGGTATATAAGGTATACCTAGACTAAAAAGCATACTTTATAATATCTTAAGAATACCTAAATATACTAAGATACCTATTTTATAATAAGCGCTAGCCTTAAAGTATCGAGATCGAGTTAGATTATAAGGCTAATATTAATTCGGACCTACGTTAAAGCTTATTATTAATAACTAGATATACCTTATTATATAGAAAAGCTTTACCTAACCTAATACGCTTAAGATCTCCCGCTTTATTAGCTTTATCTTTATCTTAAGGATATTTAGCTAATTTAAAGTAATTTTTATACCTTCGGTAAAAGGTATATAATACTACGCGAAAAGGGAAAATTCCCTCGTTATTTAAAAATACGCTTAGCCTTAAGATTTATCTTAAGCTAGTCTATTTAATAGGCTTTAATCTTATAGGTAGCTTCTTTAAAGCTTTAAAAACTACCTAGCTTAGTAGGTAGCTCCCCCTCTATACTTAGTTATTTAATTACTTATATATTCTAGGTAATATCGACCTTCCCTTAATATTATAATTAAACTTAAAGACCTACTCGAAGGTAAGCTTTATTTCTATATATCTCGAACCCTCTCTTAGCTACGATATAATTAAGATCCTTAGTTAAATAAATATATAATTTAGGATTACCTTTAAGAAGGCTAGTAAAATAAAGCCTAGAATCTTTACCTTTATTACTTTCCTATATACGCTATTTAAGACTATCTAGGATATCCTTAATCTAGAGATAGATTTTTAATAATCTATTAAAGATAAAAGGATTATAATCTAACTTAAGCTTTAATTTATTAAAGATCTACCTAAAGAACTAATAAAGTAATAAAAATCGCGAGTAAAGGCCCGAATAATACTAGATAAGAATATTATACCGCTACCGAAGCTATCACGAGCGGCTTTAATAACGAAGGAATAAGTAATAGGAATTAAGTATAAGCCTATTAGTTTAGAAGGGTTCCCGCGGGATTAAATATTAGAGAACGACTCCGAGGCCCGATAATATAATAAGGTATAATTAGATCACGAAAACCCTTACTCTAAGTAAGAAGACGAGGCTAAAGATAAGGCTAAAGACGAAGAAGTTAAGGAGGAAGCTAAAGAGGTTAAGGAAGACTAAGGAGATTAATAAGATTATTAATCCTCGAAGAAACGGCGATAAACCTATATAATTAATAGTAATAATTAACCTATTATTCCTCGCCGTTCTTATCACGAGATACGGGTAACCTTTAAAGCCCGGCTATCGCGATTATAACGATAGCCTTATTTTCCCCCCCTTAATTAAATATTTATACTTACTTACCCCGATTACTTTAAATAACTTATAATAAATAATATATATATCACGATCATAGCTAATAATACTATTATAAAATTTAATATTAGAAAATATTATATATTCGGTTAAATTATTATATAAATAAGCCTCGAGGGGTTAGTAGCCGTTTTCTTTAACCTTCGAGGGCCGTGTTATATATGCAATTAAGGCTGTTGAGGTGTTATGGCATTTAGGGTTGGCGGACTCGTGTAGTCATCTGCCTAATATCCCACCGTATGTGCGTGCAAGGGTTTGAACGGGATATGGCAGCCACGGCCCTACTTGGAGATATCATCATCTTCATTCATGCCGGATCTTATCTGGAACTCTGGGTAATAGCATCTTCCTCGCTCCACCAACCTTGGCGTCAAAAATTACGTACGGAATACGGATACTCTGTACAAACCATCTTTTCCTGCCATTCTGCTAGGTCGCTTTTCCCTTCTTGGGCCCCGCAGCAACCCCTGCCGGCTGAACCACCCTTTCTTCATCTAGGCATGCTCCGCCATGGAGCGTCCTAGGGATGAGTCAAGCCATGCCTCCTCTGCAGTACGAGTAGGTACCAGGGAGCCAGGGACTCGATAACTTCCAGCTACATACCTATATTCTCAGCCTTGCCATGACAGTCACCATGTTCATTGACCTCCCCGCCGAGTTGACTCTGCGCATCGCCCAGTTTCTGGAAGCAGAGCGCGACATCAGCGCGTTGACCCGGACGTCCCAAATTTTCTACCAGCGGCTGCGCACGCATCTCTACAATCACAATGCGCAATGCTCCGGGTCGTCGGCACTGGTCTGGGCCGCCGAGAACGGCGTCGAGGCCACAGCACGCGTCGCCATAGCTTCAGGAGCCGACATCAATGTCCTGCCTGAACGCGATGGAATCAAACTCAGTTGTCCGCTACACCTGGCAGCCGAGAATGGCCACGAGGATATGATTGCCCTCTTACTCGCTACCCCCGGGATTGCTCCAGATCAGCGGAACGGCGAACGCCAAACGCCCCTATGGTTGGCAATGTCACAGGGGCACATTGGTATCGTCCACCAGCTGATGGACACGGGCAAAGTTGATGTCGATTACAAGGACTACCAAGGTCTAACGCCCCTAGCGATGGCTGCTCAGAAAGGTCTTGTGGACATGGTCAAGCTCCTACTGGCCTTGCCTAACGTGGACGCGAGATTTGAGTCCTATTTTAACGGCCGGCCCTTGTCTGGAGCAATCCTATACAATCATATTGCCGTCATTCAGGCCTTTTTCGAATCCGGCAAGGTCCCTCTTGAAGAGCAGGGTCAATATGGGGAGACGGCCCTCTTTGCGGCGGCCCGGGCTGGCGACCTCGACTTTTTCAAGTCGCTACTGGCCTCGGGTCAGCTCGACGCACGTGCTGCAAACTTCTACGAGCAGACACCACTCATGGCTGCGGCAAAACACGGCCAGCTCGAAATTGTTCACTATATATTGGAGTCGGGGCTAGGTGATCCCCAAGGCAGGGACGATGTTGGCGAAGCGGTGCTCTCTCTGGCTGCCACGGAAGGCAGGCTAGAGGTTGTAAAATCTCTGCTTCTCTCCGGCATTGTTGATGTCGAGACCAGAAATGATGCTGGGGACACGGCTCTTTCCAAGTCTGCTGCTAAAGGACATGCTGCTGTAGTGAGGGAGCTGATAATCTCAGGCAAGGCGGACGCAAATGTCAAGAATAACAAAGGCACCTCGGCCCTATCGTTGGCCGCCGCGGGAGGCCATTGTGAAGTCGTCAGGACACTTCTGGATTCGGGAAGCGTCTCTCTCAACGCGAAAGACGAAAGAGGCTGGACGGCGCTTTTTTTTGCGGCTTATCGCGGCCACGCCAACGTTGTCGAGCTACTTCTTGGAAGCTACGGGGCCGATGCGAATACAAGGGACATTGGAGGCCACACGGCATATCATTACGCCTGCGCCCACAAATCACATGCAAGGCGCTGGTTTCGATGTGACTGTAGCGACTATGTCCAGGTCGTCAAGGTGTTTGTCGAGCATGGCGCTGACCTGCTTGCTGTCGGCGAGGCGGGTCACACACCACTCCACGTGGCCGCGTACAACGGCTGTTCCGATCTGGTGGAATATCTGGTTGGCAAGCCTGGCACCGTGGATGCCAAGGACAACAACGGACGGACGCCGCATCTCGTCGCGGTCAGGCAGGGCCTTAACCAGGTCCAGGGGATTCTCGCCCGCCATTCCTCCACGGACACAGCCACAACCAAGGATGACTTTGGTAACACACCCATATTTGTGGCGGTGAGAAATGGGAAGCGTGAGACTGTGAGGACCATGCTCGAGGCCAGGCCAACCCTGCTGCTGGAGAAGGACTACATGGGCCGGAATCTGCTCTACGCTGCGGCTAGAGGCGACAATGGGTTTATGCAGCAACGAACCACGCAGCTCATTGAGGTGCTGCGGCAACATGCGCGCCGGCTGGGCGTCGAGTCGGAGCTGGGCGACTGGGACAACTGGAACGCACTGGGTGTCGACCAGATAGGGCGGCGCCAGCGCCTACCTGATGACCAGTGCTGGTGTTTTATTTGTAGCGACGGCACCTGCAATGTCTGCTGTGGCCCCCTCTCACACTTCCTTGTGAATTACCAGTGTGATGTCTGCGATGGGGGGGCGTTCATCATCTGCGCCCATTGTCATCACGATGGACGACGGTGTCGCGACGAGACGCACCCTCTGAGTCTGCACGGCCAAGGCGTCCTTGTTGCTGGGGCGGAGGGCGTTGGCGACGGCGACGGCGAGGGCGAGGGCGACGGGGCGGTTGGAGGCGTCGTCCGAACAGGACATGTGCCAGCATCTGGCAGATATCCGCTCCCGGAGGAGAAGTCTGAGTATCGAGGGACGGAGGCCGGGCATGTACCGGGCTACGAGTACTACGCGGACTAGGAGGACTACGCGGGCTGCGAGGACTACGTAGTCGACTAGGAGGACTACGTCGACTAGGAGGACTACGTAGTCGACTAGGAGGACTACGTCGACTAGAAGGACTACGTCGACTAGGAGGACTACGTGGACTACGAGGACTACGTGGACTACGAGGACTACGCAAAAGGGCCAAAGTCCGCAAATGTGGGGCCGAGTCGGGTGGAGTGGGTCTCCCGCGCGGCCCGGCGCCTCCGCACTCCGCACCCCACACTCCGCAGGCTGCAGTCTCGCTTGGGGATAAATAGTACGTATCCGTACCTACGTACGTACCTAACTGCTATGAGCAATCAAACGTCGCCTGTAGATCCTTTGGTGGTCACACCATCACGCCATCACACCATCACACCATGGCGGGAATCCCAGAGACGATGCGCTCCCTCGTGGCGCCCGCAAAGTGCGAGCCTGCTGGGTTCGAGGTCTGGGACGTGCCAACACCCACCATCGCGGACCCCAGGCAGGTGCTGATTCGGGTGCACGCATCTTCAATAAACACGGGCGAGGTGCAAGTAGCTGGAGGAGGCCTGAGGATCTTTTACAAACCCCAGTGCGTTACTGTTGTTGTCGTCTAGTAGTACCCAACTACGGATAGAGTCTCGGGACTGCTGCGTAGCTGCTGCACTGCTGACGCCCCGCCCTAGGTATCCGCTACCCATTGGCCAGGAGGCCAGCGGCATCGTCGCCGCCGTCGGATCCCAAGTCACGACCCTCAGAGCCGGCGACGAGGTCTACGGCATCAGCGTCGAGAAGCCCATGTTCCGCGGCCCGCCCCCCGCCATGGCGTCCCAGTACGCCCTCATCAAGGAGAACCTCCTCCTGCCAAAGCCTGCGCACCTGTCCTTTGAAGGGGCCGCCTCTCTGTCTGCGACTGTCACCACGGCGTACCAGACCATCCGGAGGGGCCTGCAGCGGCGGGGCGAGAGCAGCCTCGAGGGCAGGACGGTGTACGTCCCCGCGGGGCTGAGCGCGACGGGGTCCGTCATGATCCAGGTGGCCAAGAAGGTGTTTGGCGCGGCGAGGATCATCACGACCGTGTCGACGCCCAAGGTGGCCCTGGTGGAACAGTACCTCCCCGGCCTGGTGGACCAGGTGGTCGACTACAAGACGCAGCGCATCGAGGACGAGGTCCCGCGCGGCAGCGTCGACTACATGCTCAACACGCAGTGGGGGTCGCTGGCCGGGGGCATCCCGCTGCTGAACCCCAGGACGGGCGTGCTCATGTCCATCGCCAGCGTGCCCTCCAAGGAGACGACCAGGGGGATGATAGGCGGCGACATGTTCCCCTGGTGGCTGGGGGCGGTGCTGGACCTGGCGCAGCTGTACTACAGGTGGAGGCTGTGGGGCACGAGCATCGAGTACGAGATGGTGTCGGGGAGCCCGGACGTCAGGGAGGATCTGGAGAGGGCGGGCGAGATTGTTGCGCTGGGCCAGGTGAAGCCCGTGATGAGGGTTGTGGACCTGGAGGATATCGAGGCTGTGAGGAAGGGATGCCACGAGGTGTCTACTGGCAAGGGCGGGCTGGGGAAGCTTGTGGTTCGGATTCCATGATTTACGCTATAGCTGTCGATACTATGTAATATAATACCACAAGAAGTCTGGAAGAATCATATCAATACTGAATAGGTGGGGTTTGCAGAGCGGCCATGTTGTCTCGCGATCCACTCCACTGCCCCCCAGGTAAATCATATCCGGAGCTGCATCGTCTGCATGAATTCGTCCCCGCTGCTGGTGGGGTAGAGTACCAGTATTGCAGTCCGGATACTAAAGGACGACAACCGCCGCACATGACGCGGCCAGGGTCACGAATGGTGTTTCTCATCTAAAATAGGCGATATTCAAGACCGACTTCAACCCCATTTCGCCAGCCTGTTCTGCTCAGCGGTGCTGCCCTTGAGTCCAACCATCATGGCCGCCAACTCCATGTCTGGCAGAGGCATGCTCTTTGTCACCTCGCAAATCTCACACCCCGACGTCCTCGACCTGGACACGTACTTCAAATGGTACGACGAGGACCACATCGCCGAGATCCTCCAGACCAGCGGCATCAAGTCGGCCCGGCGCTTCATCGACGTCGACCCGGCCGCTGAGAAGCCCTACCTGGCCATGTACCCCATGGACGACATCGGCTTCAGCCAGGGCGACGAGTTCGGCCGCATCCGCGTCAACAGCGACATCCTCCCACCGCCGGGCATGGTCTACGACCTGGCGGACTTTGACGTGCGCTTCGACAACCTGATCCACGTCTACGACCCGACCAGCAGGGGCAAGGGCGTCACCAAGACCCTGCTCACGGCCGCCATTGAGTTGAGGGAGGGCACCTCGGTGGAGGAGTTTGACAAGTGGTACCGCGAGGAGGTCAGCAACCCACTCTCGCTGCCCCAGTCCCCGAGGAGGAGGGGGGGAGACGAGACGAAAAAACAAGGAGCTAACCACGATGATCTGCGACACAGCACTGCCCCCGCGTCGCCAAGGCCAGGGGCTACCTCCGCACGACGCGCTTCCAGCTGGCCGAGACGCGCGCAAACGCCCAGTCGCGTGCCCTCGAGGGCCTGGCGTCGCCCACCGACGAGCCGCCGCCCCCCTCGCCGCCGACCTGGCTGGCCCTGCACGAGTTTGAGTGCGAGCCCCAGGGCGTGACCATGGCCGAGCTGGCGAGGCTGACGGCCAGCCCCTGGAACGATAAGATGCTCGCCAGCTTCACCAAGTTTGAGTACCACTTCTACAGGCTGGCCAAGGAGTTTGGCGACAAGGACTGGTTCCACGGCGTGAATATGTAGAGGGGTTGCTATATATAGAATGTCTTATATGTATATATATATATATATATACTATTGGGAATCTATAATTATTAACCTAGTCACGCCGACTGGACAGTTCACTTATGTGCGGCGCGCTTCCTTCCATCTCGTGCAGCTGACTGCTTCCATACACCTCACTCACGGCATGGCCACCATCAGTCTTGTTCGGGCCATAGTACTCGTGGGCCCCACTGTTGTCCTCCTTGCGAGCCTGCTGCGAGGCGTCCATCTCCTGCCGGGGCCTGACAAAGCCCACCGAGGCTGCGGGAAGTTCGGCCTTGAGAGTGTCTTCTTGCCGCTGGGAGCCGTCCCCGGCAGGGCCGTCCTCCTGGGGGCCTGACGATGCTGCCTTCTCGCTCACTTCCTGCTTCTTCCTCGCTGCTCGTCTGCGGAGGAAGAAGAAGACCCCAACCGCCGCGAGGGCCAGAACCCCTCCCATGACACCGAGTCCCACCACAGCCGCGACCCCTAGCCCGCCGCCGCTGCTGGCGGCATGTCCCCCGTTCTGCAGATCAGATTCACCGCCCGTTGCTGTGCCTGTCCCTGGGGCCGTCGCCGTGCCCTTCTCCCTGTGGGTCGTGATGGTCGTCCGCGCCGTCACCGTGTCCAGGTTAAGCCCAGCGATGGTGGGCAGGGGGTCTTCGGGATCCACGGTCCATTTGGACAGTCGCGAGGTCGGGCAGTCGGGCGCCGAGTTGGACGGCGTGTAGGACGGCATGGAGGTGCCGGGTAGGTTGGCCGCGGAGAAGACGGTGGCGAGCGAGTTGTACTCGTCAAAGGTGGAAGGGAAGCCCGTGTGGTCGTCGTTGGAGTACTCGACGATGCCGTACCCCGAAGCCTCCATGGCCCACTCGTAGACGATGCTGCCGGAGAAGACGGCCTGGAAGACGGGGCCCAGCATGGTGGCTACCTCGGCAAAGTCGCGGTCCGTCTTGTTGGGCCGGCAGCCCGTCTCGGAAAAGACAATGGGGAGGTTGTAGCTCTGGAACTGCTCGTAAAGGTCGTCGTAGCCCGAGTCGTAGTAGCTCGAGTTGCCGCACCACGCGTAGGTAATGAGGCCATACAGCTCGATGGTGTCGTCTTCGTCGCCGCAGGCGAGGTACTCGCCCGCCGTCACACGGTCATCCCCGTTGTCGTTGGAGGAGTAACTGATGGGTATAGGGCGGTAGCCGCGGGCGTTGCGGAAGGCCTTGACGTCTCGTGCAGCGGCCTTGACGAAGGGCGCCGCGGGGCCAGATTCTACTCGCAAACAATGTCAATACCCAAGGACCCCATCTCACTGGCGTAGAATAGGAGTGGGCGGCGAGCGGACCTTCTTCGATCATAACCTCGTTTCCGACACCAAAAGCCAGTACATTATCGTACTTGGCAAAGGCATCCACGGTGCGCGTATAGCTGCTATACAGATCCATGGTCCATTCGGGATCCATCTGCAGTGTACGGTGGTGAGAATCAATTCGCACCTTTCCCGGGGAGGGTTCCACCAACTCTGTTTATCGATTTCAATGGAGTAGCAAGCTCTAGCCAGACGTAGATTCCTTGGCTGGCAAAAGCCTGCATGCAGCCATCGTGGTTCTCGGTGTTGTCGACAGTGTAGACGTGTACCGTGTTGGCACCGAGGCTCTTGATCAGGCCGGCGTCGATCTGGCACTGGGAGGTGTCGACCAGGACGTCTTTGTTGGACGCCGCACCGGCAGAGTATGCCACGCCTGGAGGGTTAGCAGGCCGTTTGTAGATGTAGGCGGATGTATTCGGCAGCAGACACCTTTTACGAAGAATTGGCGCCCATCTTCGTCGTAGAGTTTGGTGCCCTTGACGGATATCGGGGAGATGGCGCTAGCGAGTCCCGGCAGGAGGAGGAGGAGGAGGAAGGACACAAGCCGTAGCATGAAGGTGTTGACGCTGGATGGCGTAGTGTTGGCGTGCCCGGCGGCCATGATGGCTCCCCAGAGTCGCAGGGCCAGCCGAGTGTAGCTGGCGATGCTATGCGACTATCTCGACGAAGCCTGGAGGAGAGGAGAAAGAAGAGAGGTGGAGGATCTGGTGAAACTCCCGTGATGGTGCGAGTCCCGCCATCGCATCTGGATCTGTAATCAAAAATCAACCCCTGCCAGCATGCGACACTGTCGATTCGTCGAATGGTGGCATTTCTCAATACCAGGCACCCGTTGCCAGCTGGTGCATCGTCTCAAAATAGCTGGCCAAATGGAAACGAAAGAAAAGGGGGGGGTGGCTCCGCAAATTCCCCTTGGAAGCCAGGGGCTGAATGCAGCGGGGGTTGGAATCATCATTGGGCCAGGGATGTGAATAGTAACAAGGTTCCGAATCCTCATTTTCCCTGTAAGCGTGAATTGAGGCTGTGAACGTGTGTCAAGGAGTCAAGAGCTTCTAGGAGGAGAATGAAGTTGTTCCAGAGTCGTTAACTGGAGTCTACCCATGATGTGCCTACCTATTCGAGACACTTAGGGTTAGGGTTGTGTGTGCCAGGGTGGAAGTTGAGGAAGGAGCAACCAGCGAAGTCTTGCCGATACACGCCACGACATCCGCTGTAGATGGAGATTTTATTCCATGAGCCCAATTACTTTATTAGTAAGTATCCAAGGTCTGAATTACAGTATGACACAAGTACACTTGTCTCCATCTTGGTCTATTACTGCACCCTCGAAATCTTGAACCCCCCAGACACCCTCTTCTGGAACACTCCCTCCGGGTCGTACTTGGCAGCAACCTGCTTGATAAACTTGACATTGTCGCTCCCGTACGAGCCAAGAGGGTCCTGCGCCGGGTTGACGTAGTTGAGGTACCGCCACTGCGTGTTGGCCTCCCGCTGCTTGGCGTACTCCTCGAGCTCGGCCGCCATGGACGCCAGCTTGGGGTACAGCACCGCCTCCTGCTCGCCCGTGGTGGAGAAGCCCTGGATGAGCCAGAGGATCGAGTCCTTCTCCAGCGTCTTGTCCAGGCCGAGCATGTTCTTCCCCGCGCCGACCTCGACAAAGTGCTTCGCCAGGGGCTGGACGACCATGGTGAGGCCAACGCCCGAGTCGGCGTCGAACTGGCTGCCCACCTCCTCGACAGCGGCCTGATACAGCTGGTCGGCCTTGGTGAGCAGTTCGATGTCGTTGTGGAAGCAGAGCGAGAACCAGACGGAGCGGGGCCCGCCGGGGCTCACGTACTCGCGGATCATCTCGCCGTAGGAGCGGTGCTTGCGGTCGTCAATGAGGCTGGGGATGTCATCCAGGGGCGCAAACGACGCTGTGTGGTTGGCACCGGCCATGTTGACGGCAACGACAGCAATCTGCGGCTCGGAGCCGGCGTTCCAGGTGAAGCTCATGGTCTCTGAGTCGTCGAGGTTCTCCCGGTTCATGTCGATAAAGCTGCTGAACTGCTCCAGGGCCGCGTCTTTGTGGGTGTACTCGAAGAACACAAGGCCGCCCCAGAGGCCGCCGGCGGGGCCCTCAAACGCCTCCATGTCGAACCGGGTGACGATGCCAAAGTTGCTGCTGCCGCCCTTGAGTGCCTTGAACAGGTCCCTGTTCTCCTTCCTGTTGGCATTAACAATCGACCCGTCGGCGAGCACCACCTCGTAGTTAACGATATTGTCGCAGGCGAAGCCACGGCGCGACGACCAGAAGGACGCGCCACCACCCAGGGTCAGACCAGCAACGCCAACGTTGCCCTCACGACCACCAGCTACGCTGCGCCCAAACTTCTCGACCTCGGCAAAGACGGAGCCCCAGCGGGCACCGGCGCCGATGTGTGCAATCTCCTTGGCCTCGTCGTACACGGTCGAGTTCATCAGGCTCAGGTCAATGGTCACGCCGTTGCCCACATTGTTGGAGGGCCAGTGCGAATGACCACCGCCACGGACGGCCACGTCCCAGTTGCCAGCCGCACTGGTCCCGACGAGCGCCTTGAGCGCAAGGGACACGTCTTCAGAGGTCTCGGGGCGGACTATGCACCACGGCTTGACGGCCTGGACGGTGCCTGAGTAGTAGGACTTGATGGACGATCCGTACTCGGCGTCGTCGGCGAAGTAGACGCGGTCGCCGAGGCCAGCAGCAGTCAGGGCATCGCACTTGGTCGCCAGGTTAGCAAGATACCATCTGGTTTTCATATATTGGCCAGGAAAGAGGGCTCACGCTGGGGAAGCCAGACGGTGTCTCGGCGTGGGAGAAGCCCAGCAGAGGGGCTGCGGCCGCCGCCAGGAGGAGGATCCGATTCATGTCTGCGGGCGCAAGACTAGATGTTACCAGGAGCCAGAGGGGACGACACGCGTAGATCTCTGCGATGTGCGGCGCCAGAATAGCTGCCCATAGGGGCATCCATCCATCTTTTAACAAGATCGAGCGCGGGACTGACCGACGGGTGCAAAGGGCCTCAGCCCAGCGACCGAAGGGGAAGTCCGGGGCCCCGTCTTCAGGTCCGCGGAGCCAACATTATACCAGGGTTCCGGAATCGCCGGCTCTGCCCGTACGAATGGGATAATTAGGAATTGGGATTAAGGATGGAGATGGCGCTAGAAGATCCATATTGCCAAGGGTGCGTGGATATAAGCATGTTGAAGTCCCCAATCTGGGAAGCCTAGAGCACTTGCAAAATACCCACGAGCGGTTGTGCCAATATCCCCATCACGAGCCCCGTCAGACACAAAAGCTCAAAACCAAGCGGCCAATGAGCCTTTCAGCACGTCAAGCTATCTAGTTTTTAACTTACTGAAATGATCACAATCCTTCGTATGCACTGCATGCAGTAAACGGAAAAGCTCATGGTGGGTTTGTGTCAGTGGGCTCAGGGGATCGTCCCCTGAATACGACCAACAATGCATCAGAACAACCAAGGGCAGGGATCAACATTTGCATCAGCTGCATCTCTGTCCAAGCATTCCCGGGTCCATACCCATACTTGGTACCGACCCCGAAGACCGAAATCGACCAGCCAACAATATGTAATCTCGGTGACTCTGTTTGTCTGTCTGGTCAATGACAGGTGGACGGGTACCCTGTGAATTGTTAGAAGGGGCATTGGATATCTCAGATGCTCTCACACTCTCAAATACTCTCTCCCACACAGATGTACTAGCTGCTACTGCCTACACGGTCCTGGAGCACTTTTTGAGTGCCGATCTATCGATGCTATCGTCAGCTGGATAGTGCTAGCAGTTGGTCCGTTGTGGCTGGATGATTACTTTTGATCCAGATGATACAGATTGCAGGGGCCCAGTGCTAGATACATTGGTAGCTATTGTTTGACAAATATCAGAGAATTCTCCATGTACTCGCCCTTCAACAGCCCAAGATGTGTGTGATTCCGAGCATGGTCGGACATGGATCTTCGGCAATATTCAACCTCAGCTGCTCCTCCAAGCAATGCCACCACCTACCACAGATGCATGGCAGAAGCGTGTACCTTCGGCTCTCGCAGCTTGGGAGATCCATGCTCCTGGAACATGGACCCATGTGTAGCTGCCGTATTCCAGAGCATGGGTCAATAAACGATGGAACGTCTAATGGCCACGGATCAATGCAACGCTGGAGCCCTCCAGTCTCTCCAGCACCGGGGCCGGCCGTGAGCTGAGGCCTATTTTTGAACATCCCACCACTTGTATTCGTGCATTCTGCAGTAGTTTAGACACAGATTGGCCTGTCCCGGTGATCTGGATGCATAATACACATCCCAAGCACACACTACCTACATAGAACGTACATACATAGGAGTGCCCCCGACTTGAATGTTTGGCCATGTGCTCCTGTGAACTGTCTCTCCCCCTTCTGCCGTCGGAACTCAGATGCGACATCTCGCCAAATCTTCTTCACGATTAGACTTCCCAATCCCATCGCGAACACCACCGCACCATGGGCGACACGACCCAGGGGGTCCCCCCGGCGGCCCTGATCGACCACCCGAACCCCTCGACGACTGTCAACGCCAGCATCTTCAGCATGCTCGCCGTATCGACCGCCTTCCTGGCCGTGCGCATCTACTGCAAGATGATCCACACACGGCGCGTCCTGTGGGCCGACGACTACCTGCTGCTGGCGGGCTGGGTCGTCAACGTCGTGTCCCACGCCCTGACGTCCAAGATCATGGCCCTCGGCTTCGGCCGCTCGCTCTCCGTCACGCCCACCACCAGCGCGATCCTCTACGCCGCCGACAACTGCCACAAGGTGGCCCTGGGCCTGACCAAGACATCCTTTGCCGTCACGCTGCTGCGCATCTCGGTGGGGTGGCAGGTCTACCTCATCTGGTTCCTCGTCGTCAGCATGAACATCCAGTTTGTCGTCCACATTGTCCTGACGTGGAGAGCGACGTGCGGAGACCCGGCTGCGGCAGAGACGCCCCATCTGCCGGGGCCTTGCTGGGCGACCGAGTCGGCCATTGCCCTTGGTCTGTTTGGTGGATGTAAGCAGATAGTTCTTGTCCCATATTTTGTGCGGCTGCCCCCTGTTGACGTGACGGGTTGTTAGTCTACTCGGCCATATCCGACTTTATTCTCGCTCTTCTCCCGTATGTACCCGACTCCGCAAACGGCGGTTCGATAACCAAAGATACCTGCTAATGTGTCCCAGTTGGAAGATCATCATGAGCCTGAACATGAAGAAGGCTGAGAAGATTGGTGTTGCGACGGCCATGAGCATTGGCATCTTGTACAGCCCCCCACCCCCCCCCTTTTTTTCTTTTTGTTTTTGCGTTTCCTGTCCCTGACTGACACCCTTACGCTGTCAGAGCCGGTGTCACGGGCATCATGAAGGCCGTGTGGTCCATCATCCTGCTCGACTTCCAGCGGCGCGACTACCCGTGGCAGATGGCCATGTTCTGGATCTGGTGCCAGGCGGAGCCCAACGCCACCATCATCGCGGCCTCGATCCCGTCGTTCCGGGTGCTG
The DNA here is from genome assembly GCA_016490725.1 of Amphichorda felina. Lineage (NCBI taxonomy): Eukaryota > Fungi > Ascomycota > Sordariomycetes > Hypocreales > Bionectriaceae > Amphichorda > Amphichorda felina. The sequence continues at coordinate 18,104 of JAEMHR010000067.1, read as the reverse complement.
GTGCGCAACGCCCGGTCCACGCGCGACCGCGCCTACGCCTACAACAGCAACATGTACATCAGGTCGGACAACATGAGCAAGTTCCACGGCGGCTACCGGGGCGCGGCCTTCGAGACGGCCGTGGGGACGGACTCGGGGAGCGACCGCAGCGGCCTGGCGCTGAGCCCGGGTGACGGGAGCGCAGGCCATCGAGCCAGGGGCATCACTCGCACGCGCGAGGTCAGGGTCGAGCGCGAAGGGCCAGGGCTATCATCACACCGTAGTACGGAGGACATTGAGCTGAGTGACGGATGGCCGTTGGGGAAGGGATCACACAGCAAGCGATGAAAGGTGAACAAGTTGGGTATAGACATGAAAATGACAAAGATTCCGCGGTCACCTGGCGTCTCGTAGTATACGCCTATGAGGGGAAAAAACAGATATAATCAGCGCAGGTATGTATGTATCGAGTGTCGTGGAGTCGTGGATGGTTGAATGGCTGATCTCCCGGGTAGCGACGTCGATCCATGAGCGCCAGGGTTAGGGTTATCTTATGCCAGAAAGAGTATGTGGGGCATCACCGGCAATCGCCCACTCAAGTCCCGCCCTTTCTTTAACGTCGACTTCTCTCCTTCCCCAACCAATCTCTCAGGGATGAACAGAGCTCTCAACTAAATCAAGCTCAACTCCCGTAATAATTCAAGCACGGATTGCTAATTGACCCATTTAGCAAGATGAGGCGTACTCGTACGAGTCGTGCACGGAACTCTCCGCCGAGGTTGCAAGCACCAACAACAAGGCAGCACCGTATTCCGTACATGCTGGAGCAATCTCCCAATCTCGCTTTCTCGCTTTCCACGCCTTGTATGGGGCGGCTCGCCAGCTCAGCACCAACTGTCCGCCGCAGTTTTGCCGCTGAGATCAAATATAGAAGCCTCAGTTGCTAACGTCTCGACATTCTTCGGAGTCAATTTGCTATCCATGGTAGGACTGTTCTCGAATCAATGTGCAGATGCTGGACGGATGGTTCAAGACGACAGCGTTGATGGGGCTCTGCTACGTGCAGCCAGTCTCTTCTGGTCAATTAGTACTCGTATCAGCCTTTCTGCGTCTTTAAGCGAGCCCAATTTAGATCTGCACCAGGCAGGGGCCGCGGGCTAGGCTCAAAGGGCTTTTGACGTAAGTTAAGCGATGCTTTGGAAATTGAGAGGCTTGTAATATGGGCCAACGTTCGCCCGGGTGTCTATTTTGTACAGATTATATATGTTGACTATCTGCATGCTAACATCAAGGCACCCCGACTGGAATATGGTCCTCGTCGCTCATTGATTCACTCCTTCCATAGTTCATCCAGTCATTACTTGAACGTTCTATCTCATTCTTTCCAGTCGTTACCCAGACCCTTCTGTCTGATTCTATTCCAAACCCAAAAATGGTCTTGAAGTCGACACTTGTGGGCACCCTGTCAGCCTTCCTGGTTGCCCCAGGACTGGCCCGGGCTGCTGCTCACCCCAGGAAGCACACGCACATGGCTCTCAAGGTTACCGAGACCAATATCGGCCAGGGCGAGGTTGCCAAGTTCCTCGAAGACAACGTCGACGATGACGACAACAACGACGACGGCAGCCCTAGCCTGGGGACCTATGACAGCATCGACATCACTCAGGGGTTTAAATTCTACAGTTACAACGGGACCGTCCACGAGCCGTACGGCCCCTACACCTTCGCCGTGGACGCCGAGAACCAACGCTTGTTCTTCACTGTCCCAGAGGCACCGGAGAGTCCCAAGGGGTTCAGCTGCCTGACTGCCCTCAACATGGGCGCAGAAAGAGTCCAGGAGTACATGTACCTATACGGCTTTGGTGCCCTGAATGTTTCCTTCGCTGCTGAGCCCCTGGGCAACAGCACCCGCTTCTGGTTCGAGGTGGACCCCGACGAGAATGGCCACGCCCAGGGCATCGCCGCCATTATGTGGGAGTCCGAGCAGAAGGCGCATTACCCCGACGACGTCCAGGTCAAGGCCTCCCCCATCAAGGGCGCCACCGAGTATCTGCCCACCTTCGACCCCGCGACCAAGTCCCTGGTCCTCCGCTACCGCCTCAACGGCAAGCTCCGCGTCGCCGCGTACGAGGCCGCCCGCGCCGCCGAGAAGGACTTCTCCAAGCCCCTCTACGACGTCGAGATCCCGGACCTGGGCATCAGCGAGGACATCCTCGGGTACGCCGCCCTGGGGCAGAACGTGTACCTCATGGCGGGGAAGACGGCCGAGTACTTCACCGAGACCTCCACCCAGATCGTCAACTTCAACGTGGACACGGCCAAGAAGTCCCAGGGCCCCTGGGGCCCTTGCATCTCGGGCAGGACGCCGCACGGGGAGGTTGTGGCGCAGGGCCTGGGCATGTACTACATCGAGGGCGAGGAGCACTCGCTGATCATGGGCGTGGCCGGTATGTCTGCCACCCACCGAGAGGCCCACCTCTTCAGGAACAAGGAGCTGGTTGATTAAGCCGTATTTACCTGTACGGTGTATATCCGGAACAAGACGTGAGCCGGCCGTCAAGAGAGTACCCAATCCCGGAACTCCGTCTCAATGCTACTTGCTTCTATCATGCTTCGCTTTGCCCCCATCGACCTAGTCTGATGTGTGAAGTTCCACCCAAATTTAGATGCATGCATATAATGTGTACATTGGATAAAGATGATGCGAATACTACCTAGGCAATGGGCAAGGTTGCAAGGAGCCACATACTCTTAGCGCTCGATGAGAAGTTGTTTTAGTTTTGACCCATCCCAAAGCCGAGAGAGCTACCGGCAGAGAGTATATTCGGCGTAGAAAATAGAAAACCATGACTTGATCGAACGAAAAAGGCGTCATTTCACATCAATTGAGTAAGTATATTATTTCTTCTCAATTTAGCTAAGGCCCTAGCTTGCTATTTGACCTCTTTTACCCACCTTCCTACACCAATTCAGGCCCTGCCACCACAGCAGACGTAGGAGCATTTAAAGACATTGTGTATATACTACTGCTTGCGCATTGTTTGCTTCCCCGATCTTTGTTGTCAAAGCTGGCCACAAAAAAACACAGGGTAACAAAACATTTCGTGGTGGTGATATCTACTATGTATAATGCGATCCTGGCGCATTCTCATTATTGAATATGCCATCCCATCTCGAGTGATGACAAGGGGGAAATCGTAGCACGAACCATGTGGCAGTAGGCTGTATAAACCAAACTCCCATAAGGAGTCAACAATAACACTGGGCGAATGGTTTAGTGGTATAATACTCCCTTAGCATGTTTATAACATCCCACTTGGGAGTGGTCCGGGGTTCGATTCCCCGTTCGTCCAATCGACGGTGGCTAAACACCACCATTGTACCACACAACATTCCTTTTTTTGCCATTTTTGGCTTCTTTTTGCACGACTCGTTGCTGCTAGAAAAAAAAAACAATCCATTTTTACCCTTACTGTATTATTTTGTCCAGCTGCACAGCCACTTTTATTTCCGTGAAATCCTTGAAATACAGGTTGTAAACGAAGAGTCGGGAAAGGGACCCAGGCCAAGTTCAGGTCCATGCACGTACGCTGGAGCACCGCCAAGTGCCGGCCGTTGACTGCCATGCACGTCACTGGATGGCTGGTGCGTGGAGTCGATGGACCTGGATCCAGGACTGCCAAACAGGCATCTGGCGCAGCTGCGCCCCAGCGCTGACCAGCACCACCAGCCCAAATCTATCCGCATTTTGCCCTCAGCTCGACAGGCCTCGACGACACCCCAACGAGCGGCCTCCTCCGCTTCTCCCAACAAGTCCTCGCCCTGAACATTCGCCGACGATACCCTCGGCCCATGATGAAGCGCTAAGCGGCAGCTCTGCTGCGCCATCCATCCGCCTCCCTTCGCCGCCCGCAATAAAAGCTGCGACCCTCCTCCCACATCCCGACGAGCTCCATCCCTCGCGAGGACGACGCGGCTCGTTAAGCGCACCATCAGCCCCAGCGTAGCAGGATCATCACCCTCCTCCTCCTCCTCTCCTCCAGCATGATGCGGCTCTACCTGCTGCCCATATCCACGCGGCGCACGCTCCTCTACGCCCAGCGCCTCAATGTCACCACCACCAACGAGAACGTGAGCTACGTCGACAAGGCCGTCGCCTTCGCCACCAAGAAGTGGGCCCAGTGGGAGAAGAAGGACGCCGGCTGGCAGCGCAAGGTCGTCGACTATGGCAACCACGCCTTCCGCCGCATCCCCTATGAGGAGTGGGGGCTCAAGTCCGTCCCACCGCTGTCGGCGCGCCGGCGCACAGAGGAGCTCAAGGGCGACCAGAAGGTCCAGCTCGTCTTCCCCCGCGCCGCGATCCCCCTGCACAAGGCCGAGTCCGTCGTCAGGACGCTGGCCACGGAGAGGGAGGCTCTGCACAAGAAGAGGCTGGTATGGTGTGTGCTGGGCATGCCCCTCACCATCCCCGTTGGCCTGCTCCCGGTGTATGTATTCTGGGCCCTCGAGACGCGCCGCACGAGGCTGACCTGTGTTTTAGGATACCAAACCTGCCCTTCTTCTACCTTGTATACCGCGCGTGGTCCCATTGGCGGGCCATCCTGGGTGGTAGGCACATTCAATGGCTCGTCCAGAACCGGCTCCTCCTTGAGGCCCCCTCGCAATCACTGGACAAGGTGTACGGCAAGGACACGCAATCGATCATAGATTCGGATAGCGGCAAGGAGAAGATGCTCCTCACGCAGGAGCAAGTGCAGGATATCTCCGACACCCTCGAGATACCCGCTCTGGGCATTGAGCTGGAGCGCGCGATATGGCAGGTCGAAAACGCCATCAAGGAAAAGGAGTCGCAAGACGGGAAGGCAAAGGACGCGGCAACGAAGTCACAGGAAGCACCGAAAGACGAAAAGAAGGACCAATGATGAAAAGAAGGCAGCAGCCATGTATTAACAACGATCGGGCCGGGCGCGGTATAAACAAAGACGGCTGGGCGTTTGCGATAGATAATTTTTCCTCTCACACGGCAGCAACAATATGTACACGAAGACAGCAAAACCCAATTCACACTCGCGCGCATTCTCAAAGGTTCTATGAGATACTGCATCTGCCATGGTGAGAACGCGCGCTAGATCCTGACAACCTTAACCAGCAGAGTCAGCCCGGGGAGCCGGTACAGATGGCATCTGGCTTGTCCCCCTGCGGGAAAGTCGAGCTCTCCGGTGTGCTTGTTCCGGGTGACTGCGACTCGGGGCTGCTCCAACTGGGCGCATACGGGCCTAGCTGGAGCATCTTCAGCGACGGCAGAGTGCAGCAACCGGGGCTCTGTGGTCCTGACCGAGTCAGTCTCAGTTATTTACCCCTGGACAGGCGTATCACGGGGAGACCACCTCTGCGACCGCCACAACTCCTTCTGGGAGGTGCTCATGCTGCGCGGCGACTTGCTGGTGCAACGTCACTGACCGCCACGCCTCGGCGGCCTTCCGCCGGAGGAGCCTCTCAGAGGGGCTCATGGTTATGCGCCCTCGATAGTAGTTGAAGCACCGTCTCCGGCGGGGGGTCGCGTACGGGTTCAGAGGCGAAGGGACCATGGGGATGTAAGCGCCGTACGCCGACGCGAGAAGAGCCATCCTGGTGGTGCTGCGTATTTTCCTGGCCGGCCACGTACAAGTCGGGGGCACTGCCTCGAGCCACCGCTCTATTTGTCCCCGTTGGCTTGTCCCCCTAGCGGAACTGTATGATGCCGCAGTGGCAAGGATCGTGACAGCTGGAATGTGCCGCGTTTGCGACACTGGGGGTCCATCCAGAGTGTACATTCCCGCGAGCGTCGCATGAAAACATTCGAGGCGCTCAATCAAAATATGACGTAGCATGTCTTAGGGAATACCTCGCAATTGAACAGGTATCTAAGACTACCTTCGTGCTTGTTATTATCGATCTTCTTTGTGGACCAAGTAGTAGTAAATGATAACGTCCGGGTTGTATTAAAGGTGTGTTGATGATAATACTAGGTAATTGAAACGAGCGACCAAAGCCGTCTCCAACGCCTATCCAGATTAAAGGGCTACCCAATGCTCTGTCTTCCAGCTTTATCCCTTCTTCTTCTACTACTACTCTACTCTGAGATGAAAGTCGCCTCGGAAAAGAGCTGGCCTTCCTCGATAATCTCCTCATCGCCAATCTTGAGCTTCAAGGTGACCTTAGGCCCGTACTACAATGTTGTTAGGACTGAAACAAAACTCTGGAGCATCTGTCTTACCTGGTAGATGTACGGCTTTGTACCGGCGGCACCAGCGACAATCTTCTTGACGAAGCCCGGTACCTCGGCCATCACGTCGACACGGTCCATCCGGTCACCGATGGGGCCCTCAATGACACCCTCAACGACCTGACCATCATTTTCCTTTCCGTTCCAGAGGAACCGAACGCCGCTGGGCTCAGGCCAGTCGTTCTCAGCGTCCTCCTTGACTGAGGTGTGCGTAGCTTTGTTGGCGCATCCCGCAGTGATGATCTTGTTGTCCTTAGTGATTCCGCCCACGTTGACCACGGTGGAGCCGTACGACGGAGGGGTCGTGAACTCCATCATGATGGCAGAATGCTTGGGGCCCTGGAAGTTGACAAAGTTCCAGCGCGCCGCGGCGTGGTGCGGCTTCATGCCCTGGATGGCGTATGCGTACATGGCGCGGCCAGTAAAGTCGACGGGGCCGTCCTTGGTGGTGATGGTGCCCTCGGCAACGCAGCGGGGCCAGAAGGCGTGGCGCATGGAGCCCCACGGGTTCTCGAGGTCGGTGCCGAAGAGGGACGTGCCCGTCTTGCCGCCCTGGAAGCCGGGGGACGTGCGGGTGACCTTGAGGTTGACGATGGCACGGTCGTCGTTCATGCTCTTGATGGTATACGACATGCCGTCTTCGGAGAGCTCGAGGGCGCAGTCATCGGCGTAAAAGGCGGACTTGTCCTGGCTAAAATCGATGTTGTTCAGGGGGGTCGAGCACCAGAGATGGGGCTGTGACGGGTCTTTGGAGAAGATCTTGACGTTGAATTGGGCCGTGATGCGGATACCGCTGTTCCGGAGAGACGGGATTAGCATGGATGCAGAGAGCAGGTCATGGGAATGGCATACGCAACGTTGCTGTAGATGACCTGAGCCATGGCAATATGGCCGCTGTCCGACATGAAGTAAAAGGTCTGGGTCTCGACGTTGGTGGAGTCCATCACCTTCCACTTGAGGTCATCGCGGGTGAGCTCGGTGTACGTCGTCTTATCAACCTCGTCGGCGACAGAGCGGATGGCGGTGGGCCCGTAGATGGGCTCCTGGGTGCCGGCCACATTGGCGAGCCTGGATTCGACGGATCCGTTAGCATCACGAGATTCGAGCAAAGGAGCTGGACAGGAGGGAAAGTCTGCTTACTGCTGTTTTGCCCAGTTGAACATGATGAGTGTGACACTGTGACTTGGCTGTGTTTCAATGAGCGCTCCTAGGTAAGTATGGAAATATAAGGGACGGGCGCGAGGTACGGGGAGATGGGGGGTGCAGGTGTTTTTGCAGAGTCAGTTCTGGCGCCATTGCTCGTCTCCAGAAGTATCACTCGCCTCACCGCTGAATACCTGACCACTGCAGGCAGTGGACTGGCCAGTGGAGGGGTCGAGCTGTGGTGATTGCTCAGGCACTTGCAGCCATGACGCTACAATGTGGCTAGTGGTGGGGTAACTGCACCTGGCCAGTGGCTTGACGCTTCAGGCGCCGCAGCCGGATATAACTACAAGTATGAGCCTATGAGAACCAACATGAACTCATGTGCGCCACTAGACTGACTCCCTCCCTTGATCAGTATAACATACGCCGTCCAAAAGTCCGAGGAATAGACTAGATCGCGAGGGCCTAGGTGGCCTATTCAAAAAATGGACTGGATCATACGTCTAGTCTCTTTAATATTTCATCAAAGTTTATAACGCCGGCTTTCTTGCAGCTCAAGGTTGTCCGTCAGCGCAGTCCACCAAGTTTGGGGGGTTGCCACGCCAAACAGCGCGAGCCAAAACACACCGTCTCTCTACTCTGATCAACCTAAACCTCTAAACTTTTCCATCCTCAACGTCACAACCGCACAACCTTTCAAGACAACTTCATCCTCCGTTGTACTTGGCGCGACGCGACTGCCCACCTCTCTGTGAATTCTCGAGCCTTATTAGCAGTACAGATTGTTAGCGCGCCTGCCGCCATTGCGCGAAACCCCTGGCACCTTGACAGAGTCGACCATCGATCGACATCTATTCCGGCATCGCGCGACTCGACTATCGTGGCCCCTATAGCCATGGAAGGCGAGTCGCAAACATTGTCGCACCATGCTAGCGACCCGATACCACGGCCGAGCTCGACGTCTGCAACCGAGGCCGCAGTATCACAGTTGCTGGGCATGACAGGCATCACCGAGGGCAATGGCGCGAACGAGCCACCACACGATCACAGGTAAGTAGGCGTCAATGTCAAGGAAAGGCAACGAAGCTACCTAGCGCATTAGAGAAATGAACTGATATGCTGATAAGATCTATGAACAGTCATGACAATGGGTCTCCAATTAGGCCTGATCCTCCCATTCAATCGCAACCACCGCCCGCTACTCCCTCATATCACGGAGCGACTCCTGCTGCCACGGCTGGTGGTAGCAGCAATGGCATGGTACGTCAGTTTTTACTTCTCATGTGCAATTCAATTCACCGATGCGCCCCTCGAATGACATGGCCTCGCCTCGAGGCCTATCTGATCTTCAAGATTGGCGAAAAAGTCTTATCGTGAGTGTGGCGCTAGGTCACGTGCTTATCACCAGCCAGCGCGCGCTAGCCCCCAATCCCCAATCATCTGCATCCCACTATCTCCTTATCAGTCCTGCGGGACAGTATGGGGCAAAGATTTTTTTATCCCAATACCTCTTATCAGGCATCGCGATAATATCATATCTATCAGCGCTCGCCCGCCCCCTGCCCGCGTCGCACCCGGAACCAACGATTTCCACCGGCGTCATGATGGCCTCTAACGCTTCTTCGCAGATGACCTGCCAGAACTGCAGCACCTCGATAACTCCTCTATGGCGGCGCGACGAGTATGGCTCTGTTCTATGCAATGCCTGCGGTTTGTTCCTCAAGCTGCACGGCCGCGCACGCCCAATCTCCCTAAAAACGGATGTCATTAAGAGCCGTAATCGTGTCAAGACGATGCGGCCAGACGGTTCCGGCAAGAAGAAGGTATGTACAAACGGTTGGACTGGTTGTTCTGCGGCGCGCTGTCGCTGGCGCATCAACACCAGTGCCAAGCTTTTAATCTACATAGTGCTGAGACAAACGAATAGACCACGACCCCCTCGCACAACAATCAGGCTGCTCGGAGGCAGTCCACAAACGCACACGCAGACGGCACGACCGATTCTCCCATCTCTCGCACCGGCACACCCTCTATGTACAACAATTCTCTCCAGTCCTTTGTGATTGACGATCCCTACGCTTCGGCTGGTGTGTCGGGGTTTGGCGCCAATGGTACCAACGGGGATGGTTCCGGATCTCCCATGAACGGAGATGCGCCACAGACGCACGAGCAGCTCATCGCGAGTAACTCAAGTTTGAAGACACGCGTGCGCGAGCTCGAGCTTATCAATGAACTCTTCCGCGGCCGGCTCAGTCAACTGGAGCAGCAAGAAGCAGCCGCTCGTAGAGGGCATGAGGTCGCTGGTGTGGAACAGACTCAACTGCGTAACCAGCTCGAGGCTAGCCAGGAGGCCGAGAACCAATTACGGGCGCAGCTCGACGACAGCCATCGCAGGGAGAACAGCCTAAAAAGACGCTTAGATGAGCTCGAGCTCGAGCTAACGGAGGTTAAGCAAGCTCTTGACGGAGGCTCTGATAGGCCGACAAAGAAGGCTCGCGTTGAAAGCCCAGAGCAGTCGACCAAACAAGAGCAAACCTCGCAGCCCGATGAGCAGGCTGAGGAAGGGCCTGTCGAGACTCAAACCGAGCCGGATATGACAGCAAACACCGAGGCTTAGCACGATTATCTCCGGGTCTCACCCGAGCTGCTCTACTGGTCGCATAGGGCTCTCTACCTACAGTGACCACACTTAATATCCTTACGGAAATGGTAACCGGCACGACCTTATTATTTCCGGAATTCGATTTCTTCGACTTTCATGATGCAACGGCGGGAGGGTGCCTGGCGCTGGTGTGTTTCTTATTATCATGACAATATCGGCTTGTTTGTTTGGAAGTGGGGCCAGGACGTACCGCGGATAATGGGAAGGCTTCTGGGAGAGAGCGTCTGGGGACTTCCTGTCCTATCGTTGTTGGACTTTTGGACTAGGTATATATGTACTTTCGCCCCCAAGGCGAGGTGAAGTAACGGCTGCGAAATGCAAAGAATGCCGGGCCGCATACTTATATCAGCTCTACCCTACACCATATACCCTCGATATCCAATGGCCTGCTTATTTTCAGCTCACCGCCCTCAGTCTCGGGCAAATATAAAAGTATACTGCAGTGGTTTCACGAGGACTTTAGAGCCTCGTCACTGCCCCCTCACAAGTTTATCCAATTTGCCGCGCGGCTGTCCAACAGGTGTGAACGGCCGCCGCAAAAGGAATAAGTCACGTGGAAAGGCGTCGCGTTTCAAGCCCGCAACGCCATCTACTTCTCCGCACGTCTTTCTTCTTAGCTCTTGCCCATCTCTTTGTCTCGTGCTTAGTTGCAAGCTGAAACAGAATCTATCGGCAAACCTGCCCGTTCTCCAGTCCAACGCGTTACAGTCTCTCTCGTTTGCTCCACAGAAGCCCGTCCTCCACTTCTCCACTCCCCCATCCACAACGACCCGTGAAAGGCAACACCGCTCAGCTTCAGGATCCAAGACTCACACAGGGGAAGAAACAGTTCGCGATGGCGCCGACCATCCCCCGTCGTGGTGGCCCAGGCGCAGCTACGACCATTTATCGACCTGGCGTTGGCGGCAAGACTGCGGGTGGCAAGTTGGCTGGGAAGACCATTCTCGGCGGTGCACGACACCGGTTCGTTCTTATTTCAGAGAGAAACCCCCGAGGCGTAGCATCTTTTTCTAATGATCTACCCCAGGAAGATTGTGAAGGATACCATCCTAGGTGTCAGTGAGTTTCACCTTAAGTCCTGCTGAGTGAGACACGCGTTCCTTGATCTGCTAACACTAGAACAGCGAGACCAGATATTCGGTTCGTGCAGCCATGATATCATGAAGAAGGCTTTCCTGCCATGCTAACTCCCCGTTACAGCCGTTTGGCACGCCGTGGAGGCGTGAAGCGCATCTCTGCCGCGATTTACACAGAGACGCGCTTGGTCTTGAAAACAAGACTCGAAGAGGTGAGCATCCCTTCTCCCATCTCACTCGTCCTCAACCCGACCAGTTTATTTACGTAAAACACGGCCAGGTTCTGAAGCTTGCCATCACCTATACGGAACATTGCGGCCGCAAGACCGTGACAGTCAACGATGTGCGTATCCTCTGCTCGATCAGGCCAAGGTGACATGGTTGAATAACCCCCCCCAAACAGGTCATCCACAGCCTTCGACGCCTCGGCACGCCCATCTACGGTTTTGACCCAGACACCTACGATGGGAAGAAGAAGGCCAAGTCGGGAGAGGCGCGGTTCTCGGATGCCCTCGAGCGTCAGTGATCTTGAAGGCCTTTTTACACGCCGTCAATTCTGAAATGTCGGCCTCTTTTGTTTTTCTTTGGCGGACTCTTTTTGCACGGCATACTTGAGCCTCCATGCCTATGGATGAGGGTCTGTTGGGAGGGCTGTAACAATCCAAGGTTATCACGCCGTGCCACATGTACACTATTTGCTGGACGGACACGGATCCGGGACCATGACGAATGAATGAACGAAATGTCTTGAAATTCATAGCTTTAGGGGTATCATAAGCAGGAACAGCCGCCTGCAAAGGAAAGGGAAACAATGGCACACGCTACGCTTTCTTCATCACATGGCTGGCCCCTCTCCTCCTCTTTCGAACCCTTCTTCACCTCTTCCTCCTGCTGACCTCCCACTCAGCCACCGCCGCGTCCAGCGCCTTGGTCGCGCGGATCTCGTCCCGGCGGAACACGCCGTTGAACATGCTGGGCAGCAGCAGGGTGCTGTTGGCGTGCTCCTTGGCGAAGCCAATCTCTGCGTCGCGGCCGCACTTCTCCTTGGTGAGGCGCACGGCCGCCTGGAGCAGGTCCCCGCCGAGCCCCGTGCCGCGGTAGCGCAGGCGCGTGGTCCAGGCACGGATGATGCCCCTGCCGCCGCGCAGAGAGTTGGATCCGCGGCTCCTCTTGCGGCCGTGGCCACCGCCCGAAGACCCTCCCGAGTAGGCCGGGTTGGTCTGCAGGCGCAGGACAAGGGCGCCGACGAGCTTCTCGCCGTAGCGGGCGCCGAGGATGAGGTCCTGGTCGCCCGAGTCCGGGTTGCGCAGCCAGGACCAGCTGAGCTGCTCAGCGAGGCCGATGTAGCCGGCGGTGAAGTAGCGGATGGCGAGCAGGCAGGACATTGTGAGGCTGCAGCCGAGGATGAGGCCGAGCCCCGGGTCGGCGGGCATGGTGAGGCGGTAGATGACGGCCAGGGCCAGGCCCAGGCCGGCGACGCAGAGGGGATGGGTGGCGAGGGCGCGGGAGGAGCGCTGGCGCATCTGGGCGACCGAGTCGGCGACGAGGTGCAGGCCGTCGACCTGGTCGTCGGGGGAGGTGAGGGTCTCGAGGGAGAGCGGGGGGATGTCGTCGAGGGGCGTCAGAGGCGGGTTTGCGGAGAGCGGCGAGGGCCCTGAGCGGTGGTGAGGAGAGGATGCCAGGTGGTGGTGGACTGGAAAGGCTGGCGGGGCGGCTGCGTCAAGGATGGGGGTGTTGGCGCAGGAGGACATGGCGGAGGGGCTGAGGACGAGATTGGCGCGCAGGAAGGTGAAGAAGGCTGGGAGAGGCGTTAGTGACCGGTGGGCATGCGTGGTTGAGATGCTAGCAGTGAGCTTTGTCATGATGCCGGCAGTTGACGGTGCAGCGGGCCGCGCGGGAAAACCAAGCAATGGAGGGGCAGAATGGCAGAATCCCCCCACGTAATAGGAAGTGGGAGAAACGGGGGTGCCCGATAGGGAGAAAATGACGACAGAGCCAAGACGGCAACAAAAGAAGGGTAGCACGGCCAAATATATGAGGAATCGGATTTCATCATATCTGAGTGTCCTTCAGGAAGAATGTGTTTCGTCGATGGGCTTGTCCATGTTGAGTCGACCTGGATGTGGATGGGATAGTGACCGAGGGGGAGACGAGATGGGTATTAGACATAAAGATGAAGAACTCACCCGTGCTCGTCCTCAGGCCCGGGACGGCATTGATCTTGTCGGATAGGGAGTTGACATGGCAGTCGCTGAGGTCCAGCTCACGGACGCCCATCTGGCGCGGGTCCAGTGCCATGGTACGTCGGTACTGTGATGTGGTGTTCGGCTCGACCCGCGACGCACGAGATGATGAGGTCAAATCAGATCATGGAGAGGGAGGACCGGGCAGGCAATTGGACCGTGGTCGGCCAAGACAAGAGACGAGAGAACTGCAATCTTAATCCAAAACAGGACGAGGACTGATCGAGGAGGAGATGGGCGGTGGTGGGATTTAAAAAAGGGCACGCACAAGGAGAGAGCCGGGGGTTGGGAAGAGCCTGGAAGAGTTCGAACTTCGAACAACAAGGCGCCACAACGTGAGACGGCGAGCCCCAGTGATCGGCCCACCACCCTAGGCGCCAGGGATTGGATGGATTGGATCAGGGCCAAAGGGCGCTGCGTGGGGTGCTCCAGCTGGTGCTGCTCAACTGACGTCCTCCAGTGGCCAGGCAGCGCTGTGCAGCACCCTGACAGGCCTGACACACCCGTCTCGTTGCGGGCATTTGCTCGCCGTGATGCCATCCAATCCATCCATGGATGGATGCACCTTCCAGCGTGTCCTCTGTTGATCGCGATGTACAGACGCACAAACGCACAAACGCACGTACGCACAAACGCACAAACGAACAGGATAGTAGCAATGAGAGACCATCCATGACGGCATAGTACTACGTATGTAACATCCTTATCCATCAGCGACCCGTCGACCAGAACCCACCTCTTGCGAATATTTGTCCATGTCCAAGAGTCATGACTTTTCTTCCCCCTCTGGCTCTCTCAGCCCTCGTGACAGCCACGTCCAACACCACCCAACGACAACCGCCGATGGCTGCGGATACGATAGGCACCACACCATCTTTGGCGATGCGTGCTGCAGGTTGTGGTGCAGTGCAGGCCAAGGTTGTGCCAATGGTAGCCAAGGATTCCAGCAGTCTGGGCCCTTGCGGCACTATTCCCTGATAACGCGCAAGTTGCAACAAAGTCGGATTGCGGCTCGTTTCAACGCCAAGTCCCAAGCCAGCGCCGACGCCAAAGCCAGCGCCAGAGCCAACACCAATACCAAGAATAGGTAAGTCGGTCTGAGCCAACCAACGCCCAACGTCCGTCAAAATGTTCATCACGCGCATTGGGGCCCCATCCTGTCGTGCCTCGTTGGATGCCGTTCCCTATCCCGCATGTGGTAGTATGTACATATTCCGAAACGACGGTTTGCCAATTTTGGCTGCTCCAGATGGCAGCGCCTCAACGCGGGCAGCGGGCGGTGGGGGGAGGGTCGGAGCTGTGCTTCAGGTCAAGCAGATCAACCAGGTCAAGCAGGTCAAGCAGGTCGACTGTCACAGGCTTCGAAACCCCCCCGGCCTGTCAGACAAGCGGCGTTGCAGCCAAGCAGCGGAACCAGGGTCCACGCATTCCGAGCCCAGGCCGACAGAATCCCATTGCGACGCCAGCGACTATCGAAAACCCAGGCGCCTCAGGGCCTCGACAACCTTGAGGAAAACTTTGCAACCAACCTGGAACCTCGCCCCGTCCTGACCAACAGGCATCGTTACCTTGAGTCTGTGCCGTCGGTCTGCATCGCCTGCTACCCGCCCACTCGCCTGGGCCACCGGAAGAGCTATATACTTGACTAGCACTCTGTAGCAGTGCAGACTGCACCACAGACGTGCCGTCCGTCCACGGCAGCTCCATTGCCTGATTGGACCACCAACCGCCATTCACAGTCTTGCGCAATGCTCTAGGGAGAAGAATCAGCGAGCTGATCTGCGCCCGTGCAGAGTGTCACTGCTGCTCTGAAACCCAAAGATGGTTCCCCTCTTGAACCCTCGGACGTCGGTCGTCCGCTTCTGCTCATCGCCAATCACCGCCCTATCTGTATGAGATCTGCTCATCATCGGGTGCGCCCTCTGCGTGTGGGTATGAATGAGACACCATGTCAGTGTCATCGATCGCCATGTCAGACTCGGACGATCCCCTTCGAGCACCCGATCTACAATGCGGGGTGCAAGACCTGCTATGTTTGATTTAAAATGGCCTCGGGGCCTCCTTATAAGCTAAGGTTCTTTATTGCCCGGTAGCTTCCGCGGTTTGGGGGCCCCCGTATCCTGGAACAGATACCAGCCATGTCTTCCTAAAGCTTGGTCGCGTGCTTGTCCCAGTCAGATGACGATTGCCCAAAGCATCTCTCTCACCATGCCAAGCCGACGGGTCTTGATGCCATTTTCAGCTCTCAGCCAAAAGAAGAGGCTATCCAGATCAACCCTAGGTGACTGCAAGCCACGCGGTCCAGACTCGTGGGGCCTACGGGAGACCTTGACAGACGGACAAGCAGCGTGAGCAGTGTGCAACTTGACCTTAATACGGATACTATCCGTACTATCAGCGACATAGGGCTCTTGGATTCTGCCCACTCTGTACGGATACATACCTAGTAGCCCTGATCGCGTACGCTCCATAGGTGATAAGTACTTAGACACAGGCAAGACGGGAGATCATGCAACTGTTTGCAACCCCGAATGAGGGTTCATACCTGTGGTCAAATAGCTTGGCCGTGATTCGACAGAGGGCCCCTCCTGATCTCTTGGGCCATGCCTGAATGCCCAGCAGTTCAGTGGCCCAGCAGCCCAGCAGCCCAGCCAGCCCAGCCAGCCCAACTCGCCGGACTAGGAAAGGTGGGAACTGGAGGAGAAAGCGCTGGCAGACCGACGCCCTTTAATCGATCCCCAGGCTCCATGACGTCGGAAACCCCAGACCGAGATACGATCACCACGGCCATCAATTCCAGCCCCCAAGCCATCTCATCAGCAATCCAGCATCCAGCATCCAGCATCTCCTCAGCATCCTCTTCCATCGCATAGCCACCCCATTTTAGCCCCCATTTTCATGGGCCTCACGCACACCCACACACTACGGCCATGAAAGTCACTGCGGTTCGACAACACCCCTCCTCCCCTCTCCCCAACTTACAGACCCCACAACTAACCGCCATCACCAGCTCTGGGTCTACCCCATCAAGGCCCTCCGCGGCATCCCCCTCGAGCACGCCAAGCTCGGTCCCCAGGGCCTCAAGTATGACCGCACCTTCATAATCTGCCGCGTCCGCGACGACGGCTCCCTGGAGAAGCTCCAGCTGGCCGCCTACCCCCAGTGCGCCCTCTTCCGCCAGGAGATTGCCGACGGCGACACCATCCGCGTCCGCTACCTCACCCCGGACGAGCCCCTCGTGCCCCGCCGCCCGGAGCACGACGCCGTCCTCGAGGTGCCCCTCGAGCCCGAGATTGACTCCCTCGACCGTGCCGAGGTCAACGTCCACCAGAGCGTGGTCCGCGCCTACCGCATGGGCCCCAAGTACGACGCCTGGTTCTCCGCCTGCTTCGGCTTCGACACCGCCCTTCTCTACATCGGCGACCAGCGCCGCCCCATCCTCGGCACCTTCTCCCCCAAGGCCGCCCAGCAGCAGCAGCAGCAGCAGCAGGATCAGTCCCAGAAGGGCGGCTGGCTCTCCTCCATCACCAGCTACGTGGCCGGCAGCAGCCCCGAAGGCGCCTCCGGCAACGACGAGCCCGACTGGATCACCTTCTCCGACACGTCGCCGTACCTCATCGCCACCGAGGCGTCGCTCGCCAACGTCCGCCGGCGCCTGGCGTCGGGCGATGTCGACATGGTCAAGTTCCGCCCCAACATCGTGCTCGACGGCGAGGGCGAGTGGGACGAGGACTTCTGGGCGGAGCTGTCGCTGCGCGGGACGCGGGCCCTCGTCCTGTCCAAGATGTGCGGCCGGTGCTGCTCGCTCAACGTCGACTACAACACGGGGCGGCCCGCCGAGGGCGAGGCCGGCACCGTGCTCAAGAAGCTCATGTCGGACCGCCGCGTCGACGCGGGGCACAAGTACTCCCCCGTGTTCGGCCGCTACGGCTTCCTGGCCGACGAGCTGGCGCGCAGCGACGCGGTGGCGGCGGAGGGGGGCGTGGACATTGCCGTCGGGGACGAGGTGGCCGTGACCAAGAGGAGCGAGGAGAGGCCCGTGTGGGACTGGCCGATGAAGGACAAGGCTGCTGCGCAGTTCTACCCGCAGCGGGCATGAGGACGTGATGGGGCCGAGACACGGAGAGAGGCAGGAGAGGAAGGGAGGTAGGGGGGAAAGGGGAGGAAGGGGGTGGGAAGGGGAAGCGAGTCGGCCAACCGCGTGAAAATACAGCGCCATGACTCAAGGCTGTCCTTCCTGCCACGCTACGTTACGTACAAACAGTCCTCCTCCTGGCAATCACAAGCAAGAACGGGAGAAAGGAGAGAGGAATAACGTTGTATCTCAGCACGAGCTTGGCTCCCGCACCGTCTCTCCATGAACGCAGGTACCCGGCGACACACAAGGCAAACCTGGCTCTGCAGCTTCTATGCGACATCGCCGGGACGTGGAAAGGGAGTTCCCCCCGTCCAGGAGTGTCGCACAAGGTCTTACCATCGAGAACAATTCCGCGGGAGGCTTGCAGGGGCCCGTGCCAAAGCCCCCAAGAGGCGGGGGTCTATGTATGACCACTCCACGCGTGTTGCGTGTGGGGGACACAGCAGGAGGGAGGGCTCTCCCGCGCCATCTTGGTGCAGCGAGGCATCTCCCTTTCAAAGAAAGGCAGTTAAGGGGATTCTTGTTTCATGAGCGACGGCCGGGACGCATCCTCGTCGTCCTCCGACATTGACGACATCAAGGCGCCCGAGATCGG